>SKCR01007807.1:600000-860032 GCA_019454045.1 Zanthoxylum bungeanum
TGTCCATCAAACTGACCGCCAAAAGTTTTCACATGGAGTGTTTATCCCATGTGTCTGTGAGAACTTTCATGTATCGATTGTATGACTAGTCCTTAGACTTGAGGTCTTTACAATCTTATGTGTGGATCAAATAAATTTGACATTCTCCTTCCCCGGTTCAAAAGATTCTGTCATAAGGGTATGATTGGGTCATTTGTTGAAACACATGAAGTTTGTAAAGATACAACAGAGAATCACCACTCTCTCGGATAATATTTTCTTATAAGAGTAGTATTCCAGTTCGCGGGTTGATATGTGTGATCAGTGCTTGAGACTGTGGCCGCAGCGGAAGAATCATGTGAGATTCTTGGGTTAGCATGATTCATAACACTATCAACATCATACCTTTGACTATATGGGTAGACACTTTCCATACCCTAGGTCAAACGGTGGGGATACAGTGAGGCGAGGGACCGTATCATATGTAAATCGCATACAGAATGGGTATATATATATTTCCTCCTCATTTGGGGGCCTTCGCATGTTGCTAGATGTCAACCTTGGTCATTGAAATCGAACGACCATCTGATCGGAAGATAATTTATGTTCCATTAAATTATCACGATTCATTTTAGGTCCAACTTGAGGGGAACCCAAAAGGTCACACACAACAAAGTCGAAATCAATGGTTAACAGTGCACATTACAAATTTAACAACATATATGATTGATGTAGGAATTGTTCATAAATGGTTCAAAGTGTTTAATTATTGAACATATCATTTATGAGGTTCCATAGTGGCTTAGGGGTTGGTGAATGATGATAGGGGCACTTTAAGAATTGGAATAAATAAATAAATAATGTGAATAGTAACGTGAATAGTAATATGAATAGTAATTTTTTTATTTGTTATTTGTTTTGAATTCCAATTCGGCCCAAACTCTTATTAGGGTTTTATAATCTCATTAAACCACTAAATTAAGATCCAATGGCTAAGATTAAATTAGCTTTTATCCCACATCGGATTCTTAATTAATTTTGTTGCTTTGGAGCACCTATATAAACCCAAAGAATTCTTTACAAATTTTTGCACCAAACCTTTCATATCTTGGGTTTATATAAGTGAGAAACTCTAATGTTTAAGAGTAAGCCACTGATTTTGAGGATCCTTAAGTCTAATTGACTAGAGGAACCTCGAGTTAAAAGTTTTGAGGTATTTGTCTAGGCTACCACCAAGGGAAAAATACCCATGCACTCAAGGCGTAGTCTTGCCTTTGAGTTTTGGCTTTGATGTGTGCATCTTTGGAGGCCACACACTTGGGTGGCTCTTTGGAACATGGAAGAGCTTGCTGAGTTCGAGAAAAGCTTGTAGTTTGGAGGGAGGACTGGAGGAGTCTTCGGTTCAAGTAAGTCTTTTTCTTTCTTTATTTTAATTAGAGTTCTTATGATAGTTAGCATGTTTAGGTTTATATTCTTTGCATATTTTATGATTTTTTATGCTTAGAATATATAGTAACATGCCTAGGCTTGTAGAATAATCAAAACAAATGGGTCTTGGGCAAAGGGATAGTGGCATCATAATTTGATTTATTTAATTTTCCGTTGCGCACTCGTGGCCGCTTCCCAACATCAATTTGGTATGGGGGATAGTTGACTAGATAGTTTTTGTTTTATGTTTCATTGTTGTATTTTTCTTTCAAAAAAATATTTTCGTTTTTGTGTTGTTGTTTTATGTAAAAAAAAAAAATTATTATGTTGTTTTTACTTGGTTGTTATTTTGTGTGTAAAAAAATACACACAAACTAACAATAAATTTTTGACTAACCAAGTAGAATTATTGTTCAGAGATGGCAAAGTAAGGAGTTATCACTCCTGAGACATATCTCAATTTAATTCGTAATAAGTTATTTATGTTTCTTTCATTTTGAATCATTTAAATTTGAGAATTCTCCATTATATTGATTAAATTTGATCTTCATATGCTCTTTTGACAGGTATTATCAACATACACGGTAACATATGATCGCAGGTTGTAAGTGAAAATTTTGTAATATTCATTTCTCTAGTTTGTTGGAGGTAGCACCTAAAGACAATGAAATTTGTGTTTTTATTCAAAAAAAACTAACTAGACATCTTGCCACATCAAGCAATGATTATTCGCGTAAAACGGTAGAGCTTACGTTTGTCAAAAAAAGTACGTTTGAATAAGTTCGATTTCGTAACCTTTCTAACTCGAGCAATTAATTTTGTTATGGTGTTTTAACACTTAGTGCCCTAAGGCCAACTGGTCTGGGAGTCACTGGCCCAAAGCTCGTTACATGGGTTAAAGAGAAAGCTTAAGTAAATCAAACACTTCTTCTTTTTAACATCTGAGATCCGAGCAATTAAGTCTGTATGGGTGTCTTAACACCCAGTGTCCTAAATACCAACTGGTTTGGGAGTCACTGGCCCAAAACTCGTTACATGGATTGAAGATGTATGATTATTTACTATTGTATAAATAAATTACCATTGCCAAGAGGTGTGAATTTTGATATAGCTTTAGGATAAAAATATTACTTTATTTTCAACTAGACCTGTGAATATTGTGGGCACAATGAATTGATTGATACTTTATTTTATGTGTGTATGGAAGAATGGTAAAAAAATAAAGGAGAATTTACTTATTTGATTATTTAGAAAGAAAGAAAACAATTATTAACTTGAATAAGAATTTTTTTAAAGTTTTCGCTTAAATTACTATGGACTACTAATAAGCTGGTTGGGGTGTGATGAACATTAAAAAGTGTATATTTAACAATAGAGAAATTAATCATTTTACACTTGTAATTTCAATAATCCCCTTAATTTAGCATAATTATAAAAAAATAATTAAATTTATGTTTTATATATTTTTATTGTGATTTTTATATTTTATGTAGGTGAAATAATATTTTGGATGCATAAATAGAAAAATAGCATGACATTTGGATTTTTGAGGCCAAAAGCTTGAAAGGGCGTTCTAACAGTGTACAAATTCAGAAATTATAACCCTGCGTAATTTTCATATTTTGGCCATAACTTTTTACTCCGATATCGGATTGAGGGGATTCTAGTTCCAGATGAAAAAAAGACTCAAATATCTACACCTTTATTGTTAACAAGATTTTCTAGTACTGAAGTTTATAAGACCGAAATTGATGAAAAATCCAAAGTGTGCTATATGTAATCATTAAAGACAACAAAACAAGAAGAAAAAAATAATAAATAATAAAAACAAGTGCCAATCCACCGAAAGTAGATTCACATATTCTCTCCACCACTTTGAAATTTGTAAAGTAAGGTACTGGTGCCTCTATAAATAGAGGAGCTTAGCACCTCATTCACTAGCTTCCTTCACATGATTTTCTCTGTAAATTTTGTGAAGGGATCCAGCTATTGTGTGTTTTATTTTTAAACCTTTCTTGTATTTTCTTTTTCTTTCAGTAGTAAAATTATTTGTGTTTTTATTCAAAATATAAGTAGCTAATTTCTTTTCGGTGGGGTAAAAGGTGAAACTTTTAATATGAAAATATAGATTAATCTCACTCATATTATAATATATAAATTATAATCTAATGATTAATACTTAATTTAAATCTGGATTAATTATTGATAAACTTTGTTACCGCCTATATGGCTGGTTTTATTTTTTTACCATAATTGAGTACCTAACTGGATTTGTTATAGACAAAAGTTATCACCGTCTTTTATGACTGGTTTTATATGTTTTGGCATAATTAATTCATGAAATAAATTAATTGGGTAATAATGACAATTTATATATTATAAAAAATGAGATTTCTAAATTTGAAATATTAAAAGTGGATCCCCTAACCCCAGTATTTTATTTTATTGTTGCAGTCCAATTTAAAATTCTCTAATCACTTCAAACAAATCAAGCCTTTTTTTATTTTTACTCAAATTATTATTTTATTTTACTAAATCTATTCTATGTGGATCGACCCTGGACTTATTGAATTATTTTATTATTTCGACACTCTTATACTTAGGCGTAAAAAAACTACTTTGTGAGTGTGTCAGTCATATGCAAAAATCTAGACGTTTCACAGAATTTACTGTTCAGCCTAACAAAAACGCAATGTTGACCTTATTTTGATCAAAATTTGGAACAATATTCAACATGAAAGTTGTAGATCATTATTTAAGCTTTACGAAAATATAAAGATCATCGAAAACAGACTTTAGTAGATCAAGTTATAGCCAAAATACAATTTATATGTTATAAAAAGTGAGACTATTTGATACATGATTGAATAATAATCGCAATCGGAACTGTAAATAATTAGTCGAGTTTTCCAAAAATGATTTCATGAATATTATTGCACTTATACATGACTTTATGATACTTAATATGTCTCACATGTAATAAATAATTAGCAGAGTCACGTCGGAATTACAAGGGTGTTACACAAAAACATTAGAATTTGTTAATTAGGTAGGTATTTTACCAATTGTAATTAAAACATAAAATTCCTATAGATCTATGACTTTTGTTTTGGAATTATTTTTTTAACATATTAAAAAAAGGAAGAAGAAATATAAAGAGAAATTAACAATGTGTGACAAAATAAAAAGTTAGGGTTGCTGTTGCTTTTGTTTTGGAGCAAAACGGCAGAGGAAGTGAATTGAAAGAGAGGAAGACTTGGGCTTTATTTTTTCAAAAATGCTAAATATACCAATATTTTCCCCGAATTTTATCACAATTCTCTCACTGTAGCTACAGTAAGTTACTGTAACTATAGTGAGAGAGTTGTGATAAAATTAGGAAAAAATGTTGGTAAGTATATCATTATTCTTATTTTTTATGAGGTCAAAATTAAAAACGTTTTTTTAGTTAACCAAAATGATAATATTTTGTTTTTCGATTTTGTTTTTTGTTTTTTAATATGTAAAAAAAATTATTAAAATATTACTTTATCAAATATAACGCTTTTTTATTTTTAATTGGTATTATTATAATTAAGTCAGAAGTCCTAAATTCGAATCCACATTGAAACACAATGAAATTAAATTAAAATTAAAAATAAATTTCTATCATAATTTTTTTGATAGACAAAATTTATATCATAAGTCTGTCATAAATTTTTGATTGAATCGACTAGTCCGGTCCGATTATGAAAACTACACTAAAAAAAAGCCTAAATAATTAATTTGTAATCCATATAATTTAATTTTTATTTTTTAATTTAAAATTTATTTTGTTTTAAATTTGACACTTCACTAATATTTTGAATTATAAACATCATGAATTCTTAATAAAATTATTTTTTGTCAAGTATTTCTATCATTAATTCTTGATAAAAAAAATATTTTTTGTCTAGACATCAATTGTTATTTCTTGACAGATAATTATCTGTCACATATCTGTCATTAATTCTTGAAAATTAATTTATTAGTGATATATGTGTCATAAATTGATGACATAAATAATATACGTAATAAATCATGTTAAGATAGTCTGTTTTTCTATTAGTGAGATCACTAAGTATTCTTATTTTAGTCAAAAGACCATTCTATATTGACACTCAATCACTACATTTGGATATGTGGCGATGAGTCTAAACATTATACATCAAATAGAGTCAAATCACTTTCCCATAATTAAAAGCACATCCATACATAATTGATTACTAATGTGATGGGCATTTAGTTTTCAATAAAATAATGATTTAACTTTTGGGAAGGGGAGTGGAGACGATTATTTGAGGGTTTTATATTATTTTTAAAACTTAAAAATAATATTATTACGAATAAAGAAATATTTAAGTAGATCTCCTGATAAATAAAAATCATAACGGTCTCACTTAAATCTCATTTATCTAAATTTAGTGAAATCAATTGAAACACCTTTATTTGCAAGCCATATGCATCAGACATGATTCGTTTATAGCTGCTCTTCATAGGTAAGTGCAGGCACTTCCACGAAGCAATAATTAAATAAGCCATTTTATTAACAATCATTTGCTTACCTAAAAATTCTCAAAAGGGAATAAAATTTCTTCAATTTAGTTATATGAAACCTTTTCAGCTAGATTGATCGCATGTGTCGAACAATTCACCCTCGGCTATGTGAGGCAGGGGTGGACCTGAGATTTAGGACACTCTCGATCAATTTTAAAATGTGGTTTCTGTTGATAATAATTTTTTTTTTTTAGTTACGATGATTATTAAATTTTCTTAAATTTAGCAACATAAGTTGATTTTTAGTGATTTTATCAAAAAATATCTTATATAATGATATAAAATTCTAATTCATATATCTAATTTTTTTTAAATTTAATTTAAAAATTCGACCAAATCATGAGGTCTCAATTTATCGCTTGTGTCAGTTAGCCTCAGCATTGATATTACACTAAGGTTCAAGATTGTGTTATGAACCTGCTCGATTTGGTTTGAGTTGATAATGTTGTTGTTCTCTGATCACTGAAGAGTGTTTATAAGGAAAAAATGATTTTATTACTACAAAAGTAAAATCTTTACAAAGTGTTTAAACTTTACAAAAACTTCACTTTCTCTACACTCTCTAAGTTTTTATACCTTAAAGCCTAATATTTGGGATGAATTGAGTTCACAAATGAGCTCCTTATTTATATTAAAATTCTTACTTAAATTATCAACAAAGGAATAATGATCCGCCTAAAGTTTATTTGTAATCTTACACCATTTTCAAACACACCTAAAGTTGCCTTGGATGGTTATGTATTGATAGTGGTGATGCATGAATGTAGTTGGATTCTCCCCATCCATCTGCATCCGAAACGATTTCCATCTGACAATTATCCCGGCTATATATCTGTACAGCTCTAGCTTGTCTCGAATGACTACTTTTGTTGACATGTCGGTTGTGTCTCTGCACAACAGACTTCACTGTGTCTCTGCACAGCACAGTTCCGCTACCATATTCCTTCACCCATTTGATCCTTATTGCCTTTTTGCTTTATGGAAAACTTGTGGGAACAGGCACAGAGGTATGGCGACGCAGTCCGGGCTCGCGGCCCGTTGGGAGTACGGAGTAGCCCGCGGGGAACTAAACCAGAGAAATAAAATGGAGTCGCCACCCAGTGTGAACTGAGAAATGATTTAAGGCCGCACTCACCCCTCGGAAGGGAAGACCTCAAACCGTTGGGTTCGGAATGACCCCTTACTTATGCCAATTGTAATGAAAGGATTTATGCAATAATATAACCAAGTCTTATGCAACACATACAAGATAATTTAATCAACACACAAGTTTGCACACCCATAAACGTAAATAAAAATCAAAACAAAAGCATAATTCCATAAACGTATTAAACAATGGAGCGCAATAATGTAATTAACAATAACTGTAAAAGCATTAATAACAAAAGCGAATAATTAAGTACGTAATGTAAAAGAAATAACTAGAGAGGCAAGCATGCATGGAAGTAAACGTGAAGTGATGTGGCAGAATTAATAGAGATAACTAATAGGATGAATACGAAGTGGTAAATAACAAACAAAAAGGTGAATAACAAAATTAGAAGAAAAATGGTGCGACCAAGAGCTTTGGCCAACGTCCATATGAGATCTTGTATCCCCGGTGCGGCAAAACATCGTGACAAAGGTAGGCTTTTGGCTTTTCCCTCAAATGGAGGACCTTTAACTCAACGTGATTGGCCCATGCGCACGAGATAGCAATGCGTAAATAAATAAAGCAATAATAAGCAAAAAGTTAGTAAGATAATAATAAAAGAGATGCGACCAAGACCAACATCTATATGGGACCTCGTATGCCCGATTGAACGTATTTCACATTCAACCAAGTATACTTCGTCCGGCGCGGCAAAACGTCGTGGTAAAGGTAGCCTTTAGGAATTTCCCTCGAATAGAGGACCTTTATTCCATCATGATTAGCCCATGCATGCTAAATTAACAATACATAAACAAATAAAGCAATAACATGCGGAAAGTAAATAACGGAATAATAAAAGAGATGCGACCAAGGCCAATATCTATATGGGACCTCGTATGCCCGATTGAACGTATTTCACATTCAACCAAGCATACTTCTTCCGACGTGGCAAAAAATTGTGGTAAATGTAGCCTTTAGGCATTTCCCTCAAATGAAGGACCTTTAATCCAACGTAGTTAGCCCATGCGCACTAGATAACCATGCATGAATAAACAAAGCAATAATACGCAAAAAAGTAAATAACATAATAATAAATGAGATGCGACCAATGCCAACATCAATATGGGACTTCGTATGCCCGACTGAACGTATTTCACATTCAACCAAGCATACTTCGTCCGGCGCGGCAAAACATCGTGGTAAAGGTAGCCTTTAGGCATTTCCCTCGAATTGAGGACCTTTAATCCATCATGATCAGCCCATGCACACTAGATTAACGATGCATAAATAAATAAAGCATACGGAAAGTAAATAACAAAATAATAAAAACACAAACAATGAATGAACACAAAATTAAATAACAAAATGAAACATGTGCTTGAAAGTTTCTCAAGCGGTACGTGGAGTTGTATCCCAAGTACAGACCGCACTACCGTCCATTCGGATTCGGCTATGGAATTTACGTCTAAGTTTTCATCCGATATACCGTAAGAGATAGCATGCAATCATTAACCCAATAACAATAATAGACATGAACCATCAAGACGCATGCAAGGAAATAATGATAGACAACCGAAAAGATGGATGAAAAGTAGCCAAGGGTGCCCTCAAGTCTTAGCTTTTAAGTTGTTTCTCAGAAGTGCGTTACACTGTCACCGGAATGGTTAAGGCTCCGTAACTTTTCTGGTTTTCTGGTTCGGTATTTTCCTTCGCTGTTTCACTGTTTTTATTGTTGTTTTCTCTGTTTTCTTCACTGTTTTGGACTGATTTTTAGGGACTGTTTGTGGGTTGATTTCAGATTATTTTCGGTGATAAAGGCCGCTGTTTTAGGGTTATTTTGGGCTGCTGTTTTGGTGATTTTTGGACTGCTTTCGGGGATATATTTTTGGACTGTTTCGGCTTTGTTGTGTTCGGTTAATGGGGCAGTTAATTTGGTTTTATTGGTGTCTGTGTAGGGCTGATGTGAGGAGACCTGTGTGCGTGGCCTGTGTTGGTGCATGAGAGGTTGACTGGTGCTTTTGTGCTGCTTAGGTGTGCGTGGCTTGTGTGCGTATATGGCTGGTGTGTGAAGCCGTGGAGGGCAGTTAGTGGAGCAAGGTGGGTGGCTTGTGTGTGAGTGAAGGAGAGAGCCAAGTGTGTGTGTGTCGAACGAGTGAATGGCCGTTTGTGAGTGGCGTGAGGTGTAACTTTGTGTGGTGTGTGTTTGAGCGTGTTAGTGGCTTATGTTTTTGAGTGTGTGGCTACGTGTAGCTTAGGTGTGTGCATGGCTTATGTGTTTGAGCGTGTGTTAGTGTGATGGTGAAGGGTGAATGGGCTGTGTGTTTCTTTGTCGCGTGAAGAGTGTGTTTTCGCAAGTGGTCTGTGTGCAGTTTGTGTGAGGGAGTGACGTGAAGGCAGAATAAGAGTTAGGGTTTGTTGCTCACGGCATTTAGGGTTTGTTTGGGATCATTGGCGTGGATGGTCTTTGTCTAGTGGAGGCTGCTTTGTGGTTTGTGAATGGCCGAGAGAGATGGAAGAGAGAGGAGGGGAGAAAGATGAGAGAGATTAGGGATTTTTTGTTTGGTTGCTAGAGAGATAGACGTGGTGCCTAGGGTCTGTGTGTGCCGAGAGAATGTGCCTTTAAGAAAAGAGAGCTGTGTTTCATTATTTGGTCAAGGGTGTAGTTTTTGTTGCTTTGTGCGTTGAAGGTCATGGCTTTGTTTCTGGTTTAACGCTGGTGGAGGGCAGGCTCAAGGGACGTGCGAGGCGAAAGTGAGAAGATATTAGGGTTTTCTTTTGGCTGTGATTGTCGAGTGAATGTGAAAAGAGAGGTGGGAGAGAGGCGTGAAGAGAGAATGGGCCCTCAGGGTTTGGTTTAGTCCTCTTTTTATAATGGTGAGCTAGGGTTTCTAGGTAATGAAGGAAATCATGCAAATATGGGATGTGTTTAATTAGTTTGTTAAAGGAAAGGATATTGTGTAATTTTGGTGCGGAATATATTTAATTTGGAAGGTGATTTACTTAATTTATGAGGGGGATTTGATTTAATTTGTGACATGTATTTTAAATATGATTTAATTATTTTGGATTGGGCTTGGGTTTTGTGATGTGGGCTTGGGCGTGTGGCCCTTTGTGGGTTGCATGGGTTTTAGGCCGAGGCTAACAGTTAAAACAGAGATTGATCGAGCGAACCCGAGGCCAAACAAATGTGTTAATTTTGATAAGGTATTAATTTTTAAATTTTCCTTTCCAACGTCCGTTTCCCGCGACTTCCGCAACTTATCGGGTAATGCCTCCATACGAGGCTCATCATTGGGCTTTCTGCAAAAATGCAGTGTCTACAGTCGCCCCCACTTTGATGGGGCTTGTGTAGTGTGTGACAGTGACAACCCTATCAAAGTTATGCATGTATTTTTACTTACCTGGTTTGTCGGCTGTCGTACTTACCTGCTGCTTTCCGAGACGCTTCAAACTGAGTTGATATGGTGGTGAGGTGTTTGACCCCTGGTTCATTCCCGAACCGTTACTTGATGAAAGATGGTTAATTCCCGGACCGTTACTGAGTTGAGGTAGTTCATTCCCGGACCGTTACTTGATGAGAGATGGTTCATTTTTAAACCGTTACTTGAGTTGAGATGGTTCATTTTTGAACCGTTACTTGATGAGAGATGGTTCATTTTTGAACCGTTACTTGAGTTGAGATGGTTCATTTTTGAACCGTTACTTGAGTTGAGATGGTTCATTTTTGAACCGTTACTTGATGAGAGATGGCTCATTTTTGAACCGTTACTTGATTAAAGATGGCTCATTTTTGAACCGTTACTTGATGAGAGATGGCTCATTTTTTTGCCGTTACTGGATGAGAGATGGCTCATTTTTTAACCGTTACTTGATGAGAGATGGCTCATTTTTAAACCGTTACTGGATGAGAGATGGCTCATTTTTGAACCGTTACTTGATGAGAGATGGCTCGTTTTTGAACCGTTACTTGATGAGACATGGCTCATTTTTACCGTTTTTTTTTTCAATAAAAAACCTGCGAACACAAAACAAAAATTGCATGTATATGACATATATGCATGGATGTATTTCCTATTCCGATGGGTTAGGCCTTCCTTGTGCTCTTTGGTGCCTTTTGCATATAAAAATCTTCGGTCGCCCTCTGGGCCTGCTTATAGTTTCCTCATGCCAATTCTACTCTGATGATTGCTCAGTTTTCTTTGGTCTCATGGTTCAAGATCCCGCTATGTCCCTTATTCGCGAGGTGGTAGACTGGTCGCCCCCAGACCTGGTTTAGGTTTTTACTCTCTACTACTTGCACTAGGTCAAGGTAGACTACATGATGTGTCATTCCGTATTAACATACTATATTACAGGCTATGAAATAGTTATACATATTATTGTCCTCAAACAATGCCTAGTAATGAGACCAGAGAACCTCCAAAGCACTCAATGCAACTCAAATATGAGTTTTTGAATAAATGATCTAAGCTAGACTCAAAGTGTGTGTGTGTAAAGGTTTTTTACAGTTTGATTCCTAGGTAAGCCAACTCAATGATTTCGTTTAAAAATTGGGATCAACGGGTCAAACCAACCTAGATGTCTCAATTATTCTCTGTAATTGCTTTTCCGTGCTCAATGTGATATGGTTTTCATTTTCTCTTGTCTCTCTTTCTCTCTCTCTTTTTTTTCAACACATCTACCCTTTAAGGTAGCATTTCTCCTCATGGTGGTCCTAACACTCACCCATGGGTAGCTTCACGCTTATCGGTTATAGGTGGTTTATATATATATATATATATATTTAAGAGACTTTTCTTTTATTTTCAACCATACCACACATTATAACACAAGCAAATCAAGATAGACATCTAAGCAAATGGTCATTCACTGACCTACAATTTCTTCAACTAGTCACATTGCCGACTACTCAGGTTTTCACTGCTATAAACTTATGATTAAGTGCTCACGAGTCTAACATAGATCAACTACTCAAAGCATCAGATAAAAGCACATCAAGAGTTTATCGTTCTAAGATTTCACCCTAAAGCAAACCATTTCATCATTGGACTTATGTTTAACTATTAAGGAAGAGACTCGAACAAGTAGGCGGAATCAATGTCTTATGATTAATAAATGCAAGATCACAATTGAATAAGATCAGGAAAACAAACATCTCCATAATTTGTAACTTCGTCTTCCCCCATCTTCTTACTTTCTTCGAACATCAGATTCTCCAACTGCAGTAGTTATTTTTCCCAATTACTTCCCCCTTTTGCAACCTCTTCATTGTCATTGTTTGAGACGTTTTCCCAGAAATCCCCCATCTGCTCTATTTCATCTTTACTACTGTTGTTCCATATCCCCATGCAAGAAGTTTGGTGATTATGAGTTTAGAGTGTTGGTTTCCTCTAAGGGTCCCAAGATCATTTATCAAGCATGAAACAAGTGTAAATACAATCATAGGAGGTGCGGAAAAACTCACATTGATCGGTCATGATGTTACGAAGATGAAGAACGAACTTCCCTCCTTGCGTGTGGTGAAGCTCGGCAGTGGGCTGCACAACTCGGCAGTGGGTGGTTTTCCTCCTCCAAGAAACGGCCACAGATGTCCTTTGAAGCTCCAAGCTTTTGTTGATTCCATGCTCATGAAAACACTACCCTATCACCTTGGTATATCTCCAATGGTGTGCTAGCACTTGTGATGTTCTTTGCCACAAAAATCATCACATCTCTTCTTGCCATTTTCGGTCAAACCAGAAGAAAAAACAGAAGAGAAGAGGCGGTCCAAGACCGAGAGAGAAGAAGAACAATTTTTGGCTCCAAAAACCTAAAAACCGTGAAGCAGGAGAGAGAGTGGGAAAAAGAAAAATTTAATAGGTTTATATATTTTTCAAAATTAATAAACCATTTACTTTTTTCAATTTCAAAAAGCAAAGCATTTAATGCTTTCTTTCAATCACCTCACATCAATCAATCAAATGTCACATCACTCAAAGGGACAAGTGATTTGACGCTTGATGTGACTAATGATTTGACGATTGATTTGACTTGCGTGCTGCACTCGAATTCGAAATGCGAGTGCGCTCGCAAACAATCCCGGGCTCGGGTTCGCTAATTCCAAATTAACGAATTTTCCGTTGCGTCGTAATTAAATGATTACGCCTAGCGAAATCACTATTCACGTCGCCAACGAATTAATTCTAAATTAATTCGTTCGCCCGAATTAAAGTCTAATTTTAATTTTGCGTCGAAATCCAATTTCGTATAATATATCAAATATATTATTTTATCGATTAATTCCAAATTGATTGTTCTCTCTCTTTAATTGATATTTTATCCCAGATAAAATATCTCCGCAATTAATCCCAGATTAATTTTATCTCTCATTAAATTAATCCCAGATTAATTAAAGTGCGAGTCATACGTCATCGGTGAATCTTCGGGGAGCGACCCATGAGATCTCCGGATATGTTGGCAGTAAATCAGGTCGTCGGACTATCTGAACACGTAAGTACCTAGTACTACGTTTACACCGATTCACAAGACAAGGTTGGCTTCTAGCAAAACCCCATGCCTACCCAATTCTCCAGAAACATGCTTACATGAATAAGCGATCTATATCAGGCGTAGTATACGTGGTATTACGTATATCGATCCAGTATCGGATGATCACGTGCTAGGCCTGGGGCTGGAATTGTGTCTGCCCCGTACGAAGCACATGCCGGATGTCCGGTAACTAGTCTCTATAATCGGATAAACATGACCTTGTCATTTTATCCCGATGACTGCAGTACTTAAGAGTACTAGTACCGTATCCTACGTGACAATCATCTCCATATGACTTGAGTGACACTTCCGTCTTGACATCACACCCAACACACTACGATTCTCAATATACCCAGCATTGGCGTACACAGAACCGATTAAAGCCCTGGACGACCTCAACCAAAGTATATTGATTGTCGCAAGTATTACCGGTGCAAGTCTCAGGTTAAGACCAAATACACCTACCTTGATTCCGGACTTCCATAGACACATAGTCATACTACCAATGGAATTCCGATGGGGTCAATCCAGAGCGAAGCTGTTTCCCGTACCATCGGTAAAACACAACCTCCTATTACACGTGCATGAGTATCCTATACCCAAATATATGAGAACTATGTCGTTGTGCCCTCACAACGGGCACATGTGTAATACTAGTCTTTTACGCATTATCGATGTCTAATCTCGACAATACTATGACTAGGGATATTTAATGATTTATCCTACGTGGACTGATACTGTCTCATATCATTCTCCGTCCAGGAACAAATCATAGGGACCTCTTATCATTTATACATCTAGGTGATCTAATCACAAATGATAAGAGTGCAATCTCCTTTGTCACTTAGTTAATTTGTACAACAACACAATGATCTGTACAAATAGTGACGATATGGATCATAATTGTCCAACAATCTCCCATTTGGCCTATAGCCAGTCACTCGAGTCTCTTACACCCGAACTATGTACGGTTGGCTCAAACTGCTGAGAAAAGACTTTCGTCAGTGGATTTGCATGACTATCGTCAGATGCGATTTATTCGATCATCACATCGCCACGATGTATGATCCGAACGAATCAGATGATTATCGAAGTATGTAATTGGATCGTTGATGAGACCATTAATTCGTTAGCCTCTGCTCAAGCCTAGCTCAGCTGCTAACAGAATTATATCTAATCTAATTAGATTTGTTTATCGACCCAGAAGGCTTCTATTGCCGCTTCAGCTGCAGCAATTATCTTGCTTGGAAGATTTCCAGCTCACTGTACCGTTATTCAAACTGTATAGTACGGTTTGCGACTTTTAGTCATCTTATCGGTTTAGGAAACTTGCTACAGTGATCCCAGTCACTTCAAGTTCTCCTTCTCCATAGACTAAGACAACATCCTTAGTTCACTAAGAAACTAACGGATGTTCTTAACATCAATCCAATGACTATCACTTGGATTGGCCCTGTTTGTGACTTCATATGCTCAAAGCATATGAGACACCAGGTAACGTACATTTTTCAATGTACGATTCCACGGAGAGTTTTCGAAAGCCAAGCTTTCACCGATAGTTATATTTATGGGAATATCATTTCCAAGAAATGACACATTATCATTATTTATAGGACAACCACTGTCAGTGCGCTCCCACTAACCCTCTTATATACACAAGAATCATTTCGTTTTGAATTAAATCATACTCCATTATGATCATATCAAAACGATAATTCCAAGAACCTATGCCTGCTTCAATCCAAACATGGATCGAATAACCTGCAAACCTTGTTTGCTAGTTTTGGTACGACAAAATCGACAGGATGTTGTAAACATCCTCTAAAAGGTTTCATTTTCAGGAAAGCGATTTTCCGTAAAGCTGACATATTTCATATATGAAACATGCAACATTAGCAAGCATTATCCAAATGGATATACCGTGGCAACAGTTAAAATGTTGAATCGCAATCAACATAATGTTGATAACGATACTTTTCCGTAAAAGACTGGCTTTACACGTTGGTACGTTACCATCCATGTATGTCTTCCTTGAAGACTCATATAGTACCGACATGCACAATGCCTTGCGGTGTCAACTAGTGTCAAAACATAGTTGATATACATGGAATCCATTTCGGACTCATGACACTTTGTCATAATAGGGAGTCGATACCTTGTATCACTTCCTCATACGTAGTCAGTTGGTATACCTCAATAAGATAAACACCTTTATGAGGTGAGATCAGAAACTCATACCCCAAGTTGTTTTCTGACTCTCTCCGACATACGCGGTTCTTGTGTATTCGAAGATTCATGGTTTAGTTTCATCCTTGATGAACTATATGTGTTCCATTAGGATTCGGTGCCTGGAATAGTATTACTCCGATTTTCATCGAGTTTTACCATTCTCCCACTTACCACTGCATATCGTTATTCCTCTCAGGAAAATCGCATGGTGAGCAACAATCTAATTGTTCTCTGGTGAGATGTATAAGTACAATACTTATGGTATCCCTAGGATAACCTACAATTTGGCACTTATCCAATTTGAGTTTTAGTTTGGTATCATCCAAACATATGTCTGGCATACCTAAATTTTCAGGAGTGAGAAACCCGATTTCTTTCATGTTCATATCTAATATGAATTCTGTCTAACAGATCTTATGGAACCTTATTCTAAATAAGTTCTTGCACTGTTAAAGCTTATCCGTTGAAGGAAATGGTAGCTCAGAGCGACTATTGATTAACCTAATCATGTCTAACAAAATTCGGTTACTCAGTTCGGACACACCGTCAAATTGACGTGTTCCGGGAGGAGTCCTCATTTGAAAGAATAATTTACTCTTTCAAGTATACGAGAAACTTATTGCTTAAGTATTTTCCATTACGGTCTTACCGTGACGGTATAATACTGTAGCCGATCTGTTTGTCTATTTCGTGTCGAAACTGTAAAAGTTTTCGATTTGTGTTCTTCAAAAGAAACACATAACCATAACACGATGCCACATCCGTACAGGTCACGAAATATTCATATCCACCTCTAGCCTAGCTAGACATGGGCCCACTTGCTTCACTATGAACTAGGGCTTTCAGATCGGTGGCATTTACACTTTTACCAAGTAAATAGTGTTTTAGGCACTTTGCCCAATGAACTAGATTCGTAGACTTTATTTGATTGGAATCAAATTAGTCCTAGTACCCACTCTTCGAAAGTGTGGATATACGATTCTTGTTTAATGTGTCCCAGACAACATTGCCACATTTTAAGTTTCAACTGATCAAATCAGTCTGAGCTATTTGTTCGTCATGTTATATGTTTGAGATTTTAATGTGTTTATCTCAATATCATCTTTATATAATAAAACATTTTAGTGTTCTAAAATATAAAGGTTCACCCGCAGCGGGTTAAACACTGATATAGAGATAATGTTTCTAGTCAAACTAGTTACATTATAACAGTTTCCTAATTTAGGTACACACCCGAGGGTAGTTCCTAAAGTTAGGTATCTACGGTTAAAATAGCGACTTTCGTCTCGTTTCCAATTCGCAGATTAATCTCTATTGAAGTCAGTATCCTGTTCAAAACAAATTCTGAACATCAATATATATTTATGTACCACACTAAGTTTTTAAAATCCAATTTAATACTAATAATGAACATAATTATGACAACCATATTTGAAGTCAGAGCCTTGCTCGTCTTCTATTCCTTCATGTCTGCTTTGTCCAAATGGCAGTCACGCTTCCGCGATCCCGTTTGCCACATTTAGGCAGACATTTTAGGATATGTCATTTATCTTCCCAGAAGATTATAATGATTTTGCCTTTGCCTTTTTCAACATTCCAGTAGCCTTTGGCCAAGCCTCGGGTTTCTAGAATATCGAAGTAGGGTGCGACTAGCGCTACTTCCCTAATTGCAAAGTTTGACTTTTATCTCCTGGAGAATAGTCATTAACTCTCCAAGAGTTATCAATTGCAATTTTAATACTTCTAAAATCTAAACATAGATTTATGAATATCCTTCAATTTCGTCATCATACTTTTAAGGATCTAATCCTTAGTTATTGATTCAGAAATTAAGGAGTCTACTGCGACAAGCTTAATGGATTAAGCACTTAAGTTATCATCACATAAATCTTCCAAATATTATGCTCTACTATTTGCTTAACTCCGGGCTTCGGCATAATATGTTATTTTATCAAATAAAGTAACTTATTAGTTTCCAGGACCATCCTGAAATTATTCCCAATTTGAAAATTATAGCCGTTTAAATACATTTTCACCCAGGATTATGTTTTAAACACTAATCTTTCATTTATCTTGATTCTAATAGTCCAACTATTTAATCAACGATTTGTAGTACTATGTATTATATTGATTATTATAGTCCAACTATATAATCAAATATAATTTAAATTAATTAACCTCAATTACATTGATTACTATAATCCAATTATAAAATCAACTGTAAATTGAAATTAATTAATTCAAATATATTGATTACTATAATCCAATTATATAATCAACTATAATACAATCCAACTGCTTTAATTAAAACAACAATTTAAATATTAGTCCAACTAACATTTAATTGATTTGACGAATGATATTGTTTGAGCGCGTATGGCGAGTAATTGAACGAATATTGCAAATTCAATTCTTGCCTCCCACTATTTTTCGGCGAGCCTCCAACCCTCTGTCGAGTACTCGGGAAACCGTGTTTCCTAGTGGGCTAGGATCCCGTTAAATATCACACAATCGTGACTTTGGCCAACAAATTGTATGATAATTAACTAGGTAGATCTCTAAGATCAATTGGATCCAATCCAATTCCTAGATCCGGTAGGGGGACATCCAAGTCCGAAACATATATCTTATATATGCCAATACATCCAATGTATTACCTAACATTTTTCCTCTTAATCAACTAAGCCTTGGCTTTGGCACAACAAACTTAGTGATCCCAGTCAAGCACGACCCATTGACCATGGAAAGCTTCGTAATCAATGTCGATGGACAAGAAGTGGTCTTGACTTTGGCCAACAAACCACAACTTGGACAAGACACTGATATGGAACAAAGCCTTCGTGATTCAAACACATCTTCGACAGACAAAGGCCTTGACTTTGGCCAACAAACCAATGCCGTCTCGGATCTTGAGTGAGAATCACTCAATGGAAGGAAAGACGCTTAATATTATTTGAGGGTTTTTAGCGTGCAAATTGGCAACCAATTTATTATCTTTGTTGGTCTCACCATCATACACCCTTAAACATGCATTCTAAATACATAATAAAGCGCGTATAATAAATAATAATGATATGCGAATGGATACTTTACATTGATCCTAGATCAAATCTCTCCATTTCTCTCTCCCGCTAGCACAAGTATTACTTCTACCCGTTACACTACACTTCTAAAGAAACCTCATTTACATTGAGGGGAATAGGTGAGAAGAGAATACAAAGAATATGAGGTGATAAGGCTGGACACGCAGGTCCAATTAATAAATCAAATTTATTACAACAATTTCTAAAATTGTCCCACCCTTCTAATATCCATCCTATATACATTATTCATGCATCGCAACCATGTATTCACACAAGCATGTTATCAATCAATCTAATCAAATTAATTAATCTGATAATTAGTGATCATCAAATGTTCAAACAACGATTTGATTTTGTTCGAGTCAAACTCGTTTTACGAATAAGTACTCAAAGTACGAATTCTCGAATTAAATTAAATTACATAATTAAATCCAATTTAATACTTAATTCTAATTCACTATTTAATTCCAAATTAAATATTACACTTTATAAAATAAACCTTTACGACTTAAATTCCAAATTTAATCGTTATGGGTCTCAAAGCCCGATTAATATCCAATATTCAATTAATTAAAGTCCAATGGGCTTTTAATTAATTTCTCCAAGGCGTGGACTTTTGGTCAACTCGGGTCAAACCGAATAACCAAAATCCAATCCGGGAGTTACCCCATAAGCCCAGAAATCAATTTAGGCCCATTAGGCCCAATTAAACTTTAAAGGTTCATTAAGTCGCATTTGGGCTTTATGGAAGCAGTTTTGGGCCCAATTGGATCCAACCAATTTCGCATAAACCCAACTTTGTACAACAAAGCCCAATAAGCCCAATAACAACTTTAAAAGCCCAAATCCAATTTTAAGCCCAACTAATTTAATTCAAAAAATTCCAAATTTCTTAATTAAATTACCTAAAGTGTATATCATTTTTTATTACCCAAATCAATATTTCCAAAACATAAAATTTGTCTAATTAATCATGCTCATCTATCACAAAACATGTCCAACACATTTGGATCAAAATCAAACCCAATTAACCATGCTATTGTTCTCGGCCAAATGGGAAAATTATGCCCAAATCAAATTCAATCCAATTAAATTCAATTCAACATTAAATCAACATCCCCAACATGATTCTAACTCATCCAATGAATCAAAAAATCAAAATCCAAGACAATTTAGGGTTCTACATTTTTCGGCAAAGCCTCCAAAATTGGGGAAAATTGTTCCAAACACTTTTTCATCAAATTGATCCAATCAATAATCAATTCAAAAACATTTAAGCATAGTAATTCATCCAATTTCATTGAATCATGCCCAAATTCGTTTTGCCTAATTTTAACCCTAAAATCAATTTCATGCTTTCAAAGGCTCTGATACCATTGTTGGTTTCCTCTAAGGGTCCCAAGATCATTTATCAAGCATGAAACAAGTGTAAATACAATCATAGGAGGTGCGGAAAAACTCACATTGATCGGCTATGATGCTACGAAGATGAAGAACGAACTGCCCTCCTTGTGTGTGGTGAAGCTCGGCAGTGGGCTGCACAACTCGGCAGTGGGTGGTTTTCCTCCTCCAAGAAACGGCCATGGATGTCCTTTGAAGCTCCAAGCTTTTGTTGATTCCATGCTCATGAAAACACTTCCCTATCACCTTGGTATATCTCCAATGGTGTGCTAGCACTTGTGATGTTCTTTGCCACAAAAATCATCACATCTCTTCGTGCCAGTTTCGGTCAAACCAGAAGAAAAAACAGAAAAGAATAGGCGGTCCAAGACCGAGAGAGAAGAAGAACAATTTTTGGCTCCAAAAACCTAAAACCCGTGAAGCATGAGAGAGAGTGGGAAAAAGAAAAATGTAATAGGTTTATATATTTTCCAAAATTAATAAACCATTTACTTTTTTCAATTTCAAAAAGCAAAGCATTTAATGCTTTCTTTCAATCACCTCACATCAACTCACATCAATCAATCAAATGTCACATTACTCAAAGTGACATGTGATTTGACGTTTGATGTGACTAATGATTTGATACTTTATTTGACTTACGTGCCCCACTCGAATTCGAAATGCGAGTGCGCTCGTAAACAATCCTGGGCTCGGGTTCGCTAATTCCAAATTAACGAATTTTTTGTTGCGTCGTAATTAAATGATTACGCCTAGCAAAATCACTATTCATGTCGCCAACAAATTAATTCTAAATTAATTCGTTCGCCCGAATTAAAATCTAATTTTAATTTCGCGTCGAAATCCAATTTCGTATAATATATCAAATATATTATTTTATCGATTAATTCCAAATTAATCGTTCTCTCTCTTTAATTGATAATTTATCCCAGATAAAATATCTCCGCAATTAATCCCAGATTAATTTTCTCTCTCATTAAATTAATCCCAGATTAATTAAAGTGCGAGTCATACAACATCGGTGAATCTTCGGGGAGCGACCCATGAGATCTCCGGATATGTTGGCAGTAAATCGGGTCGTCGGACTATCCGAACACGTAAGTACCTAGTACTACGTTTACACCGATTCACAAGACAAGGTTGGCTTCTAGAAAAGCGCCATGCCTACCCAATTCTCCATAAACATGCTTACAGGAATAAGCGATCTATATCAGACGTAGTATACGTGGTATTGCGTATATCGATCCAGTATCGGATGATCACGTGCTAGGCCTGGGGCTGGAATTGTGTCTGCCTCGTTTGAAGCACATGTCGGATGTCTGGTAACTAGTCTCTATAATCGGATAAACATGACCTTGTCATTTTATCCCGATGACTGTAGTACTTAAGAGTACTAGTACCGTATCCTACGTGACCATCATCTCTATATGACTGGAGTGACACTTCCGTCTTGACATCACACCCAACACACTACGATTCTCAATATACCCAGCATTGGCGTACACAGAACCGGTTAAAGCCATGGATGACCTCAACCAAAGTATATTGATTGTCGCAAGTATTAGCGGTGCAAGTCTCAGGTTAAGACCAAATACAACAACCCTGATTTCGGACTTCCATAGACACATAGTCATACTACCAATGGAATTCGGAGGGGGTCTATCCAGAGCGAAGCTGTTTCCCGTACCATCGGTAAAACACAACCTCCTATTACACTTGCATGAGTATCCTATACCCAAATATATGAGAACTATGCTGTTGTGCCCTCACAACGCGCACAAGTGTAATACTAGTCTTTTACGCATTATCGATGTCCAATCTCGATAATACTCTGACTATGGATATTTAATGATTTATTCTACGTGGACTGATACTGTCTCATATCATTCTCCGTCCAGGAACAAATCATAGGGACCTCCTGTCATTTATACATCTAGGTGATCTAATAACAAATGATAAGAATGCAATCTTCTTTGTCACATAGTTGATTTGTACAACAACACAATGATCTGTACAAATAGTGACGCTATGGGTCATAATTGTCCAACATAGAGGACAAGGCTGTCAGGTAGGCCGTAGTTGATTATGTGGGTGGGTGGAGGGTTCCTGTGTGTGTTGGGTTGTTCTTTTTTCGGGTCGGGTAGTTTTTGGGCATCAATAAGGTCTTGTATTTCATGCCTAAGATGGGTGCATTTGTCAGTTTCATGGCCTTTTTGCTGGTGGAAGTAACAGTATAGGTTTAGGTCAAGGTCAAGGTAGCGTGGCACGGGGTTTGGAAGTGGTTTAGGTTCTAAGGGATTTATGAGTCCTTATCTTTTCAGCTCTTCAAACACCTCTGACAAAGGTCTACCAAAATTAAAAAATCGCCTTTTTCTAATAGGGGCGACCCTAAAAGGAGTGGGCTTGGTCCCTGAAGGTCCCCCAATGGTCTTTCTATTCTGGTTGCAGTACTTCCTATTATTGGCTATATGGGGTATGGTCAAACTGGCCACAACGTTGGTCAAAACTTGTAGTTGCTCGGTGTAGACAACAGAACCTGGGCGACGCTATTCTAGGCTCGTGGCCTAGTTGAGAAGTATGAAATAACATGGAGTCGCCACCCGGTGTGAACCGGGACAAAGATTTAAGGCCACACTCACCCCTCGCAAGGGAAGACCTCAAACCGTTGGGTTCGGAATGGTCCCTTACTTATGTCACTTGTGATGATATAATTTGTGCAATAAACTAACCGAATCTATTCATCATTCATGCTCAAGGGTACTTAGATCTAACATGCTTTCATCCAAATAATTTCACGCAATGTAACACAACAAGCCTATTGAGCCATTAAACCAACATGTATAAATCATTACCCAAACGCATCATAAACCAAGAGCATGCATAATGAACAACCTAAACATGCTTTAACAAATAAATAACAAACTAAATTAAACCATGCTTTAAATAATAAACATACAACCTAAAGACTATAACATGCTCAAATACAAATTAGGATGAGACGAGATGCGTGTATCTTAAGTGGTACGTGGCATTGTATCCCGAGTGCAGACCATACTACCGTCCATTCAGAGTCGGCTATGGAATTTACGTCCGGTTTTCCATCCGATATACCACAAAAGAGAACACATATCCCGCTCATCCAACAATCACATCATGCTTCAAACGACTCTCATGCAATTATATATCAAAATAAATAAAACAACAATAAAGAAGATAAGTAGAAAGGTGCCCTCAGGTCTAACCTCTTTTGTCGTCTAAGAAAGGGCGTTACACGTCCGTTGGAAGGGTGAATGATCCGCTACTCTTTTAGTTCACCAACTCAACGTCTTTCCTCGCTGTTTTTCTGTTCGGGCTGCTGTTTCAAGTCCGTTTCGCTGCTGTTTCGCTGCTACGTTTCAGGTCACTGTCTTGGTGGTTTGGCGGACTGTTTTGGGTGATTTTGAAGGCTTAGGGAGGTGCGTTTGTGGGATATTTTTAGGGAAACTTTATGGAGGTTTTTGGGGGGTTTTCTAGGTGATTTTAGGACTGTTTTGGGGGCTAAAGTCGCAAAAAATACTGACCAGAACAGGGGACGAAACTGTGCAGTTCAAGGTGCAGTGAGGGGTGTTTCGGGACTGTTTTGGGCGCTGAATTGGAGCTGTGAATGGGGGGTCTTTTGTGCGACTTTGGGGCTGTATTTGAGGCTTATTTTAAGTTGTTTTAGGGCTGTGAATGGTGGCTGGAACTCGGCAATGGAGGGTTGTGAAAAGGGCTTGGGCGTGAGTGGTGTTGGTGAAGAAGAGAAGATGCGGCAATTGGAGGGTTTGTTGGCTTGGTGTTGCGGCAATGGAGGCTATTGGAAGGGCTTTGGGCGTGAAAGGAGGCTTCACAAAGTGCTTGGACGTGCTTGAGAGAAGGATATGTGCTAGGGTTGTGAATGGGGGTGAAGGCCTCTTTTTATAGGCAAAGGGAGAGGACTTTCCTAATTTGAATAGGAGAGAATCTCCTAATTGGTTTCTAATAAGGAATAGATCTCCTAATTGGGATTTGGGATTGGATTTGATTTGGTAAGGATTTGATTTGATTTCTTTTAATTAGGTAAGGATTTTACAAGATTTAAACATGTGATAAATATGCATATACCTAAATAGAAGCACAATGGGCGTGAATTACATCCTATGGGCATGGGTTTGGTTTGACTTGGTTTGACTTGGGTATTTTGGGTTTGGTTTGGGTTTGGTTTGGGTTTTGGGCCTTAGGTAAGCTTTGAAACGGAAGTCCAACAAACAACCGGAGCCAAACAACGAGGTTAAATCCAACAAAAATTCTATTTTCCAACTTTACCCATCCAACGTCCGTTTCCCGCGACTTTCATGACTGAAGAGGTAGTTGCCTCCATACGAGACTCATCATTGGGCTAATGTGTAAAAATGCAATGCCTACACTCGGTAATTTTGGTTACTTTGGTCTCCAATTGATCCAGGCGGGAAACCTCATTATCTGACTCGCTCATGTTTTCTAACTGTTTTTTAACAAGTCTTCCTTCTTTTCTAACCCAACGGATATCTATGATGGCTGTCGAAACTATGAGTTAGCATGATGCATGTATGCATGAGATGCAAGTGGTTATCAAAACAACATATATCCTTCCGACCTTATTTCTCCCACACTCGTGGTAAGTCCATTTCTGCCCTAGGTATGGCTTATTCCATGCATCAATGTGGGGTACAAAAAATCATCTCTCATACGCTACAGATGTGATCCTTTGGCCGCTTTTGTCCCTTTCCATCAGTAAAAGACAAAGACCGCCCATTTACGACATGGACTAAGCCGATTATGAGATCATGCCATTGTCTAGAAACGACGAATTGGGATTTCAGCAACTGTGGTCATTGGGATGAACTTAGAGGTATCCAAAAGTATACAAATATGTCATAGCAAGGCGTATCCTTTCTAGATGAAAGCCAGTGTGGATATCGAACTCATGCTTCTAGCATATTTGGATCATGTTTGAATTTTCTAAGCCCATCAAGGTTTTCATACAAGTTGGCCCATTACCATTTCAAAGTATTCAATCATATTATTGAGTGGTGTAAACTTGTCCCAGTTGAAAAAGGCCCAACAAGTTTACACTTTTGCAATAATGTGGCTAAACAACTTCAAATGATAGGGGGCCCAAACACAAAGTGGTCCATCGGCATTTTAGAAGCTTTTGGCCCAATCGTCATAAGACGCAAACTCGTCACAGTTTAAATGGCCCAACAAGTTCACATCTCATGACAAGAAGTCCAAATGAATCCAAATGATGATGGTCCCAAACACAAGCATAAAGGGTGGCTTCTATAGGTCATATAACTATGGTTCTCATGTAATTTTATGGGAGTATTGATAAAGGCTCCCGTCGGTGAAGGGTTGCCCACAACTAGGTCTCCCCACTCAAGGGTTCGAGCGACCAAGTGAGCTCACATTTTTTATACCCTAAGGTACGTGCCAACGAGTGATGATACCATATAACGATCCACCGCTTCGAGGGTGGAGCGAACTCTCTTAAATACCCTTACCTCTTCGGCTCTTATCGCCTTGGTGACAGGAATAAATAATAGATCCTCTAAATTAGTCCATCACTTTAAATATGATTTAAGGTAAGCTTTGAGTAAATGATTATCTAGATGTCTTCACAGCTTTCCCTTTTGGCTATAAAAAGGTAGTGAGTGAAGGAAGACACTAAATCATTATCTAACTCTAACAATACCTTTGGTTAGATCAACTTTAGTTTGGAAAGTTTTATTAACCCTTTGGTCCCAACCCACTTGTAGACAAGGTTAACTAAAGCAAAAATCACAAACATTACAAGATATTATTTCGGGGCCGATTTTCTATCCCTAGTGGAGTCTCCAGACTGTGGGAACAGGCACAGAGGTAGGGCGACGCTGTCCGGGCTCGTGGCCCGTTGGGAGTACGGAGTAGCCCACGGGGGACTAAACCAGAGAAATAAAATGGAGTCGCCACCCAGTGTGAACTGAGAAATGATTTAAGGCCGCACTCACCCATCACAAGGGAAGACCTCAAACCGTTGGGTTCGGAATGATCTCTTACTTATGCCAATTGTAATGAAAGGATTTATGCAATAATATAACCAAGTCTTATGCAAAAAATGCAAGATAATTTAATCAACACACAAGTTTGCACACCCATAAACGTAAATAAAAATGAAGGCAAAAGCATAATTCCATAAACGTATCAAACAATGGAGCGCAATAATGTAATTAACAATAACTGTAAAAGCATTAAAAATAAAAGCGGATAATTAAGTACGTAATGTAAAAGAAATAACTAAAGAGGCAAGCATGCATGAAAGTAAACATGAAGTGATGCGGCAGAATGAATAGAGATAACTAATAGGATTAATACGAAGCGGTAAATAACAAACAAAAAGGTGAATAACAAAATTAGAAGAAAAAGGGTGCGACCAAGAGCTTTGGCCAATGTCCATATGGGATCTTGTATCCCTGGCGCGGCAAAACATCGTGGTAAAGGTAGCCTTTTGGCTTTTCCCTCAAATTGAGGACCTTTAACTCAACGTGATTGGCCCATGCGCACGAGATAGCAATGCGTAAATAAATAAAGCAATAATAAGCGAAAATTAAGTAACATAATAATAAAAGAGATACGATCAAGAGCAACATCTATATGGGACCTCGTATGCCTGATTGAACGAATTTCACATTCAACCAAGTATACTTCGTCCGGCGCGGTAAAACGTCGTGGTAAAAGTAGCCTTTAGCCATTTCCCTCGAATAAAGGACCTTTAATCCATCATGATTAGCCCGTGCGCGCTAAATTAAAAATACATAAATAAATAAAGCAATAACATGCGGAAAGTAAATAACGGAATAATAAAAGAGATGCGACCGAGGCCAACATCTATATGGGACCTCGAATTCCCAATTGAACATATTTCACATTCAACCAAGTATACTTCGTTCGGCGCGGCAAAACATTGTGGTAAAGGTAGCCTTTCAGTATTTCCCTCAAATGGAGGACCTTTAATCCAACGTAGTTAGCCTATGCGCACTAGATAACCATGCATGAATAAACAAAGCAATAATACGCAAAAAAGTTAATAACATAATAATAAAATAGATGCGACCAAGGCCAACATCTATATGGGACTTCGTATGCCTGACTGAACGTATTTCACATTCAACCAAGCATACTTCGTCCGGCGCGGCAAAACGTCGTGGTAAAGGTAGCCTTTAGGCATTTCCCTCGAATAGAGGACCTTTAATCTATCATGATTAGCCCATGTGCACAAGATTAACGATGCATAAATAAATAAAGCATATTTAAAGTAAATAACGAAATAATAAAACACAAACAATGAATGAACACAAAATTAAATAACAAAATGAAACATGTGCTTGAAAGTTTCTCAAGCAGTACGTGGAGTTGAATCCCAAGTACAGACCGCACTACCGTCCATTCGGATTCGGCTATGGAATTTACGTCTGGGTTTCCATCCGATATACCGCAAGAGATAGCACGCAATCATTAACCCAATAACAATAATAGACATGAACCATCAAGACGCATGCAAGGAAATAATGGTAGACAACCGAAAAGATGGATGAAAAATAGCAAAGGGTGCCCTCAGGTTTTACCTTTTAAGTTGCTTCTTGGAAGTGCGTTACGCCGTCACCGGAAGGGTTAATACTCCGTAACTTTTCTGGTTTTTCTGTTCGGTATTTTCCTTCACTGTTTCACTATTTTCGTTGCTGTTTTCTCTATTTTTTTTCGCTATTTTGGACTGATTTTCAGGGACTGTTTGTGGATTGTTTTCAGATTATTTTCGGTGATAAAGGTCGCTGTTTTAGGGTTATTTTGGGCAACTGTTTTGGTGATTTTTGGACTGCTTTCGGGGAGATATTTTTGGACTGTTTTGGCTTTTTTGTGTTCGGCTAATGGGGCAGTTAATTTGGTTTTGTTGGTGTCGGTGTAGGGCTGTTGTGAGGAGACGTGTGTGCGTGGCCTGTGTTGGTGCGTGCGAGGTTGGGTGGTGCTTTTGTGATGCTTAGGTGTGCGTGGCTTATGTGCGTATATGGCTGGTATGTGAAGCCGTGGAGGGCAGTTAGTGGAGCAAGGTGGGTGGCTTGTGTGTGAGTGAATGAGAGAGCCAAGTGTGTGTGTGTCGAACGAGTGAATGGCCGTTTGGAAGTGGCGTGATGTGTAACTTTGTGTGGTGTGTGTTTGAGTGTGTTAGTGGCTTATGTGTTTGAGGGTGTGGCTACGTGTAACTTAGGTGTGTGCATGGCTTATGTGTTTGAGCATGTGTTAGTGTGATGGTGAAGGGTGAATGGGCTGTGTGTTTCTTTGTCGCGTGAAGAGTGTGTTTTCGCAAGTGGTCTGTGTGCAGTTTGAGTGAGGGAGTGACGTGATGGCAGAAGAAGAGTTAGGGTTCATTGGTCACGACTTTTAGGGTTTGTTTGGGATCATTGACGTGGATGGTTTTTGTCTAGTGGAGGCTGTTTTGTGGTTTGTGAATGGCCGAGAGAGATGGAAGAGAGAGGAGGGGAGAAAGATGAGAGAGATTAGGGATTTTTTGTTTGGTTGCTAGAGAGAAAGACGTGGTGCCCAGGGTCTGTGTGTGTCGAGTGAATGTGTCTTAAAAAAAGAGAGCTATGTTTCGTTGTTTGGTCAAGGGTGTAGTTTTTGTTGCTTTGTGCGTTGAAGGTCAGGGCTTTGTTTCTGGTTTCACGCTGGTGGAGGGCAGGCTTAAGGGACGTGCGAGGCGAAAGTGAGAAGATATTAGGGTTTTCTTTTGGCTGTGATTGTCGAGTGAATGTGAAAAGAGAGGTGGGAGAGAGACGTGAAGAGAGAATGAGCCCTTAGGGTTTGGTTTAGTCCTCTTTTTATAATGGTGAGCTAGGGTTTCTAAGTAAGGAAGGAAATCATGCAAATATGGGATGTGTTTAATTAGTTTGTTAAAGGAAAGGATATTGTGTAATTTTGGTGGGGAATATATTTAATTTGGAAGGTGATTTACTTAATTTAGGAGGAGGATTTGATTTAATTTGTGACATGTGTTTTAAATATGATTTAATTATTTTGGATTGGGCTTGGGTTTTGTGATGTGGGCTTGGGCGTGTGGCTCTTTGTGGGTTGCATGGGTTGCATGGGTTTTGGGCCGAGGCTAACAGTTAAAACAGAGATTGATTGAGCGAACCCGAGGCCAAACAAATGAGTTAATTTTGATAAGGTATTAATTTTTAAATTTTCCCTTCCGACATCTGTTTCCCGCGACTTCCGCAACTTATCGGGTAGTGTCTCCATACGAGGCTCATCATTCTGCTTTATATAAAAATACAGTGTGTACAAAACTCTCTAGCTCCCCTTCATCAGGTAGCACAATATATTTGGATCCCGGATATTTGGTTGATGGAATCCTACCTCGCTCGGATCTTATTGTCTGAAGTCCTTTGGTTTCAGGAGGTATGTCATCATCCAAATTTATGGATTATCTTGTAGCATCTAGTGGAGCAGGTTGCGGGTCCCCCTACTCAACACTCTCTTTTGTAGCTTCTGATTCAGTGGGCAATGTCTCCCTCTGCTCAACATCCTCATTTACCTCTTCTGATTCTGCTTTTAAATATCATGCACCCTATTTGTGGCCAATTGTGCTGGTGTTGGGTTTGGATTTCTGTCGGCACTGGAATTGGAAGACATTTTGGGTTTTTTAATGTCTTCAATTGTCTGGTCTTCAAGAAACTCTATATTCTGGCTTCTGATGACTATATTTTCCTTCGAATCTTATAGTATGTATCCAAATTCTTCATCTCTATAACCTAGGAATATACATGGCGTTGTCCTTGCATCAAGATTATGTATGAGCTCATTGGATACATGTGCAACTGTTAAACAACGGAATACTCTAAGATGAGAGTAGACTGGATTCGTACCAGACCATACTTTTTCCGGAATCTCAAAATTCAGCGGTACAGATGGTGATCTATTGATCAGGTAGTAGGCGGTATGAAATACTTCTTCCCAAAATGGCTTTGGCAGCTTAGCCATACTGATCATACTTCTGACTTTCTCTATAATGGTGTGGTTCATTCTTACAGTTGAACCATTATATTATGGGGTGCGTGGAACAGTTCTCTCATGTCAAACTGCGTGTCTCCTGCAATAGGCATAGAACTCTCTGGAACTATACTCGCCTTCATTATCTATACGGAGGCACTTCATCTTCTTTCCTGTTTCACGCTCTACTATGGCCTGTAACAGCTTGAACCGATCTATGACCTGATCATTTGTCTTCAAGAAATACACCCAGACTTTCCCAGAAACATCATCAATGAAATTCAGAAAATACTTGTTACCGCCTAGTGAATCAATCTCAAAGGGACCACAAACATCAAAGTGCACCAGACTGAGCAACTTTGATCTTCTCTTTGAAGAGATTTTAAAAGATACTCTATGTTTCTTACTAATCAAATATTGGTTGTAAGGACTTAGTGCATCATCTTTGCTAAGCCCCTTCTTGGTCAGAGTAGACAACTCTTTCTTACGCATGTGACCGAGTCTCTGGTTCCACAGATTTTGAGAAGCTTATTTTTTACCTACATTGAGGCTGTCTGCATAAATCTTCACATGAGTCTTGTATAGTGTGTTGTAAGCATGTCATTGGGCTACAATCATGGCACATTTTATCATTCTCTATATGTCATTTCTGAAGTAACTGTCATAGCCCTATTTGTCATAGACTATCCCTGAGAGTACATTCAGCTGAAGTTCTGGAACATGCAGGACATCCTTCAAAGTTAATGTACACCCGACATTTTTCCGCAACTGAATATCACACATTCTTATTATCCCAAAGGAACTTATATTTCCCATCTTCACTGAACCAAAGTATCATACTTTATAGGTTGTGAAGAAACCATGTGAAGAGTGACGTGGTAGGATGCTGCAGTATCTACTACCCATTCAACATCTTGGGTTGTTGTGTGAAGGCATGTCTCTTCTATATTGAGCGTATGACTACATTTACTTGGACAACAGCTGGTGTCTCTTATTCGTTATTCTTCGGCTAGTGATTGCCTTGGCGCTTCTCTCGTTGTAGCTTTTGGCAATTCTTCTTTAAGTGGCATTCTATACCATAATGGTAGCACTTATAGGAAGGCATCCTTCCATATGAGGATATACCTCTTCCTCGATGTCTTCCTCGAGTATCTGTGATGAAGGCTTTTATCTGTTTTGAGATAACATCTTTTCTTCTGGACTCTTCATTCGACAAAGCATCTTTTACCATAAGCACGGTAGGTTTGCCTCATGGAGCGAAATTGATGAGAGTAACCACCGATATCTCACAGCTACCTGAGAGAGAACTAAGTAGTGGGGGCTTGTACTTCATCTCGAAACTACATGTCTACTACAGACAACTGATTCACCAGGCTCTGGAACTCATTGGTATGTTCTACAACGGAAGTTCCACACTGTAGCTTCAAATTCTCAAACTGCCTCATTAACGGGGCTTTATTCCGAGCTATCTTGGCATGGTGCATGTTTTCCATCTTTATCCACATTTCGTAATCATCTGTATCTTATGCTACGTGATGGAAGACACTGTGGCCGATCCACTGCCTAATCCGACCGAGAGTTCTGTTGTTGAGTTTATTCCAGTCACACTCTTTGATATAATCTGGTCTCACTCCTTTCACCTCCATCATATCAAACAAATATTTACAGTGTAAATAATATATCATCTGAGGACTCCAGAGGAAGTACCTGGCTGCATTCATCTTAATCATTACACCAGAAGAGGAATCTTTCATTTTTATTTTAAGTTTAAAGTTTAAAATGAAAATAAGACAAAATCAAGGTAGATTTTCAAAAATCGAAGGTCACCGTTGCATTTGGAACGGTCAAAATGGTGGACTAGACACATCGTTGTTCCAAATCTGACTCAGGGGTCGATTTTTAAATTTCTAAACATTCTGGGGCTAAAATATAAATTTCAGAGACTTCAGGGGTCACAATGAAATTTACAAGGTATATTGACGTGTCTAATGACATGGCAGAAATAGGACCCGCTTGCTGACATGGCGCAGACGTGGCCGCTGATGTGTCGATGACATGGCTGCTGATTGTGCGCTGACTGTATGCTGATGTGGCGATGACTGTGCACTGACGTGTCTTCACTATTCGATGTGTGCGGCATCCATGGACCTCCGTTTGATCGCCGGAAAATACCACCGTGCTCGTCTCGACGTGAGCTAGCTGATGGTATGCTCAAAATTGATTTTGGATAAATTTACCAAAACCTAAATTTTTCGAATCGAGTTTCGTTATTCGGTTTTATGACCCCCAATGTATAACCAAAGCTCTGATACCACTTGTTGTGATTCTGTGATCATTGAAGTGTGTTTATGAGGAAAAACGATTCTATTACTACAAGAATAAAATCTTTACAAAGTGTTTAAACTTTACAAAAACTTCACTTTCTCTACATTCTCTAAGCTTTCTTGCTTTGAAGCTTAATATTTGGGATGAATCGAGCTCACAAATAAGCTGCCTATTTATAGTAAAATTCTTGCTCAGATTGTCAACAAAGGAATAGTGATCCACCTAAAATTTATTTGTAATCTTGCACCATTTTCAAACCCACCTAAAGTTACCTTGGATGGTTATGCATTGATGGTGGTGATGCATGAATGTAACTAGATATTACAGATAAAATAATTACAATTCAATTAGGTTAAATTTTCCTAACCCGCACTATATATATTATTATCAAATATGATTTTATATTATTAATGACTAATATGATTGTTTTAACTCCCAACTCTATGTATGAATATTTACATTTTATCATGAATAAAGAATAAAGAATGATGTTTGTGCAATAGAACTCTACAAACAATAGAATTAAAAAAATACATAAGTTGGTCAAAATGTTATATAATTGCTTGAATCTTAAAAAAACGATCTTATGTGCCAGGGTTTCTTGCATTATTTATAACATCTTATTACAAGGACAATAAACTCATGGTGGTTAATTCCATTCATGTTTCCCACTAATTGGCCCACTCCCTAGAATCTCGGAACTTCCCTATTCTAGATGATTATCCAGCTTAAAGAAATAGAAATTAATTAAATGGTTGTCTGATTGCTTGTTTAGAATACTCATGTCATCAAGGAGCTGATATCTCGGGCTTAATCCTCGCATGATCTTTGCTTGCTTTTCTGGAGGAAGGTTTGAGATGGAGACCCTGCCAAAGGGTCCTGAATCCAGTTTCTGAAAAGAGGTCCCATCTTCAGACTCGAAAAGAAGCTATTGGATCAGACCCCGGAAATGAGCATTCGAAACTAGACTCTCGCAAGAGGTCCTGAGATCAGACCCTAACGATAACTCTGGATCCCCTATGGAGTGTGTTTGGCCATTTGTCTAATTTCTCCCTAAATAGTTATCCCTTTTGTTCGTATCATTTTAAAGAAGTGGTGGAAATAAATAAATTTGAAGTTGGGCCCCAGTAGGCTTTTTGGTGACATGGACTTCTTCCTTACCTCCTCGGGAACTTAAAGGTCACATCACATAAATATAAACTTGACAGTCTTTGTCAACTCCATTGGTTCAAAGATTTCAAATTTCAAACCCTTGTGCTCTCTTATCTTGCGAATGCGTTTCATAGCACTATCTATTCCAAATCCGAGCTTATAATCCTTTTACTATTGTGGCCTATTCATCTTCTTCTGATGATAAGATTCAGTGCCCGAGAGAGATCACTGGCGTTCCTCAAGACATCTACTTACATCCCCTCCCTAAGAGCTCATCCCTCTGGGAAACTAACCCCACTGCTGTCCCTCACGGTTGTGTTGTTCAAGAGAAGTATCACATTCGGATTTTTCAGTTCCCCCTCCACCTTCTACTCCACTACATTTGTGTGCTCTACAACTTGTATCTGATACAACTAACCCCGAACAGCCTTAGGTGTGTCGTGGGTTTCATTATCTTTTCCATTGTCAATGACTCACGCCTCATCATTCACAAATTTTTTTTTATCTTTTCTCCCTAACTAAGACGAGGTCTGACGGCGGCATGGACATGTACATATTTTCATCTCAAAATTCAATAATTATGTTCACGGAGTTACCTACTTCGAACAATAACTGGTCTTCTAACGGTCTGCTAATGGTGATCGGCAACTAGCAGACTGGCATTGTCAACCATGTCGTCTTTCCTTTACGATTGTCGATGAACCAATGTATTTTTTTATGAGTGTGAAGTTCACGTCTTTTTGGCCGATTGTAGGGTTTAATTATTTTTCCTTTTTCTTCTCTTTTTCAGCTTTTAGTTGTGTATAAATTCTCTCTTGCCCCAAGGATGGCCTTCAAGCCTTGATGCATTGTGGCCTTTACTTTTCCCCTTTACGTGCTGGTGACCCATTGTCTCTATTCCGGGAGAAGGATTAGGGATGGTTCACCCATCACAAGGCCCATTTTAGCGAGAGATTTAGGGGAAAGCAGGTACTTATTATGGGTTTGAATCTGTTGGGGTTTTAAGGGGTATTATCGGGTAACACAGCGGAACGCGGAAAATCAAAATTTTCCAAATTCAAAATTTTTTCTTTGATAATTAAAATAAACTTATTTATTTTAATTACACAATATTTAAAATCTGAAATTTTACCCAAGAAATCAAATTTCTTTGTAATTATCGATTTGCCCTCAATACTTTGGATTTTGTTCATTTTAGTCCTCAGTTTGTCAAATATAATTTTGAATGATTCTAAGTCAGTTCTAAAATTATTTCCAACATGTCAAATATATGAGATTACATATCAAAACAAAAACCCCAAATTTTTTGCAAAATGCCGAGACTGTTGGACAATTATGACCCATAGCATCACTATTTGTACATAACATTGTGTTGTTGTACAAATTAACTATGTGACAAAGGAAATTTCTCTTTTATCATTTGTAATTAGATTACCGGGATATATAAATGATAAAAGTCCATATGATTAGTTCTGGATTGATAAGATATGAGACAGTATCAATCCATGAAGGTTTAATCATTAAAACATCCCTAGTTGGAGTATTATCGAGATTGGACATCGATAATGCGGAATAGACTAGTATTGCACTTGTGTGTGTTATGGGAGCATAACGGCATAGTTCTCATATATTTGGGTATTGGATACTCATGCAAGTGTAATAGGAGGTTGTGTTTACCGATGGTACGGAAACAGCTTCGCTCTGGATAGACCCCTCGGAGTCTCATTGGTAGTATGACTGTGTGTCTATGGGAGTCCGAATCAGGGTAGGTGTATTTGGTCTTAACCTGAGACTTGCACCGCTAATACTTGCGACAATCAATATACTTTGGTTTTGGTCGTCTAGGGCTTTAACTGGTTCTGTGTACGCCTCTTCTGGGTATATTGAGAATCGTAGTGTATTGGTTGTGATGTCAAGATGGAAGTATCACTCCAGTCATAGTGGAGATGATGATCACGTAGGATACGGAACTGGTACTCTTATATACTGCAGCTATCGGGATAATATGACTAGGTCATGCTTATCCGATTATAGAGACTAGTTACCAGAGATCTGATATGTGCTTCGTACAGGGCAGACAAAATTCCAGCCCCAGACCTAGCACGTGACATCCGATACTGGATCGCAATACGCAATACTACGTATATTACGCCTGATATAGATTACATATTCCTTTAAGAATATTTCTGGAGAATTGGGTAGGTGTTAACAGACGAAAATCTCCACCATAGAACGAAATCGCCGTGGGACTAAAGAAAGAGCGAATGGAAGAAGGGCGATGGACCGAAGGGCGACAAAAAGCTTGGGGCGACCGGATCAGCGGTTAGGATGAAAACCTATGATGCGGTTGCGGTTAGGACGAAAACCCATGATGCGGTTACTTCCACGATCATAGCAGTTGGACAGTTTTCCTCCACAACCAAGCAGTTGAGATGCGCAGCTCAGCGGTTACAGGCACGATCCAGCAACTGCAGGGAGATAATGGAACCGCCTAAAATGGTTGACAAACTTCACTATAAAAGCTTATCTATACCAAGAGAGAAAGCCCCGATCAAATGAAGACTCAAATGAGCATATTTTTATTTTTCATTTCTTAGATTGTAACCTTAGGACTGTAATTTGTGTGCTTGCGCCCCTTGGAGGCTTATTCACTCAATCAAACACCCCTTGCTGGGACTTTATCTCAGGAGGTTTGAACCTTACACGCTCTTCTTTCTTCACGCATAAAAATTGCGCAAACAGTTTTTGGCGACCACAGTGGGAGGATTGGTGTAAAAAGTGGAGTTGCCTCCGAAAAGAAACGCTCAAACTGGCTCAACTACGGAGGAAGGAGGACTGGAGCAAACCAACCAGCCCAACTTTCCATCCATAGTGGGTCAATTCGAGGATCTGACAGATGCTAGTCGGTACGAATCTATTAGAGAGCTCATCCCTAACGCGGTGCGCGCGTTGTTTGGTGAATTCACACAGGATGTTGTCGAACAGGTTAGGTTTCAAAATACGCATGTCATAGATAAATTTGTATCAACTACCAATTCGCATTATGAAAACATGGCTAAACATCTAAGCTCGGTGAATGAATTAATGGCCAAATGTGTAAACGGAAGGACGGCGCTGCCGTGGACTACGCCCCTCCATTCAGGAGGCTGGTCCTAGTAATGTTCCTCCACAGGGGACCAACATCCCTACGGTTCTCAGGGGAGGGATAAGTCTTGGAGGCAATGGCCCACAATTAGGGCCAAATATCCACCAAGGGCCAAATATGGCACAAAATGAAGTGGTGTTGCCTCAGGGTGTCCAGGTTTCTCAGGGGCAGAATCATGATTATGTCCCACTTTTGAGAGGACCGCAGCCACCGCCCATAGCTGTTCCATTTAATGGCAATGATCTGCTAAAGGAGTAAATGACCGAGATTCTTCAAAACCAGTTTGGTCTAGGCATACGGCCAGTTCGGCCAAGATATCGGAAGCCGTATCCTGATTGGGTCGATGTGGCCTATCCATGGCCTAGAAACTACAAGATACCAGATTTGTCCCTCTTTATGGGGTCTGGGGAAGTTTCTACCATGGAACACGTATGACGATTTACCCTTCAGTGTGGGGAAGTCAATGATTTCCATAAACTGAGGTTATTTCACGGCTCACTGTTAGGGGTAGCTTTCTCCTGGTATGTCAGTCTGCCGGCCAATTCAGTAGAAAGTTGGCAGTAAATGGAGTAACTGTTTCATGCGCAATTTTACAAGGCTGAATCTGAAGTGGCCTTAGCCGATTTGGCAAACCTAAGACAATTGCCAAGAGAGTGGGCCGAGACATTTTGACAACGGTTTAAGGTAGCCCAAGGCCGATGTTACGTGTCTTTGCCCGAAAAAGAATTTGTGAGGATCGCTCAAGGTTGCTTAAATCTCGATCTAAAAAAGAAGTTTCAGGATCGCGAGTTTTGGGACCTTCCCCAACTCACCACTAGTGTGGTGCGTTATGAGCGATTATTATGAGAAGAGAAGCAAATGAAGAATTCGAGCAAAGGGACATAATATAGGAATATCGACTATGAAATGGGTGAAGTGGACACCGAGTCGGCCAATTTATGTTTGGCCGAATTGGTTAAAGGGAAACCTTACGTTTGCAAGACGTGGGCGGAACCCCAAGCGAGTGAAAAAAATGATAAAAAGAGCAGGAACTTCTCCTTTGATATTACTAAAGTCGATGCTATATTTGACCAGTTATATAAGGAAAAGAAAATTAGCTTGAGCGACAGACACACATTGCCGACAGCCGAGCAAATCGGTAGTAAAAAATATTGTAAGTGGCACAATGCATGGTCTCATACAACTAGTAATTGCCTTGTTTTTCGTAATGTCTTACAGGATGCCATAGAATCTGGACGAATCACGTTCGAGAAAAATATGGCAGTGGACAGCGACCGGTTTCCAAAATCGGTGGGGTTGAACATGATCAATCCAGACCTTGCTAAGATGAATCTGCCGAAAGTCAAATTAGTGCTAGACGAAGGACAGCACCGTCATCGTCCAAGCGCTCTGGAAAGGATTAAGGCACCTTCAGAGCAAGGAGACCAGCAGAACATTTGTATTCGTTGCCAGAACGACATGGAATGGATGAAAGAGTTAGAAGACACTTGCGAAAGGCCTGCAAAGAGAAAGCCATCATCATGGCAGCCACGGACCTTCGCCCCAATGTTCTATGGGGAGAATTCAAATTTCATCCAAAATGTAAGAACGTTCAGGCCGAAGATTAATCGGCCAAATGTTTGTCATTCGTACCAAAAGCCACACTCGGGCCAGCGGCCAAGCAGGAACTATCCCCCTGTAGACGAAATGACAATGACGCAGTTGAGGCGACACCAAAGGAATTATGGCCGTTTGATGCGTCGACAAAGTGAACCAAAGGCCACCGCAGGCCTTAGCCCTCACACCACAGAGAAAACAAAAGTAAACAAAAAGGGGGGTGACAACAAAGAAGGAACGGTGACAAGTTGTGATGAACGCACTAAATTCGGCAGACGGAAGCGGGATGAAACAGACGATGAAGAACCGCCTATCGTCATTCAGTTCGGCAGTATGCCGCCAGTTGTGGCTAATCATTACCTATTGCCTGGAAAATTCAGGAGAGATAACAATGGGGAAGTCGGAACATGCGAGGACGTTTATGAGGGTGACGAAACTGAATTTGCAACGCTCTCGATCACAGACAGGGAAGCTAAAGATGAGGAGATGACCGATGTAGAAGAAGAAATAGACATCAAGACCAAATCAAAGAGAATGGGAATTTCACAAAATCGGCTTCTTAGAGAATTATATGAAGCCGGCAATCCTGCAATCGGGACATTGGGAGAAGATTTGGGACGATATCCATTCCTCATTTTGTATGGGACGCCTAAGATAAAACGGACCCTCACCAGAGCCGAAAAACGAAGATGGACTGTCAATCATGTGTCCCAGGATGCACTAGCCACGTTGCCACCTTCCAGATGGGACATGGAAGAGGAATCGCCTCAAGTTAATGATGAGGGTGATCAAGCAATGGAAATAGGCCTATCAGGGAGAGTGGTTTTCCCGAAGCCACCAACACAAATGACGAAGCACCTGCGGCCGCTGTATGTGAAAGCAAAAGCTAATGGGATACCCGTCACCAAAGTGTTAATTGATAACGGGGCGGCCATTAATGCAATACCAGTTAGGATGCTAGGACGTTTGGCAAAGTCCGAAGAAGACCTCCTCCCTACGGAAGTGGTGCTTATCGGCTTTAATGGAGGGGCGACGACAGCAAAATGAGTTATTCCATTGGACCTGCAAGTGGGAAGTACTACGAAGACAGTAGTATTTTTCGTCATAGATGGGCCAACCACATACAATATGCTTCTGGGACGAGATTGGATTCACGGCAGCCGATGCATCCCTTCATCCATTCATCAATGCCTGATTTTCTGGAACCAAAAGGACGAAGTGGAGATAGTGCATGCCGACAATAAGCCTTTCGTCGCGGAGACAAACTCGGCAGAGTATTTCATGTACGAAGGGAACCATGGGCCGACCAGAGTTTTGAATAAAGGGGAAAGCCCGACCATTGTGGCTTAGAATGATGAGCCTTACCCCTCTGGGTTACTGGACGATTTGTTCGCATAGACGAGACCAACCACATTGGTCTTTGGAGAACCAACACATAGCGGTTCGAATGAAGTACGGCCAGAATAAGGAGCAAGCCGCTCTTGCGGCCTCCAAGGCCAATTTATTGGCCTATGTGATGGAGCGAAGAAGTGAGGACGAAGCACAGGCCGCTATTTTGGCCTTAAGAGGCAAATTGCTGGCACACCAGACAGAGGACAAAATAAAAAACTATGTGGAGTGGACTGCTTGATGGAAGGAGGAGAATCAAAGGAAGAAGAGTTCGCCCTGAGTGGACGACGCAAGAAAAACATCTCAAGAGGACAAGATGCTTTGGACGAGGTAAATCTGGGGAATGAGCACGATAGGCACATAACTTACGTCAGCAAGGAATTGGAGCCCCAAGTACGTGAAAGTTAATTTGTTTGTTGCAAGAATACAAAGATTGTTTTGCATGAGACTACAATGAGATGTCTGGCTTAGATATGACGTTGGTGGAGCATAGGCTGCCAATCATGCCAAGCCATAGGCCTCATAGGCAGCCTCCCCGGAGGTTTGCTCCTAATGTCATGCCTGATATTAAGAAAGAAGTTGAACGACTATTAGAGGCAAAATTCATTAGGACGACCAGATATGTGGAATGGTTGTCAAATATTGTCCCAGTTAGGAAAAAGAATGGAAAGATAAGGATCTGTATAGATTTCAGAAATTTAAACCTAGCAACACCAAAGGATCAAAAACCAATGCCGACAGTAGATTCCCTAGTGGATTCCACGGTGGGGTATCAAGTATACTCGTTTATGGATGGGTATGCGGGCTATAATCAGATTTACATCGCCGAAGATGATGTACACAAGACGGCCTTTAGATGCCCAGGCTCTCTAGGGTGTTATGAGTGGGCGGTCATGCCATTCGGCCTGAAAAATGCTGGTGCCACTTATCAGCGGGCCATGAACTTGATCTTTCATGACATGATTGGCGAATTCATAGAAGTCTATGTGGATGATATAGTGGCTAAATCTGTGACTATGGACGAAAATTTTGGCCATTTAGCAACGGCCTTCGAACGAATGAGAAAGTTCAAACTAAGAATGAACCCTGCCAAGTGTGTTTTCGGGGTGTGCGCAGGAAATTTCCTAGGGTTTCTAGTGCACCAACGGGGAATTGAGATCGACACCAATAAGTCTCAGGCGATCACCGAAGCTATGCCACCCCGAAATAAAAAAGAGTTGCAGAGGTTTTTAGGGCAAATTAACTTCTTAAGGCGATTCATCTACAACTGTGCAGAGAAAACAAAAGTGTTCTCCTCCTTATTGAAGCTAAAAGGCGAGGACGAATTCTTCTGGACCGAGGAACATCAACAAGCATTTGACAGCCTGAAGAAGTACTTGTCACAGCCGCCGGTGATGGTACCTCTAGTGCCAGGAAAGCCAATAAAGTTGTACATAGCGGCTGAAGAGCAGTCCATAGCTTGGATGATCGCGCAAGATGACGACATGAACATTGAGAGAGCCATTTACTATATTAGCAGACAATTGCTGAATTATGAATGTAACTATTCTCCTATGGAGAAATTATGTTTGGCTTTGTACTTCACATATACTAAATTATGAGCCTATCTTAAGCCGAATATAGTGTATTTGATTACAAGAATTAATATAATAAAGTACATGTTTTCTCGTCCCATCTTGCATCAAAGAGTCGAGTTTTGGTCACTATCACTTTCAGAATTTGATATACGGCATGAACCCCAGAGGGCCGTTAAAAATCAAGCCTTGGCTGATTTTTTGGCCGACCATCCATGTTTGAGCACGATCAGGGAAATAGAAATGGATTTGGACGAATGTAGTCTGAAACCATGGACGATGTATTTCGACGGATCCAACACAATGAAAGAAGCTGGAATAGGATTAGTCCTGGTCAGCCCGTTGGGAGAATCTTTCCGATTCATAGTCAAGTTGAACAAATACTGCACTAATAACCATGCCGAATAGGAAGCCTTGATACTTGGGCTAGAGATGCTCCTCAATATGGGAGTAACCCATGTTGGATAATATGACCCATAGCGTCACTATTTGTACAGATCATAGTGATGTTGTATAAATTAACTATGTGACAAGGAAATTGCACTCTCATCATTTGTGATTAGATCACCTTAGATATATAAATGAAGAGAGGTCCATATGATTAGTTCCTGGATTGAGATGATATGAGACAGTATCAGTCCACGAAGGATTAATCATTAAATATCCCTAGTCGTAGTATTATCGAGACTGGACATCGATAATGCGGAATAGGCTAGTATTGCACTTGTGCGCGTTGTGAGGGCACAACAGCATAGTTCTCATATATTTGGGTATTGGATACTCATGCAAGTGCGATAGGAGGTTGCGTTTCACCGATGGTACGGGAAATAGCTTCGCTCTGGATAGACCCCTCGGAATCCCATTGGTATTATGACTATGTGTCTATGGGAGTCCGACATTAGGGTAGGTGTGTATGGTCTTAACCTGAGACTTGCACCGCTAATGCTTACGACAATCAATATACTTTAGTTGAGGTCGTCTAGGACTCTAACCGGTTCTGTGTACGCCAATGCTGGGTATATTGAGAATCGTAGAGTATTGGGTGTGATGTCAAGACGGAAGTATCACTCCAGTCATAGTGGAGATGATGTCACGCAGGATACGGTATTAGTGCTCTTAAGTGATGGCCGGCCATCGGGATATTATGACAAGGTCATGTATATCTGATTATAGAGACTAGTTACCAGACATCCGATATGTGCTTCGGATGGGGCAGACACTTATCCAGCCCCAGCCCTAGCACGTGACTATCCGATACTGGGCCGATATACACGATACTTGGTATACTACGCCTGATATAGATCTTAAATATTCTTAGATGAATATGACCGGAGAATTGGATAGACTTCGTGCTTTGCTAGAAGCCGATCTTGTCTCGTAAATCGGTAGAACGTAGTACTTGGTACGTACGTGATTCGGATACTCCGACGACCGTATTTACTGCCGAATTATCCGGGGATCTCATGGGTCGCTTCCCGATAATGCACCGATGACGCATAACTCGCACTCATTAATAATCTAGGATTATATAGAAGAAAGAGAAAATTAATCTAGGATTAATTACGGAGATATTTTATCTAGGATAAAATATCGTCTAGAGAGAGATAACGATTAATTTGGAATTAATCGATAAATTAATATATTCGATATATTAAATGAAATTGGATTTCGACGCGGAATTGAAATTGGATTTTAATTCGGGCGAACGAATTAATTTAGAATTAATTTGTTAGCGACGTGAATAGTGAATTCGCTAGGCGTAATCATTTAATTACGACGCGACGGAAAACTCGCTAATTAGGAATTAGCGAAACCGAGCCCGAGTGTGATTGCGAGCGCATTCGTATTTCGAATTCGAGTGCGGCAACGTAAGTCACATCAAGCGTCAAATCATTCATCACATCAAGCGTCAAATCAAACGTCACTTTGAGTGATGTGATTGATTGATGTGATTGATTGATTGATAGACACACATCAAGTCACTTTGATAAAGTGACAATGAATAGTGATGTGTTTTGGTGGAATAGTGTTGGTGGTTGAGAATGCCATTTCCATTTGATTTTATTTGATAAATAAAATGGTAAATGCTTATTATTTTTTGGAAAAATATAAAAAGCATTTTGGTAATTCATTTAACAAGTCAACCATTACACATTTCCTTTAATTCTTCTCTCTTTCTCACGCCCAAAAGGGCTTCATCTCCTTCTTCTTCACAGCTCACTGCCGTGAGCTAAATGGGGAGCAATGAGTGTGTTTTTGTTGCAAAAACACAAGTGCTAGCACACTTACGAGACTTGTGAAGGTGTTAGGGAAGTCCACCCATGAGGCGGGATCCGTTCGACGAAGTTTGGAGCTTGACGAAGGACCAAATTTGAAGCCAAAACAGTGAGTTTATTCACTGCAGTTCACGCCCAAAACAGTGGGGAATTTCAAGTTTTGTTGCTTGCCGCGTCTCTCAACTGATCGATGTGAGTATTCCGCTACCTCCGTTGATGTATTCACACATGATTTCATTGCTTGTTTGATCTTGGGACCTAGATAAAACCTAACAATGGCATCAAGAGCCTTAGGTTCAAGCATGAAAAATTTTAGGGCTTAAAATTGGGTATTTTGTATTTGAGCATGATTTTATAAAATTGGATGTTTGAGCAGGCTTAATATATGTTATATTGAATATTGATTTGATCAATTTCAACAAAATGTGATTGGATCAATTTTGCCCAAAAATGTTACCTTGGCCGAATGTGGATGAATTTTGGATTCTTGGAATTTTTTGGTTTTGATTCATTGGATGAGTTAGAATCATGTAGGATGATGTTAATTTGAAGTCAATTAGATTGAATTTTGAATTGAACATAAATCCCCAAAATTCTCATGTTGGCCGAATTGGTGAATGCCCTTGAATGTCTTGGTAATTTTGATTTTGTGACATTGGATGTGTATGAAATCAAATTGGATGGTGATTTAATGTCGATTGTGGGTTCGATTGGATTGAAACCGAATCAGACACAAAATCCCTCCTTGGCCGAGAGCTTTGAAGCATGTAAATGGGTTTGATTTTTCAATTTGTATGTTGGACATATAATAATGAATTAAGTATGATTAATTGGACTAATTTAGTGTTTTGGAAATATTGATTTGGGTGATTAATCATGTAATGCACTTTAGGTAATTAAATTGCGGAATTGGATTCATGTAATTTAGTTATTTAGGCCTTAAATTGGATTTGGGCTTCTAATGTTGTAATTGGGCTAATTGGGCTTGATTTTATCAAGTTGGGTTTAGGCCAAATGGATTGGATCCAATTGGGCCCAAAACACTACTACCATAAAGCCCAAATGCAACTTATAAACCTTTAAAGTTTAATTGGGCCTAATGGGCCTAAATTGATTTCTGGGCTTATGGGGTTACTACCCTTGATTGGGCTTTGGTTGCCGAAGCCCACGCCTTATAGAAATTAATTAAAGCCCATTAGACTTGAATTGAATTGACGTTGGACGTTAATCGGGCTTTGAGTCCCGACGCGATTAAATTTGGAATTTAAGTCGTTAAAGGTTTATTAAATAAAGTGTAATATTTAATTTGGAATTGAATAGTGAATTAGTATTAAATACATGTTAAATTGGATTTAATTATGTAGTTTAATTTAATTCAAGAATTCGTACTTTGAGTACTTATTCGCAAAAACGAGTTTGACTCGAGCAAAATCAAATCGTTGTTTGAACATTGGATGATCACATAATTATCAGATTAATTAATTTGATTATATTGATTGATAGCATGCTTTTGTGTGAATACGTGGTTGTGATGAATGAATAATGTATATCGGATGGATATTAGTCGGGTGGGGCAATTTTGGAAATTGTTGTAATAAATTCGATTTATTAAATTGGACCTGCGTGTCCAGCCTTATCACCTTTATTCTCTTTGTATTCTCTTCTCACCTATTCCCCTCAATGTAAATGAGGTTTCTTTAGAAGTGTAGTGTAACGGGTAGAAGTAGTACAAGTGCTAGCTTGAGTGAGAAAGGGAGAGATTTGATCTAGGATCAATGTAAAGTATCCATCCGCATATCATTATTATTTATTTTCATACTCGCTTTATTATGTATTTAGAATGCATGTTTAAGGGTGTATGATGATGAGACCTTAACAAAGATAATGAAATTGGTAGCCAATTTGCACGCGAAAAGCCCTCATCAAATATCATGCGTCTTTTCCTTCCATTGAGTGATTCTTGCTCAAGATCCTAGATTGGCATGGGTTGTTGGCCAAAGTCAAGCCCTTGTCCGTCGAAGATGTGTTTGAATCACGAGGCTTTGTTCCATATTGGTGTCTTGTCCAAGTTGTGGTTGTTGGCCAAAGTAAAGACCACTTCTTGTCCATCGACATTGATTACGAAGCTTCCATGGTCAATGGGTCCGCGCTTGACTGGGATCATCAGGTTTGTTGTGCCAAAGCCAAGGCCTAGTTGATTCAGAGGAAAACGGTTAGGCTATATATTGGATATATAGGCATATATAAGATATATGTTTCGGACTTGGATGTCCACCTACCGGATCTAGGAGTTGGATGAGATCCAATTGATCTTAGAGATCTACCTAGTTAATTATCATACAATTTGTTGGCCAAAGTCAAGATTGTGTGATATTTAACGGGATCCTAGCCCACTAGGAAACACGGTTTCCCGAGTACTCGACAGAGGGTTAGAGGCTCGACGAAAATAGTGGGAGGCAAGAATTGAATTTGCAATATTCGTTCAATTACTCGCCATACGCGCTCAAACAAATATCACTCGTCATATATTAAAAGTATTAGTTGGACTAATATTTAATGTTGTTTTAATAAAACAGTTGGACTGTATTATACTTGATTATATATAATTGGATTATATTAATCAATATATTTGAATTAATTAATTTCAGTTTACAGTTGATTTTATAATTGGATTATAGTAATCAATGTAATTGAGGTTAATTAATTTGGATTATATTTGATTATATAGTTGGACTATTATAATCATTATAATATATATAGTACCACTAATCGTTGATTAAATAGTTGGACTATTGTAATCAAGATAAAATTGAAAAGTTGGATATTTAAAATATAATCTGGGATTAAAATATTTTAAATGATTTAATTTTCAAATTGGGAATAAATAATAGGTTACTTTATTTGATAAAATAACTTATTATACCTTAAGCCCAAAATTAAGCAAAATAAGTAGAGCATAAAATCTTTGGAAGATTTATGTGATGATGACTTTAATGCTTAATTTAATATATTTGTCATAATTCTAATTTTAGATTTAATAAGTATTAAAATTGCAATATAATTCTTGGAGAATTAATTGACTATTCTAGAGGTGAAAAGTCAAAGTTTGCAATTGGGCATGTAGCACGAGGTGCACATTGTTTCGATATTCTAAAAACCCAAGGCTTGGCCTAAGGTTTCTGAAATATTGAAAAGGATAATTGACATATCCCAAAGTGACTACCATTTGGATATGGCAGACACGAAGGAATTAAAGAAAGGGCAAGGCTCTGACTTTAAAAATGTTTGTCAAAGTTATGTTCACTACTAGTATTGAAATTAGATTTTAAATACTTAGTGTGGTACATAAAATATATGTATTGATGTTTAGAATCTGCTTTGAGCAGGATACTGACTTCAAGCTGAGATTGTTCTGCGAATCGGAAACGAGACGAAAGTCGCTGTTTCGACCGTAGATACCTAAGTTTAGGAACTACCCTTCGGGTGTGTACTTAAATTAGGAACTGTTATAATGTAACTAGTTTGACTAGAGACATTATCTCTATATCAGTGTTTAATCCATTGTGGATAAACCTTTATATTCTAGAACACTAAGTGTTTCATTATATAAAGATGATACTGAGATAAACACATTAGATGTGAATAACAGAATTTATATTTTGAATATAATTAAAATCTCAAACATATAAAATGACAAATAAATAGCTCAAATTGATTTGATCAAGTAGAGACTTATTTGTGGCATTGTTGTCTAGGACACAATTAAACAAGACTCGTATATCCGCACTTCTGAAGAGTGGGTACTAGGACTGATTTGACTATTCAAATAAAGTCTACGAATCTAGTTTATTAGGTAAAGTACCTAAAACACTATTTGCTTGGTAATAGTGAAAATGCCATCGATCTGTTAACCCTATTCATGGTGAAGTTAGTGGGCCCATATCTAGCTAGCCTAGATGTGAACATGAATATTTCGTGACCTTAACGGATGTGGCATCACGTTATGGTTATGTGTTTCTTTTGAAGAACACAAATCGGAAACTCTTAGAGTTTCGACACGAAGTAGATGAACAGATCGACTATAGTATTATGCCATCACGGTAAGACCGTAATGGAAAATACTTAACCAGTAAGTTTCAAACATACATGAAAGAGTATAGTATTCTTTCAGATGAGGACTCCTCCCGAGACACATCAGTTAGACGGTGTGTCCGAAAGAAAACCGAATTTTGTTGGACATGATAAGGTTTATCACGAGTCGCTCTGAGCTATCATTTCCTTCAACAGGATATGTATTAACAGTGCAAAACTTATTTAGAATAAGGTTCCATATAAATCTGTTTGACAGATTTCATATAGGATATGAACAGGAAAGAAACAGGGTTTCTCATTCCTAATAATTTGGGTATGCCGGGCATAACGTTTGGATGATACCAAACTAAAAACCCAAATTGGATAAGTGCCAAATATAGGTTATCCTAAGGGAAACCATAAGTATAGTACTTATAAATCTCACATGAGAACAATATATTTGTTGCTCACCATGCGGTTTGCCTAAGAGGAACACCGATATGCAGTGGTCAGTGGGAGAATAGTGATACTCGATGAAAATCGGAGTAATACTATTCAAGGCACGAAGTCCTTAATGGAACACATATAGTTCATCAAGGATGAAACTAAACCATTAATCTTCAAATACACAAGAACCACGCAGATCGGAGAGAATTAGAAAACAACCTGGGGTATGGGTTTCTGATGTAACCCCTTAAAGATGTAAATCTTATGGAGGTATACCAACCGACTACGTACGAGGAAGTGATACAAGGTATCGACTCCCTATTATGGCAAAGTGCCATGAGTCCGAAATGGATTCCATGTATAACAACTATGTTTGGATACTAGTTGATGTACCGCAAGGCATTATGCCTATTGGTACTGTAATCGTCTTCAAGGAAGACATACATGGATGGCAACAAACCAACGTACAAAGCTAGGCTTGTGACGGAAAGGTATCGTTATCAACATTGTGTTAATAACGGTTTAACCTTTTATCTGTTGCCATAGTAAATCCATTTTGATGATGCTTGTTGATACTGCATATTTCATTTATGAAATGTGTCAGTTAAAGATCAAAATCGCCTTCCTGAAAAGGAAACCTATTGGAGGATGCTTACAACATCCTGACGATTTTATATAACCGACAAACAAGGTTTGCGGGTTATTCGATCCATGTTTGGATTGAAGCAAGCATAAGGTTCTTGGAACTGACGTTTTGAAATAATCATAATGGTTTATGATTTGACTCAAAACGAAATAATTCTTGTGTATATAAGGAGGTTAGTGGGAGCGCACTGACAGTGAAATTCCCATAAAGCAATTGGTGAAAGCTTGGCTTTCATAGATATTCTCTGTAGAATTCTGGGAAGTAACAACCTTTATTCAAGGAATAAAGATCTACTGGGATAGATTTGGAGTTGTTAACACTCTCTGGGAAATTGTACATTTAAAATGTACTTGATATGATGTCTCATACGCTTTGAGCATATGGAGTCACAATCAGGACAATCCAAGTGATAGTCACTGGATTGAAGTTAAGGACATCTATTAGTATCTTAGAGAACTAAAGATGTTGTCTAAAACTATGGAGGAGGAGAACTTGAAGTGACTGGGATCACTGCTGCAAATTTCCAAACAGTTTAATACTACGGTACTATAAAGTTTGAATAACGGGACAGTGAGCTGGAAATCTTCCGAGCAAGATACTGTTGCCGAATAAACAACAAATGCGGATTATTGCTGCAGCTGAGGCAGCAATAGAAGCCATTTGGGTCGATAATAAATCTAATTAGATTAGATATAGTTCTGTTAGCAGCTGAGCTAGGCGTCAGCACAAGGCTAAAGAATTAAAGGTCTCATCGACGATCCAGATATATACTTCTATATCATCTGATTCGTTCGGATCATACATCGTGGCGATGTGATGATCGTATAAATCGCGTCAGACGATAATCATGGAAATCCGCTGACGAAAACCTTTTCTCAGCAATTTGAGCGAACCGTACATAGTTCGGGTGTACGACACTTGAGTGACTGGCTATGTGCCAAGTGGGAGATTGTTGGATAATATGACCTATAACGTCACTATTTGTACAGATCATAGTGATGTTGTACAAATTAACTATGTGACAAGGAAATTGCACTCTCATCATTTGTGATTAGATCACCTTAGATATATAAATGAAGAGAGGTCCATATGATTAGTTCCTGGATTGAGATGATATGAGACAGTATCAGTCCACGAAGGATTAATCATTAAATATCCCTAGTCGTAGTATTATCGAGACTGGACATCGATAATGCGGAATAGGCTAGTATTGCACTTGTGCGCGTTGTGAGGGCACAACAACATAGTTCTCATATATTTGGGTATTGGATACTCATGCAAGTGCGATAGGAGGTTGCGTTTCACCGATGGTACGGGAAATAGCTTCGCTCTGGATAGACCCCTCGGAATCCCATTGGTATTATGACTATGTGTCTATGGGAGTCCGACATCAGGGTAGGTGTGTATGGTCTTAACCTGAGACTTGCACCGCTAATGCTTACGACAATCAATATACTTTAGTTGAGGTCGTCTAGGACTCTAACCGGTTCTGTGTACGCAATGCTGGGTATATTGAGAATCGTAGAGTATTGGGTGTGATGTCAAGACGGAAGTATCACTCCAGTCATAGTGGAGATGATCTCACGCAGGATACGGTATTAGTGCTCTTAAGTGCTGGCCGGCCATCGGGATATTATGACAAGGTCATGTATATCCGATTATAGAGACTAGTTACCAGACATCCGATATATGCTTCGGACGGGGCAGACACTTATCCAGCCCCAGCCCTAGCACGTGACTATCTGATACTGGGCCGATATACACGATACTTGGTATACTACGCCTGATATAGATCTTAAATATTCTTAGATGAATATGACCGGAGAATTGGATAGACTTCGTGCTTTGCTAGAAGCCGATCTTGTCTCGTAATCGGTAGAACGTAGTACTTGGTACGTACGTGATTCGGATACTCCGACGACCGTATTTACTGCCGAATTATCCGGGGATCTCATGGGTCGCTTCCCGATAATGCACCGATGACGCATAACTCGCACTCATTAATAATCTGGGATTATATAGAAGAAAGAGAAAATTAATCTAGGATTAATTACAGAGATATTTTATCTAGGATAAAATATCGTCTAGAGAGAGATAACAATTAATTTGGAATTAATCGATAAATTAATATATTCGATATATTAAATGAAATTGGATTTCGACGCGGAATTGAAATTGGATTTTAATTCGGGCGAACGAATTAATTTAGAATTAATTCGTTAGCGAAGTGAATAGTGAATTCGCTAGGCGTAATCATTTAATTACGACGCGACGGAAAACTCGCTAATTAGGAATTAGCGAAACCGAGCCCGAGTGTGATTGCGAGCGCATTCGTATTTCGAATTCGAGTGCGGCAACGCAAGTCACATCAAGCGTCAAATCATTCGTCACATCAAGCGTCAAATCAAACGTCACTTTGAGTGATGTGATTGATTGATGTGATTGATTGATTGATAGACACACATCAAGTCACTTTGATAAAGTGACAATGAATAGTGATGTGTTTTGGTGGAATAGTGTTGGTGGTTGAGAATGCCATTTCCATTTGATTTTATTTGATAAATAAAATGGTAAATGCTTATTATTTTTTGGAAAAATATAAAAAGCATTTTGGTAATTCATTTAACAAGTCAACCATTACACATTTCCTTTAATTCTTCTCTCTTTCTCACGCCCAAAAGGGCTTCATCTCCTTCTTCTTCACAGCTCACTGCCGTGAGCTAAATGGGGAGCAATGAGTGTGTTTTTGTTGCAAAAACACAAGTACTAGCACACTTACGAGACTTGCGAAGGTGTTAGGGAAGTCCACCCATGAGGCGGGATCCGTTCGACGAAGCTTGGAGCTTGACGAAGGACCAAATTTGAAGCCAAAATAGTGAGTTTATTCACTGCAGTTCACGCCCAAAACAGTGGGGAATTTCAAGTTTTGTTGCTTGCCGCGTCTCTCAACCGATCGATGTGAGTATTCCGCTACCTCCGTTGATGTATTCACACATGATTTCATTGCTTGTTTGATCTTGGGACCTAGATAAAACCTAACAACCCATACGTCCATCAAGGGAGATTCGCAGCTGGTAATTCAACAAGTGATAGGAGCTTTCAAATGTCAAAGCCCATCAGTCATGGCATTATTAGACATGGCCAAAGAATTGGTAGAACGATTTGCTCACGCTGAATTAGAATACATTCCAAGGGCGAAGAACGAATTGGCCAATAGCTTAGCCCAAGCAGCCTCCGGATATAAACAGACAAACATAGGTGGGGTATACAGGAGCGAAGAGGTTGAGCCAGCCCTCATGAGGCGAGCTAAAGATACGGACGCCATGGTCATCGAAGCCGAAATGAATGACGATTGGAGAAACGAAATCAAGACATTCCTAAAGCAGCCCGATGCAGGGAAGGATCAAAGGATAAAACTTAAAGCTTTGAACTATATAGTATCAGGAGATGCGCTATATAAGAAACGACAAGATGGATTGTTGTTGAAATGTGTAGGGCCATCTGAATCCAAAACTATCATGGCCGAAGTGTATGAAGGCATTTATGGAGCTCACCAAGCCGGGGTAAAGATGAGATGGTTGATTATACGAAGCGGCTATTATTGGCCAAAGATGGGAGAATCGTGCACCTCGCATGCCAAAGGATGCATTGCTTGTCAGAAGCACGGACCTATTCAGAGGGCTCCAGTAACTGAGATGATCCCAGTCATTAAACAGTGGCCTTTTATGGGATGGACGATAGACTTGATAGTGAAGATTTACCCTGCATCGAGTAAGAGGCATGCTTTCATCGTCGTTGCCACCAACTTCTTCACTAAATGGGTGGAAGCCATCCCAATTGTAGAAATCTCCCAAGAGCAGATCATCAAGTTCATAAAGGAACATATAATTCACTGATTTGGTATACCACAGACAATAATGGTAGATCATGGTATTTCATTAAACGATGAAAAGGTAAAAGACTTCCTGGGCAAATACGGAGTCCGATTAGTGAACACTGCCCCCTAGAATCGACCAACAAGACCCTTAAAGGATTGATTCGGAAGATGGTGACAGACAACGCCAGATGATGGGATGAATATTTGAGTCAAGCTTTATGGTCCTATGGAACGTCGCCGCGAACAAGTACTCCGGTGATGCTGTTCCAATCAGTGTATGGTCAAGAGGCTATGCTTCTAGTGGAAGTGAATATTGAGTCTACCAGGGTGATGCTGCAAGACAAACTGACACAGGAAGACTACGACGAGGTAATGATCCAGAACTTGTTGGAATTGGACGACATTAGATGTGATGCGCTAAATCGTCTAGAAGCTCAAAAGAGAAGGATAGCCAAGGAATACAACCTCAAAGTAATGGCTAAATCGTTCAGGAAGGGCGAATTAGTGTGGAAGACTGTGTTGCCACTTGGTTCTAAGGACCCAGCGTATGGCTAATGGTCGCCCAATTGGGAAGGCCCATTCATGGTAAAAAACGTATTGCCAAACGGAGCTTATCATCTACAAGACTTAAACGGAAGGGTGCATGCAAGAGCGATAAACAGCAAATACTTAAAGAAATATGTGCCCTCGTTATGGGAGCACGAAGACGTACAAAAAACACTGAAACAATAATAAGTTCTCATTAAACATGGACAAAAACGTCCTACAAATACAAATGATAGATGATACAACGTCTTCCAAAAGTATCACTTTGGGCCCAAAGACCGTCGAAAATCCCCAGGCAGCTCCTTAATGGCCGAGAGCGTCTCCCTCCTCAGGCGCCATTCGTCTTGTATTTCCATACCCACTGCATCCAAGTCGGCCAGGCTTTTCTCAAAATTGATACGGGCCAACCCTTCATACTCTACCACGGATTTGTCCATTTCCTCTACTTGAGTAACGAGGGTCCTCCTCTTAGCCTCTTTCCTCATTCGGCTTTCCTCAAAAAGACGCTGCATCTCTTTCAGCTGTCGCTCCAGGTCCAGGAAGACCGATTCCTCGGTCACCATTTCTTCTGTAGTCTCCCTCAGGGTCTGATGTAGCGCCTCGAGAGAACCACGGAACATTCCTTCTTCATCACAGAAGAGCGAAGCTCAACCCTCTGGCTGTGCACATTGAGATACCGAGAGAGAAGGTTTGCTATACCATCTTGCATCTCTTGGAGGAAAAATCGATCATCAACAGATATTAGCAAGGCAGGGAGGGCCAATAGTCGGTTTAGTTCAGAGGAACATTTGTCCAGTTGGAGGACGTTCTCAGGCAGAGCGGCCTGGTTAACCTCCAGTGCAGCAAAGGAAGCGTATTGACCGAGGATCTTCCGAAGACCCTCCAAATCTGTGCTGGCGCTGACTGAAGGCGAGGAAGGCCGAAAAGAAGCAGAGGACAATCATCCAAAATAGTCCAAAATGCTCTGGATCGATTGCAGCAATGGGTTGGATGCCTGCATACAAAGAAGGAGTTAGCAAAATGAGCCAAAACCATGAGTCAAAAGAAAGGGGAGAAGAGCTTACCATCCCAGAACTAGAATCAGAAGGCTGATCCATCAGTGCCTCGAGTGCTTTAGCTGCGGGCTGCGCTGGCTCTTGTTGAGATGATGACCTGGGGATGATGAATGCTGGGGGAAAAGAGTCGACGGTGATGCAGCCTGAGGAGAAGAAGGTCGAGTAGGAGAATTCATTGGCAAAACAAGAGACTCAGCCTGATGGGGCAATGGTTGCTCAGCAGTGGTCGACACTTGGACTGTTTGAGCAGGAGCGGCAAAAATAGCAATCATGAGAGCCGAAGATGATGGCTGCTCAGGCTCAAAGGACTCCACTTGAGAAGAAGAAAGCAGAGAAGCCGAAGACGACGGCTATGCTAAGGCCGAAGCCTGACGCGCGGAAGTGCTTGGGGATGCTGCTTCTGGCTTTGAATTTTGTGGCGTTGTAGTCGGCCGAACATTTGCAAGAGAATCGGAGTCGGATGAATCAGAAATATAAATGATTTCATCTTCTTCATAAATGCGATGAAGTACGTCGTCTTTATACATAGACCGAGCCTCCTCTAATGACTCCAATTCGGCCAAACTATAAAGGCCGTCCACGTCCCTATAACTCCCTCTAAGTCCCGAGGCAGACATCATGCGTACTAAGGGGTAAAGCTATTTAAGGTGACACCAAAGAGACCCAGTCGGCCAAATAGGCTCTGGCACTTCAGCCTCATCATCCGGATCATGCACGATTAGTACAGAACCGTCCGAAAAGAAGCGCTCAAATGGGGAATGATCACCAGGAATTTCCTCAACTCTTAGATGCGAACGGCCAGACTCAACAAATGACTCTGTACCTTGGGGTCGGCTCCAATTGCACCTCCCTCTCCTAGAAATTGCTCCATGAAGGGACCTTCGGCAGCGTCATTCTCGTCAGAGGGAAATTGAACAACCGGCATCCCTGCAGGTCCCGCTCCCTCGCCTCCGCCCACAGGATCTTCGGCCTCCGAAATTCACGCCGTTTCAGGAACTGCGGAAGGCGGATCAATCTTGAGAGCCTTCACAAAAAATGCACAGTTATGATATCAGTATACCTTAAACTTGTATGAATGCAAAAAAAAGCATGTCTCAAGCTCATACCTTAGAGCGACAGACGAGCGGAACGTCTGAATCAGAACTTCGGCTGGGAGAAGGCTGCTTCCTTTTAGCAAGCTTTATGCTCTTGGGCTTAGACGCCTCAACTACCTTCTTCGACCTCGACGGCTCAGGAGATTTGGGGGACAAAGGAATAAAAGAAAACACCCTCGCGGGAGGCAAAGAAAAATATCGTTCATGGGTCGATGGCCAGAAACGGTCAAAGTAAGGATGAACGGATGTACAAAGAGCGAAAGAAGCTATGACAAAAGAAGACAACAAAGAGCGAGTCTCCACCAAGGAGTCCTCAACTTCAGAAACAGAAAAGACCTTAAAACGGTTTGATGACGCAGAATACGAATGAAAGAAAGCAATAGGCCACCCTTGGACGAGGCCAAATTGACGGGCGATGAAGTTGGTCGAATACGCCTCCACTCCAGCCTTGCCATTGGCCCCAGTCAAGATGTCATGAACCAGGTCGCGGCTGCATAAGAACTTGCGCCATATGCGAAGACCTGATTCGTCCTCTTCCGAAAGAGGAAAGTCATGGACGAAAGATGGACTGTTCGACACAGTAAAAGGGAAAAAAGAGGGAACCCAAGGAAGAGTATAAAAATAATCAAAGGTGGCACGAGGAAGGAAAGAAGATGGCCTAAGCTGAGCAAAGAGAAGGCCGGCACAAGAGTAAGGGCGAGTCGAATCAATTGTACCAAAAATAGGAAAGTAAGCTCTCAACCAAAGTTGGACGATCCACAAGGGACCAGAAGCAATGGGTGATGACCCCGACCGAAGTTGCTTTTGGAGGACGGCCAACCCCCAATACATGGCGGCAAGAAGAAAAGAGGCCAAGTCTAAATGACGGCCATGGGTGAGATCAGAAGAAATGGGGAGGTAGCCCGCCACAGGTTTTTGGCTGGGTGCACAAATGATATATTTGCACAGCCAGTAATGAAGAAAGGTTGTACGCTCTAGCATTGAAACCTTACCAGCCGTTTTCGAATATGTGTGAAGAAGAGAAGAATAGGACGAAAAGGAGGAAGGACCCATTGAATGAGGGGGAAAACGAAAGTTTGTGGAGGCCGAAATGGTCGCTCCAAGATGGGTCAGACCAGTAAGAGCACCAACATCACGAAGGGTGATAGTAAAGGGCCCGACCGGAAAAATGAATACATTGTACTCGGAAAACCGAAAGAGTAAGGAAATGGGAAACAAGTTGCGATCAAAAGCCAGCAGGGACAAGGAAAGCTCAATGAGAGGAAGAAGGTGGTGTTTGTCTAAAAAGGCACGGGTATCCCCATGTAACAGCATACGTTGATACCAGGCTTCGAAAGCTGTATCGGGCTTGGGCCAGGTGCGAATCGGACTGGACTGAGCAAGGACAGAAATGTTGAGTGGTTTAGAAAACGGAGGGCTAGAAGAAGAGGGAAATTGCTGAGCCAACGGGGCCGTTGCGATAGCGTTATCATCAATGAAGATGGGGCCAAGACCGCATTGGCCGAAATCCTCATTGAGAGTGTGAAGGCCAAAGACGCCCACAGAAGAATCTTCCAATGCCAACTTATAATCAGCGAAAGTTGAGTCGCTAGTTTTGGGAAAAGAGGAAGAAGAAGCCATTGATGACAAAAGATCAAGGAAGCAGTCAAAGTGAGTTTGCAGAAAGAGTTGAGGGTATAGCGAGAAACAGAGGGGGATGAAGCCTTATGAACAAACGAAGGGTTTAACTTGGGACAGCTGTCGCAACATGAATCGTCGAGGAGTGAAAGCAGCGGGAAAACGGAAAAGGATAGAAAGTTGCCCTAGACAGGTGTTCGAATGCAACTCGCTGCACAAGTGACGTACGACGGAAGGAAACACAGAAGTGACGTAAAAAACGGCTCTTAAATGGGCCTCATGATGAAACGTATAGGAAAGGGCCGCACATTTATTGCAGATATGATGGGTTCGCGTAGAACTCTAAAGGACGGCCCGAGAAACTACAGGGCGAAGAGTCTAACCCCGAATTTACTTCGCTCGACCTCGCTACTTCGGCCCCCAACAGATCGGCCGAGCCTCAAAATCCTAGCATCGGTCTTCAGAATCGGCCAAGAACATGTGTCAACACTACACTTTCCAGAGGTGTCGCCCAAGCTTTCTCCATTATTAACACAAGTAGTGAAGACTGATATGACAAGACCATCAAGCCACGGGCTTACTTTGGCAGAGGACCAGACTTTGGGCAGGGAGCCCCTCCAATCAATCAAACAGCACGTGGAAAAAACCCTTCACGTGACAACAGTACCATGGCTTGGGAGTATATAAAAGGGGGAAAATGAAAAGGAAATTTTGCAAGGTCTCATAACCACCTATTTAAAGGCCAACCTTACTAACCAGACTCTCCATAGTCAAACAGAGTCCCGAAAATGAGAAGGAAAAGATCGGAAGAGGCAGAGCAGAGTTGGAAAAAGGAAAAACTCTGCATGAAACATAGGCCACCAGAGGTGGAAGCTTCTCTTTAGTAAGGTGTGAAATGGAATGTAAGAAGACTCGCTAACGGCCATCTACACATCGTAAGGTGTGAAATGAAATGTAAGGTTGTGGATGGGCTGCGTCCGTTAGCGACAAATGGTCCGGGGTCCACTGTGTGGAAGGTACTGCACCTCCCGAGTTGCGAATGGGTTACGCTCGTTAACAACAGCTTGCCTGAGCTTCTCTATTCGGAGCATGTTGCTTACCTGGGACTTCGGATTCTATAGACTGGGGATTGGCCGAATGATGGGCCAGTTGAAGGCGGAAATGAGAGATTCTCCATTTTGTCGTTTCGTTTTCTCCTACCGAAAAATTCGCTCCTCAGATTATATCGACTGGGGGAGATTCTATAGACTGAGGGATTAGCCGAATGATGGGCCGGTCGATCAAAACGGGCTAGCTGAGGGCGAAAGGGAATGTCCGTCAGAACGACCCTCGGTTGGCGTAGTGGTCTTCCCTGAAACGGGGAAAGAACGAACCGAGATATAAGACTAAAAAATTCATATCGATCTTCACTTCCAGTGCAATCAAGGTAAATTTGGGGGACAATTGTTAACAGGCGAAAATCTCCACCATAGAACGAAATCGCCCTGGGACTAAAGAAAGAGTGAAGGGAAGAAGGGTGATGGACCGAAGGGCGACAAAGAGCTTGGGCGACCGTACCAGCGGTTAGGACGAAAACCCATGATGCGGTTACTTCCACGATCATAGCAGTTGGACAGTTTTCCTCCACAACCAAGCAGTTGAGATGCGCAGCTCAACGGTTACGGGCACGATCCAGCAACTGCAGGGAGATACTGGAACCGCCTAAAACAGTTGACAAACTTCACTATAAAAGCTTATATATACCAAGAGAGAAAGCCCCGATCAAATGAAGACTCAAATGAGCATATTTTTATTTTTCATTTCTTAAATTGTAACCTTATGACTGTAATTTGTGTACTTGCGCCCATTTGAGGCTTATTCACACAATCAATCACCCATTGCTGGGACTTTATCTTAGGAGGTTTGAACCTTACACGCTCTTCTTTCTTCATGCATAAAAATTGCGCAAACAGTAGGCACGGTGTTTTGCTAGAAGCCAACCATGTCTTGTAAATCGGTAAAAATGTAGTACTAGGTACGTACGTGTTTGGATAGTCCGATGATCGGATTTACTGCCAACATATCCGGGGATCTCATGGGTCGCTTCCCGAAGATTCACCGATGACGTATGACTCGCACATTATTAATCTGGGATTAATTAATAGAGAGAAAATTAATCTAGGATTAATTACGGAGATATTTTATCTGGGATAAAATATAATTTAAAGAGAGAGAACGATTAATTTGGAATTAATCGATAAAATTAATATATCCGATATATTAAAAGAAATTAGATTTCAACGTGGAATTAAAATTAGATTTTAATTCGGGCGAACGAGTTAATTTAGAATTAATTCGCTAGCGACGTGAATAGTAATTTTGCTAGGCATAATTATTTAATTAAATTTAATTTAATTACGTCGCAACGAAAAATTCGTTAATTCGGAATTAGCGAACCCGAGCCCGGGAGTGTTTCTGGGCCCACTCGCATTTCGAATCAAGTGGGGCCCATAAGTCACATCATGCGTCACATCACTAGTCAACTTTATCACTTTAATGTGATGGAAGTTGTTAGTTGATGGTTGAGTGCCAAACACTCAAGTGTGAAGGCTTGAAAGACATTTACAATTTTTTATTATTTTGGTATTTGACTTTCATTTTGTGTATTAGATTACACAACACACAACCAACACAACTCTTCTCTTCTCTCCCATTTTCGGCCTTGGAGCTAATTTCTTCTCTCAAATTTCTCCTTCAATGCCGAGAACAACAAGGAAATGTTTAGGGGAATTTTGTTGCAGTTTTCTCCAACGCTAGTACATAAAGGGTCATTCAAAGGTGATAGGGAAACAAACCCTTGAGCATGGAATCACCATTTACAAAGCTTGGAGCTTGGAGCACACATGGAGGGCTTGACCGAATTCCATGGAGCACAAAGAGGGCTTGGCCGAGAGCTTCAATGGAGGAGCAAAAGTTTTATGTTCATCGCATCACAAATCCGTTCATTGTAAGTATTGTGGGACACAGGAACTGAGCGACGCATGTTGTCCCGGGCTCGCGGCCTGGTCGGGAGTATGGATTATCCACGGGGCACTAAACCGGAGAATAATGGAGTCGCCACCCGGTGTGAACCGGAAAAATGAGATTTAAGGCCGCACTCACCCCTCGCAAGGGAAGACCTCAAACCGTTGGGTTCAGAATGGTCCCTTACTTATGCCACTTGTAATGAAAGGATTTATGTAATAATTTAATCAGACTTAAGTAACACTTATTTCCAAGAGTATCATGCTTCTAAATTCACATGTACAAAATAAAACTTACACCTAAATTTACATATATTTCACATCTAAGATTGCATGCTTGAAAGTACATCAAAGTAACGACGAACATACAACTTCATTGGCATATTATATTCAAGAAAACACAAGCACCCACACTAACCACACAAGCACACATGTGAGCACCTTCCCAAGTGGTACGTGGAATTGTATCCCAAGTACAAACCGTACTACCGTCCATTCGGAATCGGCTACGGAATTTATGTCTGGGTTCCATCCGATATACCACAAGAAATAATACTCAAATGTTATCATGACATATGTATATGAATTGTAATATGTTAAACACATTGTACTCATACATGTGGGGAATACAGATGAATGACACCAACACAATCTTGCGTAATACAGAGGAGCAATCAGGTTCATCATACGTAGGGATAGCTACTAGGAAAACTATGAATGAAATCTGATGAAAAGGGACTCAGTTCAGTGGGTGCGCGTTCGCGTAGTGTTCGAAAACGCGTTCGAAGGTAAACAGAAGGTTCGCGTTCGTATAGCGTTCGAAAACGCATTCGAACGGAAACAGACCTGATGCATGATAAGACTAAGAAAGTGCGTGCGCGTTCGCGTAGCATTCGAGAACGCGTTCGAACGGTAAACAGAAGGTTCGCGTTCGTATAGCGTTCGATAACGCGTTCGAACGGAACCAGACCTGATGCGTGATAAGACTAAGAAAGTGCGTACGCGTTCACGTAGCGTTCGATAATGCGTTCGAACGGTAAATAGGAGGTTCGCGTTCATGTAGTGTTCGAGAACACGTTCGAACGGAACCAGGCCTGATGCATGCAACACAAAGAATAAAGACAATAAAGTCAAGCTCAGTCTGTACGATTGAACATATCTTGCATTCAACCGAACACACATCAACCGGATGCGGCAAAGCATCATGGTAAAGGGCTTTAACCCCTCCCCATATGGGATCTTTCATTGCACTTACTAAGCCCATGCGCTCGATTGAATCATGCATACAAAGAATTAAAAACAATAATATCAAACTTAGTATGCCCGATTGAACATATCTTGCATTCAACCGAACACATATCAACCGGCACGGCAAAGCATCATGGTAAAGGGCTTTAACCCCTCCCCATATGGGATCTTTCACTGCACTTACTAAGCCCATGCGCTCGATTGAATCATGCATACAAAGAATTAAAAACAATAATCTCAAACTTAGTATGCCCGATTGAATGTATCTTGTATTCAACCGAACACACATCAACCGGCGAGGCAAAGCATCGTGGTAAAGGGCTTTAACCCCTCCCCATAGGGGATCTTTCATTGCACTTACTAAGCCCATGCGCTCGATTGAATCATGCATAAATAAGCAACATGCAGAATTCAAGTGACGAAAAATAAATAAACCAAAGCAACACAAAATAAAAGAGGGTGCCGTTTACTCAAGCGGTACGTGGAGTTGTACCCCGAGTACAGATCATACTACCGTCCATTCGGAATCGGCTATGAAATTTATGTCCGGGTTTCCATCCGATATACCGCGAGAGTTGACACATCTCTCATTTTATTCCAAAGCCACAACATACAACATCTCATAATTCATGCACATTTATTAACTCAAGGGCCACGACATGCATTTCAACATGACAATCATGCAAGCAATACTCAATAAATAATACAAATAAAACGGAAAACGAGTGTGGAAAATACCCTCAGGTCTAACCTTTTTGCCAACTTTCAGGCTTGCGTTTCACGGACGTCGGAAGGGTACAGCTCCTCAACTTCTCCGGTTCACTGGTTTAGCGTCCTAGCTCACTGTTTTGCTGTTTTGCTTGTTGTTCGGTCTCCGTTCTGCTGCTGTTCGGTCTCTGCTTTGCTACTCACTGTTCAGGTCACTTGTTTTGACGTTTCAACGGACTGTTCCGAGTTTTTTTTGTGGGTTTTTAGTGTAGTCTTGTGTGATTATTTTAAGGATTATGAATGTAGTTTCTTATGTTACTGTTTTGAGGATTTTAGGGACTGTTTTAAGAGGATTTGGCTGCTGTTTTGGGGGTGTATTTTCGGTGATGTGTGGGGAGTTTATGGAGGTGGTTTTCAGTGATGGTTAGGGGCTGTTCGGGATGTATTTTGGTCAAGGCAATGAGGGTTCTTTGGTTTGTGATCTTCGGTTATTGAGAGTGAGGGAGAGTTGTGTCAATAAGCTTGGGTGTTTCTTGTGTGAATGAACTAGGAGAGGCTTTTTCTTGTATCAATGAGCTAGGGTCGTGCATGTCTTGGTTAGGGGTTGTTTATATAGAGAATGGCTAGGGCTTCACCTTGTCTCACAAGGAAGGGATTTGATTTTATGTTGAGTAAGGAAAGTCAAAGATTGAGGGGGGGACAAATTTGGTCTAGATTAGGAATACAATATCTTTAATTTGTTATAATTGATTTTAATTAGGCATGACATCTTTTTAATTTAGTATGTGATTTGTTTAGTTAGGAAGTTAATAAATTTGATTTGTCTTAATTAGGTATGATTATATTATGTTTTATTTAATTGGTAAATGGTTTAAATATTTTAATTAATTCAAATACATTATTAATATTTACCTTAATATTTAATTTAATATTTAATTTAATTTCCCATGTGTTTTAAATGTGTTTTATTAATTGGGATATGTTTTATGGGCTTTGGGGGGCTAATTGGGCTGGGGTGCGAGGCTAGCAGCAAAACCAGAAACACCGACGCCGTTCGAACGCCCATTCGAACGCTACACGAACGTCCGCAATGTGCCTGACGTTCGAACGAAGTAACGCACGCAGCACTAACGAAGACAGTAAACTTACGAAATGAATCTGATGACGTACTTATTCTGAATTTCCCCTTCCGACCTCCGTTTCCCGCAATATCCTTAGCTAAAAAGGTAGTGCCTCCAACTGAGACTCATCATCGGGTTTCACATGCGAAAATGCAATGCCTACAGTCGCCCCCACTTTGAGGGGACTTGTGCAGTGTGTGACTTTGAACAATCCTACCAAAGTTATGCAATGCATTTTCACTTACCTGGCTCGGCTGCTGCCTCGAGATGAGTTGGTGCTGCAGCGGACCTCGATCCTGGGACGCATCCCAAAAACTGCAACCGACAACGGGGGCACCTCGACCCAATACCGCTGACAATAGGGACCTCGCCCTCGAACTGATGATGTAGTGGGCACCTCGACCCGGAACTACAACCGACAACGGGGGCACCTCGACCTAACACCGCTGACCATAGGGTCCTCGCCCTCGAACTGATGATGTAGTGGGTACCTCGACCCTGGGCACCTCGACCCGGAACTACAACCGACAACGGGGGCACCTCGACCCTGGGCACCTCGACCCAACACCGCTGACTATAGGGACCTCACCCTCGAACTGATGATGTAGTGGGGGTACTCGACCCTGGGCACCTCGACCCAACACCGCTGACCATAGGGACCTCGCCCTCGAACTGATGTGATGTAGTGGGTACCTCGACCCTGGGCACCTCGACCCGGAACTACAACCGACAACGGGGGCACCTCGACCCTGGGCACCTCGACCCAACACCGCTGACCATAAGGACCTCACCCTCGAACTGATGATGTAGTGGGTACCTCAACCCTGGGCACCTCGACCCGGAGCTATAACCGACAACGGGGGCCTCGCCCTCAAGCTGATATGGGCCTCGCCCCCAAGCCGACATGATATGGGCCTCGCCCCCAAGCTGATATGGGCCTCGCCCCTTGGGACTCATCCCAAAAACTGAAATTACACTGACGCTGCTTGGCTCATTTCTGCCGCTTTCTCCTTTCTTCGAACCTGCGAACACAAAACAAAAACAAACACAAAGAGAATGCAATGTTACGTGTATGCATGAATGATTTTCTTATTCCGTTGGGTTAGGTCTTCTGCTAATTCTCGTGGTGACTGCTCGGTCTTCTCTCCCTCAGGCAAAGTATTGCTTCAATCTGTCTACGTTGATCGGTTCGGTGAACTCGTTTCCTTCCAAGTCTGATAACCTCACTGCCCCATTCCCCATTACCTTCTGCACTATGTAAGGTCCTTCCCAGTTTGGCCTGAATTTTCCTCTCGGATCTGTCGTCGACGGCCTCGATTGCTTAAGTACCAAATCACCCTTTCTGATCTTGGTGGGACGTACTTTCTTGTTGAATGCTCGGGCTAGTCTCTTCTGATACAACTGCTTGTGATACAAAGACTTCGTTCTTTTCTCATCCAATAGTGCTAACTGATCAAACCTCTGTGCGGCCCAATCCTGTTCCGGTAATTCTGCCTCTGTTAATACCTTCATAGACTGTATTTCCACTTCTACCGGCAATACTGCTTCCATTCTATAGACCAAAGAGTAAGGTGTGGCCCATGTTGCTCTTCTTACTGATGTTCTGTACCCCCACAAAGCATACGATAATTTCCCGGCCCAATCTCTACAATTTTCTGTCATCTTGGCTAAAATTGTCTTTATAGTCTTGTTGGCTGCCTCAACTGCCCCATTTGCCTGCGGCCTGTACGGTGATGACTTGTGGTGGCCTATCATGTACCTCTGTAACATTGCCTTCGTCTCTCCTTGAAACTGAACCCCGTTGTCTGTCACTACATGATGCGGCATACCATACCGACAAATGAGGTTCCGAGCTATAAACTTTGCCATCTGTTTTTTGTTGTAACATTGCGGAATGATTCGGCTTCCACCCACTTCGAGAAGTAATCACCGCCACTACTATGAAGCGATGCCCATTTGATGTATTCGGTCGAATTTCCCCAATCATATCAATCCCCCATGCTGAGAAAGGCCACGGCTCCGACAACCCGTGCAACTCTGTGTGCGGTAAGTGATTCAAATTACCATGTGCTTGACAGTCATGACAGTGCTTCACCATCTTCGCGCAATCTGTTTCCATGGTTGACCAATAAAAACCTTGTCTCACTATCTTGCGGGACAGATTCAACCCGTTCATGTGCGGACCACATACCCCGGTGTGTATTTCTTCCATTACATGCTGAGCTTCTTCCTTTCTCAAACACTTCAATTGAATACCGTTTGCTTGCCTCTTGTACAGTTCCCCTTTCAAAGTCACATACTGGGAAGCTAACTTCTGGATGGCTATTCTGTCTTTTCTGCCTGCCCCTTCCGGGAGTTCACCATGTTCCAGATACCTCTGAATGTCATAATACCAAGGTTTACCGTCGTCGACCTCAACTTCCATAATTCTTTCTATCTCATAAACAGGTTTGTTTGCTGTTGTCAGTATCAACGGTCCCATTACTAACTTTTCTGGATTTTCCCAAGTTGCTGCAAGTGTAGCCAATGCGTCTGCCATCTGATTCTCTTCTCTCGGTAAGTGCTGAAACTTACACTCGGGGATAACCTGTGCCAACTTTCTGAGGTGAAAAAGGTAAGGTTTCAACCGTTCTTCTTTCAATTCCCACTCTCCTCGCATCTGCTGGACTACCGACATAGAATCTCCGTAGACTTCCGCACTCCCGGCCTTCAAGGCTATCAATGCTGTCAAACCAAAAGCACATGCTTCATACTCGGCCATGTTGTTAGTTACTCTGAATGTCAACCTCTTGGCCAAAGGCAAAGTCTCTCCCTCGGGGGTTACTATCACGATTCCAATTCCGGCTCCCTTGTAATTCACTGCTCCGTCAAAATACATCTCCCATCTCTGAACTGTTATTGCTTTGATCTCTTCATCTGGAAATTCAAACTTATACTGATCCCCCTCAACCGGTTGCAATGCCAGAAACTCTGCTACTGCTCTCCCTTTGATCACTTTGGAGGTGAGATACTCAATGTCAAACTCTGTCAGCAATACCAACCATCTGCCCAATTTTCCCACTAGTGAAGGCACCGAGTGAAGATACTTCAGAGGATTTTCCTTGGCCACTATCTGGATCTTGTATGACTGGAAATAATGCCGTAATTTTCTTGAAGCCCATATCACTGCGAGACAAATCTTCTCAACTTCCTGATATCGAGCTTCATACGGGAGCATCTCCTTACTCAGATAGTAAACTGCATGCTCTACCCCTGTCTCATCTGTCTGTACCATCCTTGCCCCCAGTGCTTCTGATTCTATAGCCAAATACAATATCAAAGGTCTGCCCGGTCTCGGAGGTTTCAATACAGGAGGCTTTACCAAGTACTCTCTGATTTTGTCGAAAGCTGTCTGACACTGTTCATTCCATCTCACTGGCTGGTCTTTTCTCAACAGTTTGGAGATAGGTTCACATACTGACGTTAACTTGGCGATGAACCGACTGATGTACTGAATTTTTCCCAAGAATGCTCTGACTTCTTTTTCTGTCTTTGGTGCAGGCATTTCTGGGTTTGCCTTGATCTTTTCGGAGTCTACCTCTATTACGCCCATTCCCACTGTATGACCAAGCAATTTCCCTGATGTCACCCCAAACACACATTTCTTAGGGTTTAGCCGCAAGTTGTATCTGTCAACTCTCTGAAGAAACATTTCCAGTGCTTCAATATGCCCAACCCTTGTCTCTGATTTCACCATCATGTCATCTACATACACCTCAATCTCTTTGTGCATCAAGTCATGGAAAAGACTAGTGGCCATCCGCTGATAAGTAGCTCCCGCATTCTTAAGCCTAAACGGCATTACCTTGTAACAATAAGTACCCCACTCGGTAACAAATACAGTCTTGTGTTTATCTTCCTCAGCCATGAGAACCTGATTGTAACCTGAAAACCCATCTGCAAATGATTACATAGCGGATAAAGTCGCGCTATCAACCAGAACATCTATATGCCGCAAAGGAAAATCATCTTTCGGACAAGCTTTGTTGAGATCTCTGTAGTCTACACACATTCTGACCTTCCCATCTTTCTTCGGCACCGGTACTATGTTAGCCAACCATTCAGGATACTTTACTATTTCCAGGAACCCCACATCTATCTGTTTCTTAACTTCCTCTCTGACTTTCTCAGCCTATTCTGGTCTCATTCGTCGGAGTTTCTGTTTTACTGGCCTCATATTTGGATAAGTTGGTATTGTGTGCTGGGCAATGTTTCTGTCTACCCCAGGCATGTCCTCATAGGACCAAGCAAACACTTTGGCATATCTGACCAACACTTCTTCTAGTTTCTCCCTCTCTTCAGAGGTAACTTCACTTGCAATCAGAATTTCCTTGGGGGTTCTCAAGCGTACCCAAGTTAAATGCAGTAGTTCTGGCCGAACTGATATCAAATATGCTTGATTCGTGCAGAGTAAATGGAAATGACTCAGGCAAGTAAGCAAAAGAAATGTCTTTATTATTGGATAATGCGGAAGTACATTCAAACAAATCAGGAAGGTAAATGTCTTCATCATCTATAGACACTTCTTCCTCTGCAATCAGATCTTCCTCAGGATTTTCGTCCTCTCCCAGAGTCAGGCTCTCCAACTTCATCAGTTCTTCCTCTCAATTCTCTTCTTCTTTCTCCATAATTTCTTCAACTATCAGCTTCTTACCCAACATATCCTGGAAGATCTCAAACCCAGGTACCACAATTCCAATAACTTCCACAGGTTTAGGCTCCCATTGATATCCTGAAGCTTTCACAAAAAATTCCATCAGTTTCAGGCCCTTTTTCTTGACCTTTGGCTTTACTTCATCAGACTTGTACCCCAAACCCTTCCGAGTAGTCTGTCCTCTGAAATCTGGTAATTTTGAACCTTTACCCGGCACAAACTTCATTTTCTCCATAATCCTAGCCACCCTAGGATCCACCCACTCCTCAAAAGTAGCTGACACCTGAAACCTCGTGAAAGGTTGTATCTCCAAGGCAGCCACGGCATATATCTAACTCAAGCCGGATGGTAACAACTCTCCCTCATACGGGAACTTGATCATCTGATGCAAAGTGGAAGGCACGCCCCCAAGTTTGTGAAAACAAGGCCTTCCCAACAATAAGGCGAAAGTAGCCGGGATGTCCAGTACTGTGAACTCAACCTCATCTTCAATCGGCCATACCTTGACCATAGCCACAAAGGTACCCTCAACTCCCCTTTTATTGTCATCATAAGCCTTAATAGTCATACTGGAGGGGTCCAAGTCTGTTTCTTTCATACCCAATCTCGCCAGAATTTTCAGCGGGCACACATTGATGGACGAACCGTCATCCACCATTACACATGAAGTTCTCTTGCCCCTCACCTCGGCCCTGATAAATAGAGGCCTGTTATGATTTCTCCCCTCCGTCGGGAGTTCATCCTCAGAAAAAGATATCTGCAAAGCTTCTTTCTGAACCGACCCAACAAACATTGCAGGGTTGGCGTCTCCGGTACCACAATCTTGCTCAAGGCCTCAACCATAGCCTGCCTATGCTCCCGAGATGCACATAACAGTTCCTAGATACTCATTTGTGCTCTTGTCTTCCTCAATTGCCTCAGCACTATATCCCCCTCAGTATTTTCTGCAGTCTCAACCATTTCTCTACCATATGTCAAAACTTCCTTACCCTTTTCCGCCATATCATTGTAGAAACGACCACTGCGCGTCATTCCCCTTACTTCTTCCTCATCACTGCTAGAGAAATCAAGCCAAAAGTTTTTCCCCTGCTCAAACGCATCTTCACTAGTACTATCCCAGATTCCCAGGCAAAAGGCTTGAGGGTGAAAGGATTTCAGGACAAGGTCTTCTGGGAGGCCAGAATTGTTCATATAGGCTGGTGGTGGTACGGCATGGTAGTTGGGTAAGGGGTTTCTGTGTGTGTCAGGCTGTTCTGTTTCTGGGTCAGGTATTTTCTTGGAGTCTATCAGGTCTTGGATTTTATGGCGGAGTCGGGCGCAGTTGTCGGTGTCATGGCCCTTTTGTTAGTGAAAGTTACAGTAAAAGCTTAGGTTATAATGTGATGGTAGGGGATTGGGTAATGGTTTGGCTTCCAAGGGTTTTAAGAGCCCTTCCCAAGTTGGAAAACTGCCGGTTCTGGATAGCGGCAATCTCAGCAGAAACGGGCTTTGCTCCCGATGTTCCCCCAATGGGCCTCCTGTTCAGACCATAGAATTTTCTGTTTTCCGCCTCTTCGTCTTCAATGTCCATGACAGTCTCCCTCAACTGCCGAAAGTCTGTAATCATGGAGGTCATCCTCCTCAACTTGCTGTAAATGGAGGGCATGGTGCCTTTGATAATCATTTTAATCTGGTCCTTCTCCGAGGGCCTAGTCTGCATCTTCAATAACTGACCTCTCCTCCGGTCCACATACTCCTTAAAACTCTCCTCCGCTTTCTGCTTAACATTCTCCAGATCACGGAGTGACAGATCGATCTCTAGGTCAGTGACATACTGCTTCAAGATAGCATCGGCCAACTCCCTCCAATCTTCCTTCACTTTCTTCTCCAAACTGTGGTACCATACCACGGGAGCTCCTTCAAGCGACATTCCAAACATTTTTTGCACTTGGCGCTGAGATAAGCCAACTGAACTCATGACTGATACAAACCGTCGGAGATGCACCCTTGGATCCCCATTCCCGTTAAACTTAGCCATATCAGACATCTTGAACTGTGCCGGCAACTGTTCCTCAAAAGTCAGTGTGTCATAATCCAGCAAATCCTCATTCTTACCCCTCATCTTGCGGGTAACCGACTCAACCTGATCCCGAAGTTTCTGTAACTCTGCCTGAGACCCAAATACTCTGCCTGCTGCATACTCTGCCATATCATCATCAAAAGTGGGGATATCATCCCCCAACCCATTCGGAGGCTCCTCACGCCTCACATTCTCAGAAATTCCCCCAGCACGGGGCACAGCCATACCAGCCACAACAGTAGTCAAAGCTTGCAACTGTTCAGTGACCTTGGCGAGACTGTTCTCTAACTGATCCATTCGGGATACCTCATTACCAGATTCACTCAAGACTGTTACTGTTCTTTTAATGAGCCTTGTCCCCTCTCTAACCCAAACGATATCTATGATGTCTTTTTGAGACATAGAGGGTGTTAACATGATATATGTATGCATGAGGTGCATGAGATGCAGGTAACATATATAACATACTAAATTAAAATTAAAATTTTCAAACAAATCGAACTGTTATCGTTTTAGAAGCTTTCGGGCTAATTGTTATAGGAGTGAACTCATCCCAGTTTAAATGGCCCAACGAGTTCACATCTCATGACAAAGAGCCCGACTAAATCCAAATGGTAACGTTCCGAACACAAGCACAAAGTGGCCCATCAACACTTAGAAGCCTTTGGCCCAACCGTCATAAAATACGTTCTTGTCCCAGTTTAAATGGCCCAACAAGCCCATATCTCATGACAAATGGTCCAAATGGATCCAAACGAAGATGTTCTCACACACAAGCATAAAAGATAATGCAAACATAAAAGTAATAATTTCTACGGAATGGCCCATCTACATTTCAGAAGCTTTGGGCCCAATGGTCATAAGGTACGAAGTCGCCCCAGTTTAAATGGCCCAGTAAGTCCGCATTTCTGACAATGGTCCAACTGCATCCAAATGAGGATGGTCCACTAGCACATACTCAAGGAAATAATTGTTACTTTAACCATGAAAACCCGGTCTATGGGTGGGTTCGCAGGAGTATAGACAAAGGCTCTCGTCGGTGAAGGATGGCCCACAACTAGGTCTCCCCAATCAAGGGTTCGAGCAACCAAGTGAGCGCACCATTCTTTATACACTAAGGTACGTGCCAATGAGCTATGGTGTGTGACGGACTGTCAAATAGATTTCCCGTTGTAGATTCCCCAGAGGGAAGGTGGAGCGAGGCTCTTAAATACCCAAACCTCTTAGGCTCTTATCGCTTGGTGTGAGGAATAAACAACGAGTCCTCCAAATTAGTCCATCACAATAGGCTACGAGTAGATGGCCATATAGGTGCCTTCACAGCTTTTCCTTCTAGAAAGGTAGTGAATGAAGGAAGACTCCAAACCATTACCTAGCCTTAAAATGCCTTTGATTAAACCCCCATTTTATCCACTATAGACAAGGTCAATTAAAACATAAATCCAATCATTACAAGACAATATTCGGGGCCGATTCTCTATCCCCAGTGGAGTCGCCAGACTGTGGGACACAGGAACTGAGCGACGCAGGCTATCCCGGGCTCATGGCCTGGTCGGGAGTACGGACTAGCCACGGGGGACTAAACCGGAGAATAATAGAGTCGCCACCCGGTGTGAACCGGGAAAATGAGATTTAAGGCCGCACTCACCCCTCGCAAGGGAAGTCCTCAAACCGTTGGGTTCAGAATGGTCCCTTACTTATGCCACTTGTAATGAAAGGATTTATGTAATAATTTAATCAGGCTTAAGTAACACTTATTTCCAAGAGTATCATGCTTCTAAATTCACATGTACAAAATAAAACTTACACCTAAATTTACATATATTTCACATCTAAGATTGTATGCTTGAAAGTACATCAAAGTAACGACGAACATACAACTTCATTGGCATATTATATTCAAGAAAACACAAGCACCCATACTAACCACACAAGCACACATGTGAGCACCTTCCCAAGTGGTACGTGGAATTGTATCCCAAGTACAGACCGTACTACCGTCCATTCGGAATCGGCTACGGAATTTATGTCTGGGTTTCCATCCGATATACCACAAGAAATAATACTCAAATGTTATCATGACATAGGTATATGAATTGTAATATGTTAAACACATTGTACTAATACATGTGGGGAATACAGATGAATGACACCAACACAATCTTGCGTAATACAGAGGGGCAATCAGGTTCATCATACGTAGGGATAGCTACTAGGAAATCTATGCATGAAATCTGATGAAAAGGGACTCAGTTCAGTGGGTGCGCATTCGCGTAGCGTTCGAAAATGTGTTCGAACGGTAAACAGAAGGTTCGCGTTCGTATACCGTTCGAAAACGCGTTCGAACGGAACCAGACCTGATGCATGATAAGACTAAGAAAGTGCGTGCGCGTTCGCGTAGCGTTCGAGAACGCGTTCGAACGGTAAATATGAGGTTCGCGTTCGTGTAGCGTTCGAGAACACGTTCGAACGGAACCAGGCTTGATGCATGCAACACAAAGAATAAAGACAATAATGTCAAGCTCAGTCTGTCCGATTGAACATATCTTGCATTCAACCGAACACACATCAACCGGCGCGGCAAAGCATCGTGGTAAAATGCTTTAACCCCTCCCCATAGGGGATCTTTCACTGCACTTACTAAGCCCATGCGCTCGATTGAATCATGCATACAAAGAATTAAAAACAATAATATCAAACTTAGTATGCCCGATTGAATGTATCTTGCATTCAACCGAACACAAATCAACCGGCGCCGCAAAGCATCGTGGTAAAGGGCCTTAACCCCTCCCCATAGGGGATCTTTCATTGTACTTACTAAGCCATGCGCTCGATTGAATCATGCATACAAAGAATTAAAAACAATAATATCAAACTTAGTATGCCCGATTGAACATATCTTGCATTCAACCGAACACACGTCAATCGGCACGGCAAAGCATCGTGGTAAAGGGCTTTAACCCCTCCCCATAGGGGATCTTTCGCTGCATTTACTCAGCCCATGCGCTCGATTGAATCATGCATACAAAGAATTAAAAATAATAATATCAAACTTAGTATGCCCGATTGAATGTATCTTGCATTCAACCGAACACACATCAACCGGCGCGGCAAAGCATCGTGGTAAAGGGCTTTAACCCCTCCCTATAGGGGATCTTTCATTGCACTTACTAAGCCAATGCGCTCGATTGAATCATGCATAAATAAGCAATATACAGTATTCAAGTGACGAAAAATAAATAAACCAAAGCAACACAAAACAAAAGAGGGTGCCGTTTACTCAAGTGGTACGTGGAGTTGTATCCCGAGTACAGATCATACTACCGTCCATTCAGAATCGGCTATGAAATTTATGTCCGGGTTTCCATTCGATATATCGCGAGAGTTGACACATCTCTCATTTTATTCCAAAGCCACAACATACAACATCTCATAATTCATGCACATTTATTTACTCAAGGGCCACGACATGCATTTCAACATGACAATCATGCAAGCAATACTCGATAAATAATACAAATAAAACGGAAAACGAGTGTGGAAAATACCCTCAGGTCTAACCTTTTTGCCAATTTTCAGGCTTGCGTTTCACGGACGTTGGAAGGGTACAGCTCCTCAACTTCTCCGGTTCACTGGTTTAGCGTCCTAGCTCACTGTTTTGCTGTTTTGCTTGCTGTTCGGTCTCTGTTCTGCTGCTGTTCGGTCTCTGCTTTGCTACTCATTGTTCAGGTCACTTGTTTTGACGTTTCAACGGACTGTTCTGAGTTTTTTTTGTGGGTTTTTAGTGTAGTCTTGTGTGATTATTTTAAGGATTATGAATGCAGTTTTTTATGTTACTGTTTTGAGGATTTTAGGGACTGTTTTAAGTGGATTTGGCTGCTGTTTTGGGGGTGTATTTTCGGTGATGTGTGGGGAGTTTATGGAGGTGGTTTTCAGTGATGGTTATGGGCTGTTCGGGATGTATTTTGGTCAAGGCAATGAGGGTTCTTTGGTTTTTGATCTTCGGTTATTGAGAGTGAGGGAGAGTTGTGTCAATAAGCTTGGGTGTTTCTTATGTGAATGAACTAGGATAGGCTTTTTCTTGTATCAATGAGCTAGGACCGTGCATGTCTTGGTTAGGGGTTGTTTATATAGAGAATGGCTAGGGCTTCACCTTGTCTCACAAGGAAGGGATTTGATTTTATGTTGAGCAAGGAAAGTCAAAGATTGAGGGGGGACAAATTTGGTTTAGATTAGGAATACAATATCTTTAATTTGTTATAATTGATTTTAATTAGGCATGACATCTTTTTAATTTAGTATGTGATTTGTTTAGTTAGGAAGTTAATAAATTTGATTTGTCTTAATTAGGTATGATTATATTATGTTTTATTTAATTGGTAAATGGTTTAAATATTTTATTTAATTCAGATACATTATTAATATTTACCTTAATATTTAATTTAAATTCCCATGTGTTTTAAATGTGTTTTATTAATTGGGATGTGTTTTATGGGCTTTGGGGGGCTAATTGGGCTGGGGTGCGAGGCTAGAAGCAAAACCAGAAACACCGACGCCGTTCGAACGCCCATTCGAACGTTACACGAACGTCCGCAATCTGCCTGACGTTCGAACGAAGTAACGAACGCAACACTAACGAAGACAGTGAACTTGCGAAATGAATCTGATGACGTACTTATTCTGAATTTCCCCTTTCGACCTTCGTTTCCCGCGATATCCTTAGCTAAAAAGGTAGTGCCTCCAACTGAGACTCATCATCGGGTTTCACATGCGAAAATGCAATGCCTACAGTCGCCCCCACTTTGATGGGACTTGTGCAGTGTGTGACTTTGAACAATCCTATCAAAGTTATGCAATGCATTTTCACTTACCTGGCTCGGCTGCTGCCTCGAGCGGAGTTGGTGCTGCAGCGAACCTCGATCCTGGGACGCATCCCAATAACTGCAACCGACAATGGGGGCACCTCGACCCTGGTCACCTCAACCCAATACCGCTGACAATAGGGACCTCACCCTCGAACTGATGATGTAGTGGGCACCTCGACCCGAAACTACAACCGACAACGGGGGCACCTCGACCCTGGGCACCTCGACCCAACACCGCTGACCATAGGGTCCTCGCCCTCGAACTGATGATGTAATGGGTACTTCGACCATGGGCACCTCGACCCGGAACTACAACCGACAATGGGGGCACCTCGACCCTGGTCACCTCGACCCAACACCACTGACCATATGGACCTCGCCCTCGAACTGATGTTGTAGTGGGTACCTCGACCCTGGGCACCTCGACCCGGAACAACAACCGACAACGGGGGCACCTCGACCCTGGGCACCTCGACCCAACACCGCTGACCATAGGGACCTCGCCCTCGAACTGATGATGTAGTGGGTACCTCGACCCTGGGCACCTCGACCCGGAACTACAACCGACAACGGGGGCACCTCGACCCTGGGCACCTCGACCCAACACCGCTGACCATAGGGACCTCGCCCTCGAACTGATGATGTAGTGGGTACCTCGACCCTGGGCACCTCGACCCGGAACAACAACCGACAACGGGGGCCTCGCCCTCAAGCTGATATGGGCCTCGCCCCCAAGCCGACATGATATGGGCCTCGCCCCTTGGGACTCATCCCAAAAACTGAAATTTTGCTGACACTGCTTGGCTCATTTCTGCCGCTTTCTCCTTTCTTCGAACCTGCAAAAAAAAACAAAAACAAACACGAAGAGAATGCAATGTTACGTGTATGCATGAATGAATTTCTTATTCCGTTGGGTTAGGTCTTCTGCTAATTCTCGTGGTGACTGCTCGGTCTTCTCTCCCTCAGGCAAAGTATTGCTTCAATCTATCTACGTTGATCGGCTCGGTGAACTCGTTTCCTTCCAAGTCTGATAACCTCACTGCCACATTCCCCATTACCTTCTGCATTATGTAAGGTCCTTCCCAGTTTGGCCTGAATTTTCCTCTCGGATCTGTCGTCGACTGCCTCGATTGCTTAAGTACCAAATCACCCTTTCTGATCTTGGTGGGACGTACTTTCTTGTTGAATGTTCGGGCTAGTCTCTTCTGATACAACTGCATGTGATACAAAGACTTCGTTCTCTTCTCAATCAAACCTCTGTGCGATCCAATCCTGTTCCGGTAATTCTGCCTCTATTAATACCCTCATAGACTGTATTTCCACTTCTACCGGCAATACTGCTTCCATTCCATAGACCAAAGAGCAAGGTGTGGCCCATGTTGCTGTTCTTACTGATGTTCTGTACCCCCACAAAGCATACGATAATTTCCCGGCCCAATCTCTGCAATTTTCTGTCATCTTGGCTAAAATTGTCTTTATAGTCTTGTTGGCTGCCTCAACTGCCCTATTTGCCTGCGGCCTGTACGGTGATGACTTATGGTGGCCTATCATGTACCTCTGTAACATTGCCTTCGTCTCTCCTTGATGCGGCATACCATACCGACAAATGAGGTTCCGAGCTATAAACTTTGCCATCTGTTTTGTTGTAACATTGCGGAATGATTCGGCTTCCACCAACTTCGAGAAGTAATCCACTACCACTACTATGAAGCGATGCCCATTTGATGCATTCGGTCGAATTTCCCCAATCATATCAATCCCCCATGCTGAGAAAGGCCACGGCTCCGACAACCCGTGCAACTCTGTGTGCGGTAAGTGATTCAAATTACCATGTGTTTGACAGTCATGACAGTGCTTCACCATCTTCGCGCAATCTGTTTCCATGGTTGACCAATAAAAACCTTGTCTCACTATCTTGCGGGACAGATTCAACCCGTTCATGTGCGGACCACATACCCCGGCGTTATGTTTTTCTTCCATTACATGCTGAGCTTCTTCCTTTCTCAAACACTTCAACTGAATACCGTTTGCTTGCCTCTTGTACAATTCCCCTTTCAAAGTCACATACTGGGAAGCTAACTTCTGGATGGCTATTCTGTCTTTTCTGCCTGCCCCTTCCGGGAGTTCACCATGTTCCAGATACCTCTGAATGTCATAATACCAAGGTTTACCGTCGTCGACCTCAACTTCCATAATTCTTTCTATCTCATAAACAGGTTTGTTTGCTGTTGTCAGTATCAACGGTCTCATTACTAACTTTTCTGGATTTTCCCAAGTTGCTGCAAGTGTAGCCAATGCGTCTGCCATCTGATTCTCTTCTCTCGGTAAGTGCTGAAACTTACACTCGGGGATAACCTGTGCCAACTTTCTGAGGTGAAAAAGGTAAGGTTTCAACCGTTCTTCTTTCAATTACCACTCTCCTCGCATCTGCTGGACTACCAACATAGAATCTCCGTAGACTTCCACACTCCCGGCCTTAAAGGCTATCAATGTTGTAAAACCAAAAGCACATGCTTCATACTCGGCCACGTTGTTAGTTACTCTGAATGTCAACCTCTTGGCCAAAGGCAAAGTCTCTCCCTCGGGGGTTACTATCACGATTCCAATTCCGGCTCCCTTGTAATTCACTGCTCCGTCAAAATACATCTTCCATCTCTGAACTGTTATTGCTTGGATCTCTTCATCTAGAAATTTAAACTTATACTGATCCCCCTCAACCGGTTGCAATGCCAGAAACTCTACTACTGCTCGCCCTTTGATCACTTTGGAGGTGAGATACTCAATGTCAAACTCTGTCAGCAATACCAACCATCTGCCCAATTTTCCCACTAGTGAAGGCACCGAGTGAAGATACTTCAGAGGATTTTCCTTGGCCACTAGCTGGATCTTGTATGACTGGAAATAATGTCGTAATTTTCTGGAAGCCCATATCACTACGAGACAGATCTTCTCAACTTCCTGATATCGAGCTTCATACGGGAGCATCTTCTTACTCAGATAGTAAACTACATGCTTTACCCCTGTCTTATCTCCCTGTACCATCATTGCCCCACTGCTTCTGATTCTATAGCCAAATACAATATCAAAGGTCTGCCTGGTCTCGGAGGTTTCAATACAGGAGGCTTTACCAAGTACTCTCTGATTTTGTCGAAGGCTGTCTGACATTGTTCATTCCATCTCACTGGCTGGTCTTTTCTCAAAAATTTGAAGATAGGTTCACATACTGACGTTAACTTGGCGATGAACCGACTGATGTACTGAATTTTTCCAAAGAATGCTCTGACTTCTTTTTCTGTCTTTGGTGCAAGCATTTCTGTGATTGCCTTGATCTTTTCGGAGTCTACCTCTATTCCGCCCATTCCCACTGTATGACCAAGCAATTTCCCTGATGTCACTCCAAACACACATTTCTTAGGGTTTAGCCGCAGGTTGTATCTCTCAACTCTCTGAAGAAACCTTTCCAGTGCTTCAATATGCCCAACCCTTGTCTCTGATTTCACCATCATGTCATCTACATACACCTCAATCTCTTTGTGCATCAAGTCATGGAAAAGTGCAGTGGCCATCCGCTGATAAGTAGCTCCCGCATTCTTAAGCCTAAACGGCATTACCTTGTAACAATAAGTACCCCACTCGGTAACAAATGCAGTCTTGTGTTTATCTTCCTCAACCATGAGAACCTGATTGTAACCTGAAAACCCATCTGCAAATGATTACATAGCGGATAAAGTCGCGCTATCAACCAGAACATATATATACGGCAAAGGAAAATCATCTTTCGGACAAGCTTTGTTGAGATCAATGTAGTCTACACACATTCTGACCTTCCCATCTTTCTTCGGCACCGGTACTATGTTAGCCAACCATTCAGGATACTTTACTACTTCCAGGAACCCCACATCTATCTGTTTCTTAACTTCCTCTCTGACTTTCTCAGCCCATTCTGGTCTCATCCGTCGGAGTTTCTGTTTTACTGGCCTCATATTTGGATAAGTTGGTATTGTGTGCTAGGCAATGTTTCTGTCTACCCCAGGCATGTCCTCATAGGACCAAGCAAACACTTTGGCATATCTGACCAACACTTCTTCTAGTTTCTCCCTCTCTTCAGAGGTAACTTCACTTGCAATCAGAATTTCCTTAGGGGTTCTCAACCGTACCCAAGTTAAATGCAGTAGTTCTGGCCGAACTGATATCAAATATGCTTGATTCGTGCAGAGTAAATGGAAATGACTCAGGCAAGTAAGCAAAAGAAATGTCTTTATTATTGGATAATGCGGAAGTACATTCAAACAAATCAGGAAGGTAAATGTCTTCATCATCTATAGACACTTCTTCCTCTGCAATCAGATCTTCCTCAGGCTTTTCGTCCTCTCCCAGAGTCAGGCTCTCCAACTTCATCAGTTCTTCCTCCCAATTCTCTTCTTCTTTCTCCATAATTTCTTCAACTATCAGCTTCTTACCCAACATATCCTGGAAGATCTCAAACCCTCGTACCACAATTCCATTAACTTCCACAGGTTCAGGCTCCCTTTGATATCCTGAAGCTTTCACAAAACATTCCATCAGTTTCAGGCCATTTTTCTTGACCTTTGGCTTTTCTTCATCAGACTTGTACCCCAAACCCTTCCGAGTAGTCTGTCCTCTGAAATCTGGTAATTTTGAACCTTTACCCGGCACAAACTTCATTTTCTCCATAATCCTAGCCACCTTAGGATCCACCCACTCCTCAAAAGTAGCTAACACCTGAAACCTCGTGAAAGGTTGTATCTCCAAGGCAGCCACGGCATTATCTAACTCAGCCCGGATGGTAACAACTTCTCCCTCATACGGGAACTTGATCATCTGATGCAAAGTGGAAGGCACGCCCCCAAGTTTGTGAAACCAAGGCCTTCCCAACAATAAGGCGAAAGTAGCCGGGATGTCCAGTACTGTGAACTCAACCTCATCTTCAATCGGCCATACCTTGACCATAGCCACAAAGGTACCCTCAACTCCCTTTTTATGTCATCATAAGCCTTAATAGTCATACTGGAGGGGTCCAAGTCTGTTTCTTTCATACCCAATCTCGCCAGAATTTTCAGCGGGCACATATTGATGGACGAACCGTCATCCACCATTACACATGAAGTTCTCTTGCCCCTCACCTCGGCCCTGATAAATAGAGGCCTGTTATGATTTCTCCCCTCCGCCGGGAGTTCATCCTCAGAAAAAGATATCTGCAAAGCTTCTTTCTGAACCGACCCAACAAACATTGCAGGGTTGGCATATTCCGGTACCACAATCTTGCTCAAGGCCTCAACCATAGCCTGCCTATGCTCCCGAGATGCACATAACAGTTCCTAGATACTCATTTGTGCTCTTGTCTTCCTCAATTGCCTCAGCACTATATCCCCCTCAGTATTTTCTGCAGTCTCAATCATTTCTCTACCATATGTCAAAACTTCCTTACCCTTTTCCGCCATATCATTGTAGAAACGACCACTGCGCGTCATTCCCCTTACTTCTTCCTCATCACTGCTAGAGAAATCAAGCCAAAAGTTTTTCCCCTGCTCAAATGCATCTTCACTAGCACTATCCCAGATTCCCAGGCAAAAGGCTTGAGGGTGAAAGGATTTCAGGACAAGGTCTTCTGGGAGGCCAGAATTGTTCATATAGGCTGGTGGTGGTACGGCATGGTAGTTGGGTAAGGGGTTTCTTTGTGTGTCAGGCTGTTCTGTTTCTGGGTCAGGTATTTTCTTGGAGTCTATCAGGTCTTGGATTTCATGGCGGAGTCGGGCGTAGTTGTCGGTGTCATGGCCCTTTTGTTGGTGAAAGTGACAGTAAAGGCTTAGGTTATAATGTGATGGTAGGGGATTGGGTAATGGTTTGGCTTCCAAGGGTTTTAAGAGCCCTTCCCAAGTTGGAAAAATACCGGTTCCGGATAGCGGCAATCTCAGCAGAAACGGGCTTTGCTCCGGATGTTCCCCCAATGGGCCTCCTGTTCAGACCATAGAATTTTCTGTTTTCCGCCTCTTCATCTTCAATGTCCATGACAGTCTCCCTCGACTGCCGAAAGTCTGTAATCATGGAGGTCATCCTCCTCAACTTGCTGTAAATGGAGGGCCTGGTGCCCTTGATAATCATTTTAATCTGGTCCTTCTCCGAGGGCCTAGTCTGCATCTTCAATAACTGACCTCTCCACCGGTCCACATACTCCTTAAAACTCTCCTCCGCTTTCTGATTAACATTCTCCAGATCACGGAGTGACAGATCGATCTCTAGGTCAGTGACATACTGCTTCAGGAAAGCATCGGCCAACTCCCTCCAATCTTCCTTCACTTTCTTCTCCAAACTGTGGTACCATACCACGGGAGCTCCTTCAAGCGACATTCCAAACATTTTTTGCACTTGGCGCTGAGATAAGCCAACTGAACTCATGACTGATACAAACTGTCGGAGATGCACCCTTGGATCCCCATTCCCGTTAAACTTAGCCATATCAGGCATCTTGAACTGTGCCGGCAACTGTTCCTCGAAAGTCAGTGTGTCATAATCCAGTAAATCCTCATTCTTACCCATCATCTTGCGGGTAACCGACTCAAACTGATCCCGAAGTTTCTGTAACTCTACCTGAGACCCAGATACTCTGCCTGCTGCATACTCTGCCATATCATCATCAAAAGTGGGGATATCATCCCCAACCCATTCGGAGGCTCCTCACGCCTCACATTCTCAGAAATTCCCCCAGCACGGGGCACAGCCATACCAGCCACAGCGGTAGTCAAAGATTGCAACTGTTCAGTGACCTTGGCGAGACTGTTCTCTAACTGATCCATTCGGGATACCTCATTACCAGATTCACTCATGACTGTTACTGTTCTTTTAATGAGCCTTGTCCCCTCTCTAACCCAAACGATATCTATGATGTCTTTTTGAGACATAGAGGGTGTTAACATGATATATGTATGCATGGGGTGCATGAGATGCATGTAACATATATAACATACTAAATTAAAATTAAAATTTTCAAACAAATCGGACTGTTATCATTTTAGAAGCTTTCGGGCTAATTGTTATAGGAGTGAACTCATCCCAGTTTAAATGGCCCAACGAGTTCACATCTCATTACAAAGAGCCCGACTAAATCCAAATGGTAACGTTCCGAACACAAGCACAAAGTGGCCCATCAACACTTAGAAGCATTTGGCCCAACCGTCATAAAATACGTTCTTGTCCCAGTTTAAATGGCCCAACAAGCCCATTCTCATGACAAATGGTCCAAACGGATCCAAACGACGATGTTCTCACACACAAGCATAAAAGATAATGCAAACATAAAAGTAATAATTTCTATGGAATGGCCCATCTACATTTCAGAAGCTTTGGGCCCAATGGTCATAAGGTACGAACTCGCCCCAGTTTAAATGGCCCAGCAAGTCCGCATTTCTGACAATGGTCCAACTGCATCCAAATGAGGATGGTCCACTAGCACATACTCAAGGAAATAATTGTTACTTTAACCATGCAAACCCGGTCTATGGGTGGGTTCGCAGGAGTATAGACAAAGGCTCTCGTCGGTGAATGATGGCCCACAACTAGGTCTCCCCAATCAAGGGTTCGAGCAACCAAGTGAGCGCACCCTTTTTTATTCACTAAGGTACGTGCCAATGAGCTATGGTGTGTGACGGACTGTCAAATGGATTTCCCGTTGTAGATTCCCCAGAGGGAAGGTGGAGCGAGGCTCACTTAAATACCCAAGCCTCTTAGGCTCTTATCGCTTGGTGTCAGGAATAAACAACGAGTCCTCCAAATTAGTCCATCACAATAGGCTACGAGTAGATGGCCATATAGGTGCCTTCACAGCTTTTCCTTTTAGAAAGGTAGTGAATGAAGGAAGACACCAAACAATTACCTAGCCTTAAAATGCCTTTGATTAAACCCCTATTTTATCCACTATAGACACGGTCAATTAAAACATAAATCTAATCATTACAAGACAATATTCAGGGCCGATTCTCTATCCCCAGTGGAGTCGCCAGACTGTGGGACACAGGAACTGAGCGACGCATGTTGTCCCGGGCACGCGGCCTGGTCGGGAGTACGGAGTAGCCACGGGGGACTAAATCGGAGAATAATGGAGTCGCCACCCAGTGTGAACCGGGAAAATGAGATTTAAGGCCGCACTCACCCCTCGCAAGGGAAGACCTCAAACCGTTGGGTTCGGAATGGTCCCTTACTTATGTCACTTGTGATGATATAATTTGTGCAATGAACTAACCAAGTCTACTCGATAATCATGCTCAAGGGTACTTAGATCTAACATGCTTTCATCCAATTAATTCCACACAATGTAACATAACAAGCATATTGAACCATTAAAACAACATGTATAAATCATTACCCAAACGCATCATAAACTAAGAACATGCATAAAGAACAACCTAAACATGTTTTAACAAATAAATGACAAACTAAATTAAACCATGCTTTAAATAATAAACAAATAACCTAAAGACTATAACATGCTCAAATACAAATTTGGATGAGACGAGATATGTGTATCTTAAGTGGTACGTGGCATTGTATCCCGAGTGCAGACCATACTAACGTCCATTCGGAATCGGCTATGGAATTTACGTCCGGGTTTCCATCCGATATACCACAAAAAGGAACACATATCTCGCTCATCCAACAATCACATCATACTTCAAACGACTCTCATACAATTATATATCAAAATAAATAAAACAAAGATAAAGAAGATAAGTAAAAAAGGTGCCCTCAGGTCTAACCTCTTTTGTCGTCTAAGAAAGGGCGTTACACGTCCGTTGGAAGGGAGATTGATACGATGCTTTTCCAATTCGTCTACTCAATGTTTTCCCTCATTGTTTTGATGCTTGGGCTGCTGTTTTAAGTCCGTTTTTCTACTGTTTCGCTGTTCTATTTCAGGTCACTGTTTTGGTCGATTTGTGGACTGTTTTGGGTGATTTTGGTGGCTTAGGGGGTTGCGTTTTTAATGGTTTTTTACGGAAACTTTATGGAGATTTTTGAGGGGTTTTCTAGGTGATTTTAGGGCTGTTTTGCTGGCTAAATTCGCAGCCAAAACTGACCAGAACAGAAGGTGAATATGCGGCAATTCAAGGTGCAGTGGGGGCGTTTTTGGGGACTGTTTTGGGGCTGCGAATGGGGCTGTGTTTGGACAGTGTTTAGTGCGACTTTAGGGCTTTATTTGAGGCTTATTTTGGTGTGTTTTAGGGCTGTGAATGGTGGCTAAAATTCGGCAATGGAGGGCAGTGAAAGGGGCTTAGGCGTGAAGGGTGTTGGTGAAGGATGAAAGATGCGGCAATGGAGGGTGCTTAGGTTTAATGATTCGGACATGGAGGCTTCAAGGAGGTTTTTGGACGTGCAAGGGGGCTTGAGAAAGTGTTTGGGACGTGCTTGGGGAAGTATATGAGCTAGGTTTTGAATTGGGGGTGAAGGCCTCTTTTTATACGCAAAGAGAGAAGACTTTCCTAATTTGAATAAGAAAGAATCTCCTAATTGGTTCTTCATAAGGAATAGATCTCCTTATTTGGGGTGGTGATTGGATTTGATTTGGTAGGGATTTGATTTGATTTCTTTTAATTATGAAGGGATTTGACTTGGCTTGGTGGGCTTGGGTATTTTGGGTTTGGTAAGTGGTTTGTGGGGTTTTGGGTCCAAGATAAACTTTGAAACGGAAGTCCAACAAGCAACCGAAGCTCAAACAACGAGATTAAATTCATCAAAAATTCTATTTTCCAACTTTACCCTTCCAACGTCCGTTTCCCACGACTTTCATGACTAAAGAAGTAGTTGCCTCCATACGAGACTCATCATTGGGCTAATGTGTAAAAATGAAATGCCTACAATCGCCCCCACTTTGATGGGACTTGTGCAGTGTGTGACAATGACAATCCTATCAAAGTACGTGCAATGTCTTTTTACTTACCTGGCTCGCCAGCTGTCACTTGGTCTGCCTGCTGTGCTGAGTTGATAATGCTAAACCCCGTACCTAGGGCGTCACGGTTGCGTCTCCGTACCTAGAGTGCCGCAGTGATGATGTTGGTTGTCTGGATGCTAACCCCGTACCTAGGGTGTCGCAGTGACGTCTCCGTACCTAGAGAGCCACAAATGTCTGAATAGTCCACATGTCGTACCTGGCGTGCTAACCCCGTACCTAGGGCGTCGCTGTGGTCTGAATGCTAACCCCGTACCTAGGGTGTCGCAGAGTGACGCCTCCGTACCTAGAGTGCCACAAATGTCTGAATAGTCCACATGGCGTACCTGGCGTGCTAACCCCGTACCTAGGGCGTCGCTGTGGTCTGAATGCTAACCCCATACCTAGGGTGTCGCAGTGACGTCTTCGTACCTAGAGAGCCACAAAATGTCTGAATGATAACCCTGTACCTAGGGTGTCGCAGTGACGCCTCCGTACCTAGAGTGCCACAAATGTCTGAATGCTAACCTCGTACCTAGGGTGTCGCGGTGACGTCTTCGTACCTAGAGAGCCACAAATATCTGAGTGCTAACCCCGTACCTAGGGTGTCGCAGTGACGCCTCCGTACCTAGAGTGCCACAAATGTCTGAATGTTAACCCCGTACCTAGGGTGTCGCGGTGACGTCTCCGTACCTAGAGAGCCACAAATGTCTGAGTGCTAACCCCGTACCTAGGGTGTCGCGGTGACGCCTCTGTACCTAGAGTGCCACAAATGTCTGAATGCTAACCCCGTACCTAGGGTGTCGCGGTGACGTCTCCGCACCTAGAGAGCCACAATCTGAGTGCTAACCCCGTACCTAGGGGGTCGCAGTGACGCCTCCGTACCTAGAGTGCCACAAATGTCTGAATGCTAACCCCGTACCTAGGGTGTTGCGGTGACGTCTCCGTACCTAGAGAGCCACAAATTTCTGAGTGCTAACCCCGTACCTAGGGTGTCGCGGTGACGTCCCGTACCTAGAGAGCCACAAATGTCTGAGTGCTAACCCCATACCTAGGGTGTCGCGGTGACGTCTCCGTACCTAGAGAGCCACAAATGTCTGAATGCTAACCCCGTACCTAGGGTGTCGCGGTGACGTCTCCGTACCTAGAGAGCCACAAATGTCTGAATGCTAACTCCGTACCTAGGGTGTCGCAGTGACGCCTCCGTACCTAGGGTGCCACAAATGTCTGAGTGCTAACCTCGTACCTAGGGTGTCACAGTGACGCCTCCGTACCTAGAGTGCCACAAATGTCTGAGTGCTAACCCCGTACCTAGGGTGTCGCAGTTGTGATATCTTCTTACCCAGAGTGTCGTACCTGGCTGATCTGATATCTCCATACTCAGAGTGCCGTACCTGGCCGATCTGATATCTCCATACCCGGAGTGTCGTACCTGGCTTATCTGGTACTGATGTCTCCATACCCGGAGTGCCATACCCGGAAAAATTGATGTTGATAATGATGTGGGCCTCGCCCCCAGAGTGCCATACCCGACGTGTCCATTCCCGGACTGTATCTTGTGAGGTGGTCCATTCCCGAACCGTTTCTCCATTCTCGGAGTGCCATTCTCGGTGTGCCATTCTCGGCGTGTCCATTCCCGGACTGTGTGTCCATTCTCGGAGTGCCATTCCCAGCGTGCCATTCTCGGTGTGCTCATTCTCGAGCTGACCATTCCCGGACTATATCTCCATTCTCAGAGTGCCATTCTCGGCAGAACTGATCTGATGTGATGCGGGCCTCGCCCCCAGAATGCCATACCCGGCAGAAACTGATCTGATGTTATGTGGGCCTTCCCCCCAGAATGTCATACCCGGTAGAAACTGATCTGATGTCTTCATACTCGGAGTGCCGTACCTGGCAAAACTGATCTGATATCTCCATACTCGGAGTGCTATACCTGGCAAAACTGATACTGATGTCTCCATACCTGGAGTGCCATACCCGGCAAAACTGATGCTGATAATGATGTGGGCCTCGCCCCCAGAGTGCCATACCTGGCAAGATTGATACTGATGCTAATATGGGCCTCGCCCCAAACGGATATGACGTGGGCCTCGACCCTAGGATCCATTCCCTGGATTCATTCTAGATTCTGACGATGTGGGCCTCGGCCCTAGGATTCATCCCCGAATCTGGTGATAGTGTGGGCTTCGCCCCCTGGGATTCATTCCCGGACTCTGCTGATATGGCCTCGACCCTATGACTCATTCCCGAAACTGACTGATATGGGCTTCAACCCTGGGACTCATTCCCGAAACTGATGCTGATGTGGGCCTCGCCTCGGAACTCATCCCCAAATTTGATACTGACACTAATGTGGGTCTCGACCCTGAGACTCATCCCCAAATCTGATATTGATGCTGTGGGCCTCGCCCCCAAGCTGATACTGATAGGGGCCTCTTCCCCGAACTGTTACTGATATGGGCCTCGCCCCTGAACTGATATTGGTATGGGCCTCGCCCCAAAATGATACTGATATGGGCCTCGCCCCCATGCTGACTCTAATGTGGGCCTCGCCCCATGCTGATACTGATATGGGTCTCGCCCCAAACGGATACTGATGTGGGCCTCGCCCCCATGCTGATATTGATATGGGCCTCAGCCTTGGGACTCATCCCCAAAACTGCTACTCATATGTTGCTGATTCTGGTGGGCTTGTGTTTGCCGCTTTCTCTTTTTCTTCTTTGAAACCTGTGAAAAACAAAACAAACACAAAAAAAAATGCAAAATACGTTACGTGTATGCATGCATGCATGAATGAATTTCCTATTCCGTTGGGTTAGGTCTTCCGCCAGTTCTCCAGGTGATTGCTCAGTCTTCTCTCTGGTCTCATGACTCAATATCTTGTTATGTCCTTGATTCGCGATGTGGTAGACTGGTCGCCCCTAGTCTTGGTTTAGCTTTCTGCTCTCCGCTGTTTGCACTTGGTCAAGATGAACCACATGGTGGGGCCTTCTATATCATCATACTATGCTACGAAATAGTCTCAATAGTTATACATATCATTGTCCTCAAAGAATGCCTAGTAATGAAACCAAAGAACTTTCAAAACACCCAATGCAACTCAAATCCAAGTCTTTGGATAAATGATCTAAGCCAGACTCAAAGTGTGTGTGTGCAAAGGTTCTTTTACAGATTCATCCCTAGGTAAGCTAACTCAATGATTTCGTTTCAAAAATCGGGATCGATGGGTCAACCAACCTAGATGTCTCAATTATGCCTGCAGTTGCTTTTCTGTGCTCAATGTGGTATGATTTTCTTTCTCTTTTATCTCTTTCATTTTTCTTTGCATTTTGAACTTCTTTTTTCTTTTCTTTTCTTTTTCTCTCTTTTTTTTTTGGTTTTTTCTCTCTTTTTTTTCAACACACCTACCCTTTAAGGTAGCATTTCTCCTCATGGTGGTCCTAATACTCGCCCATGGGTAGCTTCACGCTTATCGGTTATAGGTGGTTCAATTCTTTTCTTTAGAGACTTTTCTTTCATTTTCAACCATACCACACATCATAACATAAGCAAATCAAGATAGACATCTAAGCAAACGGTCATTCACCAACCTACACTTTCTTCAACTAGTCACTTTGCTAACTACTCAGGTTTTCACTGCTAATAACCTATAGTGGAGTGTTTACGAGTCTAACATAGATCAATCAATCAAAGTATTAGATAAAAGCACATCAAGCGTTTATCGTTTCTAAGATTTCACCCTAGAGCAAACGATTTCATCATTGGACTTATGTCTAACTATCAAAGACTAAAAACAAACAACAATTTTTTTCTTCTTTTTTTTTCTTCTCTCTTTTTTTTTTCTTTCCTCTTTTTTTTTCTTTTTTTTTTCTTTCCTCTTTTTTTTCTCTTTTCTCTCTTTTTTTTCTTTCCCCTTTTTTTCTTTTTTCTTTTTTTTTTGAAGGCCCCCCCAATGGTCTTTCTATCCTTGCTGTAAGGTTTTCTGTTTCTCGATTTCCTCTTCCCCGCTATCCATGTTTGCTAAACTCCCATTGACAAACCTCCTTTTTTTTTAACCCAACAGATGTCTATGATGGCTCTCTTAAGGCCATGTGTCAGTGCATATGTGTGCGATGCATGTAATAGATAAAAAAAAAAAAAAACTTTAAACTATTTGGCCCATTATCATTTTAAAGTATTTAATCACACCATCGCGCGGTGCAAACTTGTCCCAGTTGAAAGGCCCAACGGGTTTACACTTTACAATGATACGGCTAAATAACTTCAAATGATAAAAGGCCCATTCACAAAGTGGCCCACCGACATTTTAGAAGCTTTTGGCCCAACTATCAAAGGACACAAACTTGCCCCAGTTTAAATGGCCCGAAAAGTTCACATCTTTTGACAAAAGGTCCAACTGGATCCAAATGACGGCGGTCCAACACACAAACATAAAATAAATAACTACCGGTTCTTTCAAGGCTAAGTTTCACAAGTGGGTTCACGGGGCGCGGACAAAGGCTCTCGTTTGACGAAGGATTACCCCCAACTAGGACTCCCCACTCAAGGGTTCGAGCGACCAAGTGAGTGCACCTTTTTTATACCTTACGGTACGTGCCAACGAGTTACGGTGTGTGACTAACTGTCGAATGGATTTCCCGTTGTACATTCCCCAGAGGGAAGGTGGAGCGAGGCTCTCTTAAGTACCCAAGCCCCTTAGGCTCTTATCGCTTGGTGTCAGGAATAAACAACGAGTCCTCCAAACTAGTATGTCACAACGAGCTACAAGTAATGATTTATCTAGGTGCCTTCACAGCTTTTCCCCGAAGGGTAGTGAGTGAAGGAAGACACCCAACCATCACCTAGCTTCAACAAAGCCTTTGATTAACCCCCTCAACCCACTATAGAAATGGTCAACTAATGCACAAATTATACACATCACAAGACATGATTTCGAGGCCGATTCTCTAAATCCCCAGTGAAGTCGCCAGACTGTAGACAACAGAACCTGGGCGACGCTGTTCTAGGCTCGCGGCCCAGTTGGGAAGTACGAAATAACATGGAGTCGCCACCCGGTGTGAACCGGGACAAAGATTTAAGGCCGCACTCACCCCTCGCAAGGGAAGACCTCAAACCGTTGGGTTCGGAATGGTCCCTTACTTATGTCACTTGTGATGATATAATTTGTGCAATGAACTAACCAAGTCTACTCGATAATCATGCATAAGGGTACTTAGATCTAACATGCTTTCATCCAATTAATTCCACACAATGTAACATAACAAGCATATTGAACCATTAAATCATGTATAAATCATTACCCAAACGCATCATAAACTAAGAACATGCATAAAGAACAACCTAAACATGTTTTAACAAATAAATGACAAACTAAATTAAACCATGCTTTAAATAATAAACAAATAACCTAAAGACTATAACATGCTCAAATACAAATTTGGATGAGACGAGATATGTGTATCTTAAGTGGTACGTGGCATTGTATCCCGAGTGCAGACCATACTACCGTCCATTCGGAATCGGCTATGGAATTTAGGTCCGGGTTTCCATCCGATATACCACAAAAGGGAACACATATCCCGCTCATCCAACAATCACATTCAAACGACTCTCATGCAATTATATATCAAAATAAATAAAACAAAGATAAAGAAGATAAGTAAAAAAGGTGCCCTCAGGTCTAACCTCTTTTGTCGTCTAAGAAAGGGCGTTACACGTCCGTTGGAAGGGAGATTGATCCGATGCTTTTCCAATTCGTCTACTCAATGTTTTCCCTCGTTGTTTTGATGCTTGGACTGCTGTTTTAAGTCCGTTTTGCTGCTGTTTCGCTGTTCCGTTTCAGGTCACTGTTTTGGTCGATTTGTGGACTGTTTTGGGTGATTTTGGTGGCTTAGGGGGTTGCGTTTTTAATGGTTTTTTAGGGAAACTTTATGGAGATTTTTGAGGGGTTTTCTAGGTGATTTTAGGGCTGTTTTGCTGGCTAAATTCGCAGCCAAAACTGACCAGAACAGAAGGTGAAGATGCGGCAGTTCAAGGTGCAGTGGGGGCGTTTTTGGGGACTGTTTTGGGGCTGCGAATGGGGCTGTGTTTGGAGAGTGTTTAGTGCGTATTTAGGGCTTTATTTGAGGCTTATTTTGGTGTGTTTTAGGGCTGTGAATGGTGGCTAAAATTCGGAAAGGGAGGGCAGTGAAAGGGGCTTAGGCGTGAAGGGTGTTGGTGAAGGATGAAAGATGCGGCAATGGAGGGTGCTTAGGTTTAATGATTCGGCAATGGAGGCTTCAAGGAGGTTTTTGGACGTGCAAGGGGGCTTGAGAAAGTGTTTGGGACGTGCTTGGGGAAGTATATGAGCTAGGTTTTGAATGGGGGGTGAAGGCCTCTTTTTATAGGCAAAGAGAGAAGACTTTCCTAATTTGAATAGGAAAGAATCTCCTAATTGGTTCTTCATAAGGAATAGATCTCCTTATTTGGGGTGGTGATTGGATTTGATTTGGTAGGGATTTGATTTGATTTCTTTTAATTAGGAAGGGATTTGACTTGGCTTGGTGGGCTTGGGTATTTTGGGTTTGGTTTGGGTCCAAGATAAGCTTTGAAACGGAAGTCCAACAAGCAACCGAAGCTCAAACAACGAGATTAAATTCATCAAAAATTCTATTTTCCAACTTTACCCTTCCAACGTCCGTTTCCCGCGACTTTCATGACTAAAGAAGTAGTTGCCTCCATACGAGACTCATCATTGGGCTAATGTGTAAAAATGCAATGCCTACAGGGATCTTTCACTGCACTTACTAAGCCCATGCGCTCGATTGAATCATGCATACAAAGAATTAAAAACAATAATATCAAACTTAGTATGCCCGATTGAATGTATCTTGCATTCAACCGAACACACATCAACCGGCGCGGCAAAGCATCGTGGTAAAGGGCTTTAACCCCTCCCCATAGGGGATCTTTCATTGCACTTACTAAGCCCATGCGGTCGATTGAATCATGCATAAATAAGCAACATGCAGAATTCAAGTGACGAAAAATAAATAAACCAAAGCAACACAAAACAAAAGAGGGTGCCGTTTACTCAAGCGGTATGTGGAGTTGTATCCCGAGTACAGATCATACTACCTTCCATTCGGAATCGGCTATGAAATTTATGTCCGGGTTTCCATCTGATATACCGCGAGAGTTGACACATCTCTCATTTTATTCCAAAGCCACAACATACAACTGTTGGAAAATAATTACCAAGCCCCAAGATCAACAAGAACAAGCAAAATATATAAATACATGAATGAATTAATTGAAGTATGGCGGAATCATACTCACAATACTTGAAAATGGATGCTAAGATGATGCGAAATTCCTCCCTTGTGCAGTGAAGCTCTCGGCCAAGAAGAAAAGAGGGACTCCAAGTCGAGTTTGATCCTTCCAAGCTCAAGGATTAGTTTCCCATATCACCTATGTATGATCCCTTGAAGGTGCTAGCCTTTGTTGTGATTTTGAATGCACAACTTCTTCAAATCTTGCCACAAAAATTGAAGAAATGGAGAGCCCAAAACTGCATGTAGTTTCGGCAATGTGTGAGAGAGAGGAGTGTTATGATTTTTGTTACAAAAAATCAATTTATATTTATGCCATAATATTTATTAAATTAATAATAAACTTATGACACAAATCATGCAATGGCTTAGAGTGTCAAACACTCAAACTCCATGCAAAACCATTGAGTGTATTGTACACTATCACCATGCAATGTATTAACAATTAAATAATGCATAAAATGACATGTGTCATGTGGGCCCCACACAACCCAAATGAAAGTGGGCCCACGTGCACTCACGCGTTCGGGTTCGATATTTCCGAAATACCGAACTTACGTCGCGACGTTAATTAAATCGAATTTAAATAAATAATTGCGCCTAGCGAAATTATTATTTACGTCGCTAACGAATTAATTCTAAATTAACTCGTTTGCCCGAATTAAAATCTAATTTTAATTTCGCGTCGAAATCGAATTTCGATTATTATATCGAATATAATATTTTTACGATTAATTCCAAATTAATCGTTCTCTCTCTATGTATAGTACTTTATCCAAGATAAAGTCTCTCCGTAATTAATCCAAGATTAATCGAGTTTGAATCATACGTCATTGGTGAATCTTCGGGAAGCGACCCAAGAGATCTCTGGATATGTTGGCAGTAAATACGGCCGTCAGATTATCCGAACACGTACGTACCAAGTACTACGTTTTTACCGATTTACAAGACAAGGTTAGCCTCTAGCAAAACGCCATGCCTACCCAATTCTCCAGAAATATTCTTATTGGAATATAAGATCTATAACAGGCGTAGTATACCGTAGTATAGTGTATATCGAACCAGTATCGGATGATCACATGTAAGGCCTGGGGCTGGAGATGTGTCTGCCCCGTACGATACACATATCGGACATCAAGCAACCAGTCTCTTTGAATCGGATAATCCTGACCTAGTCATATTATCCCGATGGTTGCAACCATTATAGAGTACTAGTTCTGTATCCCTCGCGATCATCATCTCCATATGTCTGAAGTGATACTTCCATCTTGACATCACACCCAATACACTACGATTCTCGATAAACCCAGAAGAGGTGTACACAGAACCCGTTAAAGCCCTGGACCACCAAAACTAAAGTTTACCGATTGTCGTAAGTACTAGCGATGCAAGTCTCAGGTTAAGATCATATGCACCTACCCTGAAGCGGACTCCCATAGACACGCAGACATACTACCAATGGGATTCCGCGGGGTCTATCCAGAGCGAAGCTGTTTTCCGTACCATCGGTAAAACACAACCTCTTACCGCACTTGCATAAGTATCCTATACTTAAATATATGAGAACTATGATGTTGTGCCCTCACAACATGCATAAGTGCAGTACTAGTCTATTCCGCATTATCGATGTCCAATCTCGATAATACTACGACTAGGGATATTTAATGATTAAACCTTTATGGATTGATACCGTCTCATATCATCACAATCCGGAACTAATCATAGGGACTCTTACCATTTATATCATAGTAAATAAATTACAAAACGGTAAAAGGCAATTTCATTACTACATAGTTAATTTTGTACAATAATACAATATCATTTACAAAATAGTGACGCTATGGGTCATAACTGTCTAATAATCTCCCACTTGGCCTATAGCCAGTCACTCAAGCATCTAATACCTGAACTATGTATGTGTCGCTCAAACTTTTCCCGAGGAATTATTTTCGTCAGCGGATCTGCAATGTTGTCCTCTGATGCGATCTTTTCGATCTTCACATCGCCACGATGTATGATCTCTCGAATCAGATGGAATCGTCGAAGAACATGTTTGGATCGTTGATGAGACCTTATTTCCTTAGCCTGCGCTATGGCCCCGCTATTGTCACAATACAATAAAACGGGCTCAGCTGCTAATGAAACTACTCCTAATCCAACTAGGAATTTTCGGATCCAAACCGCTTCCTTTGCTGCTTCAGCTGCTACAATGTACTCCGCTTCAGTTGTTGAATCGGCAACAGTATCTTGCTTGGAAGATTTCCAGCTCACTGCTTCGTTATTCAAGCAAAATATGTACCCGGTTTGCGACTTGAAGTCGTCTCTGTCGGTTTGGAAACTTGCATCGGTATACCCAGATACCTCAAGTTCTCCATCTCCATAGATTAAGAAAACATCCTTAGTTCTCTTAAGATACCTAAGGATACTCTTAACCGCCATCCAGTGATCCTTTCCTGGATCGGCCTGATATCGACTACACATGCTCAAAGCATAGGACACATCAGGTCGTGTACATATCATGGCATACATGATCGATCCAACTGCCGAGGCGAACGGAGTCCGACTCATGTTGTCTCTCTCATCTTGTGTTTTAGGACACATGTCCCTAGATAGATAGATGCCATGTGATGTTGGCAACAGTCCCCTCTTGGACTGATCCATGTTGAATCTCTTCAACACTTTATCAATATATGTACTCTGGGAGAGTCCAAGTAGCCTTCTAGATCTATCCCTGTAGATCTTTATTCCTAGAATAAAAGCTTCTTCTCCCAGATCTTTCATGGAGAATTTCAATGAAAGCCAAGCTTTCACCGACGTTAACATGGGAATGTCATTGCCTATAAGCAATACATCGTCGACATAAAGGACAATAAAAGTCAGTGCACTCCCACTAACCTTCTTATATACACAAGGATCATCTACGTTTTGAATGAAATCATATTCTTTTATGACCTCATCAAAACGTTGGTTCCATGACCTCGATGCTTGCTTCAGTCCATAAATGGACCGATTTAACTTACAAACCTTGTTTGCAAGTCTTGGTGCGATAAAACCGTCAGGTTGTTGCATATAAACATCCTCCAACAGGTTTCCGTTAAGGAAAGCGGTTTTAACGTCCATCTGCCATATTTCGTAATCGTAATATGCAGCTATCGCAAGCATTATCCGAATGGATTTAATCATGGCAACGGGTGAGAAAGTTTCGTCATAATCAACTCCAAGTTGTTGATGATACCCCTTCGCTACGAGCCTAGCTTTGTACGTTTGTACGTTGCCATCCATGTCGGTCTTCTTCTTGAAGACCCATTTGCATCCAATAGGCTTTACGCCTTCTGGTGCATCAACTAGTGTCCAAACTTGGTTGGTATACATGGAATCCATTTCGGCCTTCATGGCCTCTTGCCATAAAGTGGATTCGATACCTTGTATCGCTTCCTCATACGTAGCCGGTTCAGTATCCTCAATAAGATTAATATCTACATGAGGTGAGATCAGGAATCCATACCTCTCAGGTATTACCCTGACTCTCTCCGACCTACGTAGTCCTTGTGTAATTGAAGATTGTGGTTCAGTCTCATCCTGGATGGACTGTTCATGTTCCATTCTCGATTCATTGCCAGGAACAGTATCACTACGACTTTCATCGAGTTCTACTTTCCTCCCACTAAACACTACATTTAGGAATTCCTTCTCAAGGAAAACCGCATGTAGAGCAACAAATACTTTGTTCTCTTGTGGGTAATAGAAGTAATATCCTTTGGTTTCCCTAGGATATCCAACAAATAGGCATTTATCTGATTTGGGTTCAAGTTTGGTACCTTCCAAACGTTTGACGTATGCCCAGCAACCCCAAATCTTCAGGAATGAGAAACCTGGTTTCTTTCCTGTCCATATCTCATATGGAGTCTGTTCAACAGACTTTGACGGAACCCTATTCAAAATAAGAATTGCACTTTCTAATGCATGTCCCCAGAAGGATATAGGTAGCTCAGTGCAACTCATCATCGACCTTACCATGTCAAGCAAGGTACGGTTTCTCCGTTCAGACACACCATTTAATTGTGGTGTTCCAGGAGGAGTCCATTGTGAAAGAATACCATATTCTTTCAAGTAATCTTGAAACTCATTACTTAAGTATTCGCCACCACGGTCCGAATTTAATGTCTTAATACTCTTGCCTGTTTGTTTTTCAACTTCGTGTCGAAACTCTTTGAATTTCTCAAAAGTTTCCGACTTGTGCATCATTAGATACACATAACCATAACGCGATGCATCATCCGTAAAGGTTACGAAGTATCGATATCCACCTCTAGCCTAGCTAGACATGGGCCCACAAACGTCACTATGAACGAGGGCTAACAGTTCAGTGGCGCGTTCACATTTACCACTAAAAGGTGATTTAGGCATTTTGCCTAATAAACAAGATTCGCAGACGTCATATGAATTTGGATCAAATCCGTCCAAGTACCCACTCTTCGAAAGTGTGGATATGCGAGTCTTGTTGATGTGTCCCAGACGACAATGCCACAAATAAGTTTCTTCCTTTGGATTACTCATTTTGAGCCTTTTGTTTGTTATTTTACGTTTTGGAGATTTATTTATATTCAAAATATAAAGACCATTATTTGCATCGGCAGTGCAAATTTCTGCATTATCTTTATATAAATAACACCTGGTGTTTTTAAATACAAAAGTGTTGAGTCATTGAAGCAAGCATGATCGACTGAGCCGTGTCACAATCATCACTGTGAGTTTTCCATAACTCCAGCTCAAGTGGCTCAGTGGGCTTAGGCCCGAGAGGTTTTTGTATCGTATACAATATCCTCTCCGCCCCAAGGACTATCCTTAGGTTCATTTCCCAGTCGGCGAAGTTGGTGCCCTTGAACACATTATCACCCATGATTATGTCACGGACATTTCCTTTGTTTGCCATCTTAACTACGATAATCTAATTATCTAGTTAACGATATGTGGGTACAGTCAAACTGTTACATAAAAAAAATAACATTGTATTAGTCCAACTAATGTGTAAATATTGACGAAATAAGTTGTGTAAGCGCGTAAAGCTAAGTATCTGAACGATAATTGCAAATTCAATACTAGCCTCCCACTAATTTCTGCAAGTCTCTAACCCTCTGTTGAGTACTCGGGAAATCCAATTTCCTAGTAGGCTAGGATCCCGTTAAATAACACACAACCTTGACTTTGGCCAACAAATTGTATGATATTTAACTAGGTAGATCTCGAAGATCAATTGGATCCCATCCAATTCCTAGATCCGGTAGGTGGACATCTAAGTCCGAAACATATACATATGTCAATGCATCCAATACATTTTCCTAACCATTTCCTCTGAATCAACTAAGCCTTGGCTTTGGCACAACAAACCTAATGATTCCAGTTAAGCGGGACCCATTGACGAGGAAAGTTTCGTAATCAATGTCGATGGACAAGAAGTGATCTTGACTTTGGCAAACAAATCACAACTTGGACAGGACACCGATATGGAACAAAACTCTCATGATTCAAACACATCCTCAATTGACAAAGGTCTTGACTTTGGCCAACAAACCAATGCCAATTTCGGATCTTGAGAAATAATCATTCAACGGAAGGAAAATCGCTTAATATTGTTTGAGGGATTTTTCGCGTAATTGGCAACCAATTAATTTATCTTTGTTAGGTCTCATCATCATACACCCTTAAGCATGCTTCTAAAACATTATAAAGCGCGTAAAGTAAAGTAATAGCGATATACGGATGGATATGAACAACAACTTGTTCCTAGAACAAATCACTCCCTTTCCTCTCCCCGCTAGCATTATTCTACTCTTACCCAATTACATAATACAATAAGAGAAACCTCATTTACATTGAGGGGAATTAGGTGAGAAGAGAATACAAAGAGACAATAAGAGAAAGGCTGGACACGCAGGTCCAATTTATAAATTCTAAATTTACAATAATTTCTAAAATTACCCTTCCCTTCTAATATCCATCCGATATACACTATTCATACATCACATCCACATTCATTCATTCAAGGCATGTTATACAACCAATCAAATCCAATTAATTAGTCTTTAATTATGTGACAATACAATGTTCAAACAATTGTTTGCATTTGCGCGAGTCCAACTCAATTTGAGAATAAATACTTATAGTATGAACTCACGAATTATATCGAACTACTCGTTAAATCCAATTTAAGTCGTATTCAATACTAATCCTATTATTTAATTCTAAATTAAATATTTACACTTTTATTGTGCTTTTATAACTTAGATTCCAAATCTAATACAATCGGGTCTCAAAGCCCAACTAACATCTAATGTCCGTTTAATTAAAGTCCGATGGGCTTTCAATTGATTTCTTTAGGCTTGGGTTTTGGTCAATGTATGGGTCAAACCCAATTACCAAGCCCAATAAGGAATCACCCTCATATGCCATAAAATCAATATCAAGCCCATAAGGCCCAATTAAACATAAAAGCCCATTTATTACATTTGGGCTTAAATGGTGTGATTTAGGCCCATTTTGGATCCTATCCAAATGGTCCAAATCTACTTGGCCCAACCAAGCCCATTATGTCCAAATATAATAGTTTTAGGCCCAATTCAAAATTAAGCCCAACTAACCAAATTTTAAAATTCCAAATTTTATAACTTAATTAATTAAAGTGTATTATCATGATTAATCCTTTAAATCAATATTCCCAAAATATCAAATTAATCCATTAATCATATTTTTATCTTTAATATATGTCCAACATTATTTAATCAAAAAATCAAGTCCCTAATCCTCCATCAAGCATTCGGCCAAGGTGATTAAAATGGTTCCGATTTCGTTTTCAATCCAATCGAGTTACAAATCATCATTCCATATTGTTTCAAGTCATCTAATGTCTTAAAATTAAAAAATCATCTAGTCCATATGCTTGCATGTATTCGGCCAAGCCTTATTTGGGTTGGAAAAATTAATCCAATTTATTTTCCATGAAATTGATGATGTATAATCTAAATAACATACATCTAAGCATATTTAATCAAGCAAACTCATCAAATCATGCTTCATACAATTTTCCCCAAATAACATCCTAATATATTTGCATGCTCTTTAAGCTCAATGATACCATTGTTGGAAAATAATTACCAAGCCCCAAGATCAACAAGAACAAGCAAAATATATAAATACATGAATGAATTAATTGAAGTATGGCGGAATCATACTCACAATACTTGAAAATGGATGCTAAGATGATGCGAAATTCCTCCCTTGTGCAGTGAAGCTCTCGGCCAAGAAGAAAAGAGGGACTCCAAGTCGAGTTTGATCCTTCCAAGCTCAAGGATTAGTTTCCCATATCACCTATGTATGATCCCTTGAAGGTGCTAGCCTTTGTTGTGATTTTGAATGCACAACTTCTTCAAATCTTGCCACAAAAATTGAAGAAATGGAGAGCCCAAAACTGCATGTAGTTTCGGCAATGTGAGAGAGAGAGGAGTGTTATGATATTTGTTACAAAAAATCAATTTATATTTATGCCATAATATTTATTAAATTAATAATAAACTTATGACACAAATCATGCAATGGCTTAGAGTGTCAAACACTCAAACTCCATGCAAAACCATTGAATGTATTGTACACTATCACCATGCAATGTATTAACAATTAAATAATGCATAAAATGACATGTGTCATGTGGGCCCCACACAACCCAAATGAAAGTGGGCCCACGTGCACTCACGCGTTCGGGTTCGATATTTCCGAAATACCGAACTTACGTCGCGACGTTAATTAAATCGAATTTAAATAAATAATTGCGCCTAGCGAAATTATTATTTACGTCGCTAACGAATTAATTCTAAATTAACTCGTTTGCCCGAATTAAAATCTAATTTTAATTTCGCGTCGAAATCGAATTTCGATTATTATATCGAATATAATATTTTTACGATTAATTCCAAATTAATCGTTCTCTCTCTATGTATAGTACTTTATCCAAGAGAAAGTCTCTCCGTAATTAATCCAAGATTAATCGAGTTTGAATCATACGTCATTGGTGAATCTTCGGGAAGCGACCCAAGAGATCTCTGGATATGTTGGCAGTAAATACGGCCGTCAGATTATCCGAACACGTACGTACCAAGTACTACGTTTTTACCGATTTACAAGACAAGGTTAGCCTCTAGCAAAACGCCATGCCTACCCAATTCTCCAGAAATATTCTTATTGGAATATAAGATCTATAACAGGCGTAGTATACCGTAGTATAGTGTATATCGAACCAGTATCGGATGATCACATGTAAGGCCTGGGGCTGGAGATGTGTCTGCCCCGTACGATACACATATCGGACATCAAGCAACCAGTCTCTTTGAATTGGATAATCCTGACCAAGTCATATTATCCTGATGGTTGCAACCATTATAGAGTACTAGTTCTGTATCCCTCGCGATCATCATCTCCATATGTCTGAAGTGATACTTCCATCTTGACATCACACCCAATACACTACGATTCTCGATAAACCCAGAAGAGGTGTACACAGAACCCGTTAAAGCCCTGGACCACCAAAACTAAAGTTTACCGATTGTCGTAAGTACTAGCGATGCAAGTCTCAGGTTAAGATCATATGCACCTACCCTGAAGCGGACTCCCATAGACACGCAGACATACTACCAATGGGATTCCGCGGGGTCTATCCAGAGCGAAGCTGTTTTCCGTACCATCGGTAAAACACAACCTCCTACCGCACTTGCATAAGTATCCTATACTTAAATATATGAGAACTATGCCGTTGTGCCCTCACAACATGCACAAGTGCAGTACTAGTCTATTCCGCATTATCGATGTCCAATCTCGATAATACTACGACTAGGGATATTTAATGATTAAACCTTTATGGATTGATACCGTCTCATATCATCACAATCCGGAACTAATCATAGGGACTCTTACCATTTATATCATAGTAAATAAATTACAAAACGGTAAAAGGCAATTTCATTACTACATAGTTAATTTTGTACAATAATACAATATCATTTACAAAATAGTGACGATATGGGTCATAACTGTCTAACAACAACATCTCATAATTCATGCACATTTATTTACTCAGGGGTCGCAACATGCATTTCAACATGACAATCATGCAAGCAATACTTGATAAATAATACAAATAAAATGGAAAACGAGTGTGGAAAATACCCTCAGGTGTAACCTTTTTGCAACCTTTCAGGCTTGCGTTTCACGGACGTCGGAAGGGTACAGCTCCTCAACTTCTCCGGTTCACTGGTTTAGCGTCCTAGCTCACTGTTTTGCTGTTTTGCTTGCTGTTCGTTCTCTGTTCTGCTGTTGTTCGGTCTCTGCTTTGCTACTCACTGTTCAGGTCACTTGTTTTGACGTTTCAACGGACTGTTCCGAGTTTTTTTGTGGGTTTTTAATGTAATCTTGTGTGATTATTTTAAGGATTATGAATGCAGTTTTTTATGTTACTGTTTTGAGGATTTTAGGGACTGTTTTAAGAGGATTTGGCTGCTGTTTTGGGGTGTATTTTCGGTGATGTGTGGGGAGTTTATGGAGGTGGTTTTCAGTGATGGTTAGGGGTTGTTCGGGATGTATTTTGGTCAATGCAATGAGGGTTCTTTGGTTTGTGATCTTCGGTTATTGAGAGTGAGGGAGAGTTGTGTCAATAAGCTTGGGTGTTTCTTGTGTGAATGAACTAGGAGAGGCTTTTTCTTGTATCAATGAGCTAGGGCCGTGCATGTCTTGGTTAAGGGTTGTTTATATAGAGAATGGTTAGGGCTTCACCTTGTCTCACAAGGAAGGGATTTGATTTTGTGTTGAGCAAGGAAAGTCAAAGATTGAGGGGGGACAAATTTGGTTTAGATTAGGAATACAATATCTTTAATTTGTTATAATTGATTTTAATTAGGCATGACATCTTTTTAATTTAGTATGTGATTTGTTTAGTTAGGAAGTTAATATATTTGATTTGTCTTAATTAGGTATGATTATATTATGTTTTATTTAATTGGTAAATGGTTTAAATATTTTATTTAATTCAAATACATTATTAATATTTACCTTAATATTTAATTTAATTTCCCATGTGTTTTAAATGAGTTTTATTAATTGGGATGTGTTTTATGGGCTTTGGGGGGCTAATTGGGCTGGGGTGCGAGGCTAGCAGCAAAACCAGAAACACCGACGCCGTTCGAACGCCCATTCGAACGCTACATGAACGTCCACAATCTGTCTGACGTTCGAACGAAGTAACGAACGCAGCACTAACGAAGACAGTGAACTTGCGAAATGAATCTGATGACGTACTTATTCTGAATTTCCCCTTCCGACCTCCGTTTCCCGCAATATCCTTAGCTAAAAAGGTAGTGCCTCCAACTGAGACTCATCATCGGGTTTCACATGCGAAAATGCAATGCCTACAAGTATGATTCCGCCATACTTATTTATTGTATTCACATTATTTTCATTGCTTGAATGATCTTGGGACTATAGTAGAAACCCAATAATGATATCAAGAGCCTTGATTAAGCATGAAAATGATTTAGGGTAAAATTTGGGTAAAAATGATTTGAGCATGATTTAATGAAATTGATTGTTTGAGTATGCTTGAATGATGATAACATAGTGTTATGCATGATCAATTTGATGAAAATTGAATTGGATCAATTTTCCCCAAATAGTAGGCTTGGCCGAAAGTTGAGAAGCCCTAATGTCATGGTTATTTTTTTTTTTGATCATTGGATGAGTTGAAAGACTTGGGAAATGTTGATTTAGGATTTAATTGGATTGAAATCGAAATCGAACAAAAAATCCCCAAATTGTCGTGACTATTATAACATGAAATGAATTGATTTTTTGATTCAATAATGTTGGACATGTGTTGATGATGATTAGCATAATTAATTATGTTAATTGGTATTTTGGAAATGTTAATTTGACTAATTAATTATGGCTATACACTTTAGTTATTTAAATTATGAATTTTGGAATTTTGGAATTTAATTATTTGGGCTAAATTTGGAATTGGGCCAATAAAGTTGTATTTAGGCTTAATGGGCTTGGTTGGGCCAAGTATGGTTTATGAGAATTGGTTGGATCCAATTGGGCCCAAAACCATTTCCATAAATTCCAAATATAATATAATGGCCCTTTAAAATTTTAATTGGGCCTAATGGGCCTAAATTGATTTTTGGCAAAAGGGTGATTCCTTGTTGGGCTTTGGTTGCCAAAGTCCATGCCTTATAAATTAATTGAAAGCCCATTGGACTTTAATTAAATTGATATTTGATGTTAATTGGGCTTTGAGACCCGTAAACATTAGATTTAGAATCTAAGTCGTAAAGGCACATTAATAAAGTGTAATTATTTAATTTGGAATTAAATAAAGAATTAGTATTGAATACAAATTAAATTGGATTTAATGTTGTAGTTTGATATAATTCGAGAATTCGTACTTTGAGTACTTATTCTCAAAACGAGTCGGACTCGCACAAATCAAATCGTTATTTAAACATTTGATGGTCATTAATTTCAGATTAATTAATTGGATTAGATTGATTGATAACATGCTTTATGTGAATACATGGATGTGATGTATGAATAATGTATATCGGATGGATATTAGATGGGTGAGGGCAATTTTGGAAATTATTGTAATAAATTTAGAATTTATTAGATTGGACCTGCGTGTCCAGCCTATTACCTCTTGATTCTTTGTATTTCTCTTCTCACCTATTCCCCTCAATGTAAATGAGGTTTCTTTAGAAGTGTTATGTAATTGAGTAGAAGTAAGATTTATGCTAGCGGGAGAGAGGAAAGAGAGAGATTTGTTCTAGGAACAAGTGTTTTAAATATCCATCCGCATATCATTATTAATTTATTTACGCGCCTTATTATGTTCTTAGAATGCATGTTTAAGGGTGTATGATGAGACCTAATCAAAGATAATTAATTGGTTGCCAATTACGCGAAAAACCCTCAACATATATTAAGTGTTTTCCTTCCATTGAGTGATTCTTACTCAAGATCCAAGATTGGCACTGGTTGGTGGCCAAAGTCAAGACCTTTGTCCATCGCGGATGTGTTTGAATCATGAAGGCTTTGTTCCATATCGCATGTCTTGTCCAAGTTGTGATTTGTTGGCCAAAGTCAAGATCACTTCTTGTCCATCGACATAAATTACGAAGCTTTCCAAAGTCAATGGGTCCCGCTTAACTGGAATCACTAAGTTTATTGTGCCAAAGCCAAGGCTTAGTTGATTCAGAGGAAAAAGGTTAGGCAATATATTGGATATATTGGCATATATTAGATATATGTTTCGGACTTGGATGTCCACCTACTGGATCTAGGAATTGGATGAGATCCAATTGATCTTAGAGATCTACCTAGTTAAATATCATACAGCTTGTTGGCCAGAGTCAAGGTTATGTGTTATTTAACTTGTTTCCTAGCCCACTAGGAAACAAGGTTTCCCGAGTACTCAACAGAGGGTTAGAGGCTCGCCGAAAAATAGTGGGAGGCAAGTATTAAATTTGCAATTTCGTTTAGATACTTGCCAATACGCGTTCATTTCAATTTTTTGTCAATACTTAAATATTTATTAGTTGGACTAATATTTAATCGTTGTTTTAATTAAACAGTTGGACTGTATTCAAACTACTTCAATTTATAGTTGATTATATAATTGGATTATAGTAATCAATATATTTGAATTAACTAATTAAATTATAGTTGATTATATAGTTAGACTATAGTAATCATTATATTTAATAGTACCTAAAATCGTTGATTGGATAGTTGGACTATAGCAATCAAGATAACTGAAAGATTAGCGTTTAGAACATAATCCTGGGAGAAAATTTCATTAAACGGCTTTAATTTTCAAATTGGTAATAATACCTCAGGATAGTCCTGGGAACTGAGAAGTTACTCTATTTGATAGAGCAACCTCTTGGGCCTAAACCCGGAGTTGAGCAAATAGTAGAATATGATCTTTGGAAGATTCATGTGATGATAACTTTAGTGCTCAATCAATTATGCTTGCCGCAAAGACTCCTTAATTTCTTTGTCAGAACTAAGAATTAGATTCTTATAGTATGATATCGAAATTGAAGGATCTTAATAGATCTATACTTAGATCTTAGAAGTATAAATTGCAATTGAAAACTCTTGGAGAGTTAATGGATATGCTCAAGGAGCCGAAGCCAGAGTTTGTAAAATGGCAAGAAGCGCAATGCGCATCTTAATTCAACATCCTAGAAAGCCAAGGCTTGGCCGAAGCATTCTAGATGTGAGTAAAAGGGCAAAGGCAAAATCATCACAATCTTCTGGGAAGACAAATGACATATCCCAAAATGTCTGCCTAAATTGTGGCAAACGGGGTCACTGAAGCGTGACTGCCGTATGAACAAGGCAGACGTGAAGGAAGTAAAGAGGGGCAAGGCTCCGGCTTTAAGTATGTTTGTCATAAACATGTTCACTATTAGTTTCAAAATTGGATTTTTGATACTAGACGTGGTACATAAATATATGTACTGATGTGCAGAATCTGCTGATAAGCAGGATACTGACTTCAGTTGAGATTGATCTGCGAATCGGAAACGGGACGAGAGTCGCTGTTTTAACCGTAGAGACCTAAGTTTAGGAACTACCCTTCGGGTATGTACTTAAATTAGGAAACTGTTATAATGTACCTAGTTTGACTAGAAACATTATCTCTATATCATGGTTTAATCCGTTGCGGATATACCTTTATATTCTAGAACACTAAAGTGTTTTATTTTATAAAGATGATATTGAGATAATCACATTAGATGTGAATAACAGTATTTATATTTTGAATATAAATGAATCTCAAACGTATGACATGACAAACAAATAGCTCAAACTGAATTAATCAGATGAGACTTATTTGTGGCATTGTTGTCTGGGACACATTAAACAAGACTCGTATATCCACACTATTGAAGAGTGGATACTAGGACGGATTTGATTCTATTCAAATAATGTCTACGAATCTAGTTTATTAGGCAAAGTGCCTAAAACATCTTTTACTTGGTAAAAGTACAAGTGCCACCGATCTGTTAGCCCTCGTTCATAGTGACGTAAGTGGGCCCATGTCTAGCTAGGCTAGAGGTGGATATGAACACTTCGTAACCGTTACGGATGTGGCATCGCGTTATGGTTATGTGTTTCTTGTGAAACACGAATTGGAAACTTTTGATAAATTCAAAGAGTTTCAGCACGAAGTAGACAGACATCGGCTAAAGTATTAAACCATCACGGTTAGACCGTGGTGGAAAATACTTAAGCTATAAGTTTCTCAATTACTTGAAAGAGTATAGTATTCTTTCAATGTGGACTCCTCACGGAACACCTCAATTTGACGGTGTGTCCGAACTGAGAAACCGAATTTTGTTTGACATGATAATGTTAATCATGAGTCGCTCTGAGCTACCATTTTCCTTCTAGGAATACGCATTATACAGTGCAAAACTTATTTTGAATAAGGTTCCATAAAAATCTGTTTGACAGATTTCATATTAGATATGAACAGGAAAGAAACCGGGTTTTCTCATTCCAAATCGGATAAGTGCCTAATTTGTGGGTTATCCTAGGGTAACCAAAGTATAGTACTTATACAACTCACAAGAGAACAATGTAATTGTTGCTCGCCATGTGATTTTCCTAAGAGGAATACATATATGCAGTGGTAATTGGGAGGAAAGTAAAACTCGATGAAAATCGGAGTAATAATATTCCAGGCACCGATTCCTTAATGGAACACAAACAGTTCATCAGGGATGAAACTATACCAATAATCTTTGAATACACAAGAACCGCGCAAGTCGGAGAGAGTCAAAAAACAACCTGAGAGGTATGGGTTTCTGATCTCACCTCGTAAAGATGTCAATCTTATTGAGGAAGGCAAACCGACTACGAATGAGGAAGTGATACAAGGTATCAACTCCCTATTATGGCAAAGTGTCATGATGTCCGAAATGGATTCCATGTATACCAACTTAGTTTGGACACTAGTTGATGTACCGGAAGGCATTGTGCCTATTGGTACTATATGAGTCTTCAAGGAAGACATACATGGATGGCAACATACCAACGTACAAATCTAGGCTTGTAGCGAAAAAGGTATCGTTATCAACATTATATCGATTATGATGAAACCTTTACTTGTTGCCATGGTTAAATCCATTTGGATAATGCTTGCTAATGCTGCATGTTTCATTTATGAAATATGGCAGCTGAACGTCAAAATCGCTTTCCTTAAACGGAAACCTTTTGGAGGATGTTTACAACATCCTGACGGTTTTGTCGTACCAAAACGAGCAAACAAGGTTTGCAAGTTAAATTCGATCCATTTATGAATTAAAGCAAGCATTGCGTTCTTGGAACTATATCGTTTTGATGTAATCATAATGGTGTATGATTTAATTCAAAACGAAAAATAATTATTATGTATATAAGGAGGTTAGTGGGAGCACACTGACAGTGATTGTCCTAAATAATGATGATATATCATTTCTTGAAAATGATATTCCCATAATAAAAATCGGTGAAAGATTGGCTTTCATGAAAATTCTCTGTAGATTACTTGGGAGAAACAACCTTTATTCTAGAAATAAGGATCTACTGGGATAGATCTAAAAGTTGTTGGCACTCTCTGAGAACTCGTACATTGAAATAAATGTACGCGACCTGGTGTCTCATATGCTTTGAGCATATGGAGTCACAATCAGGCCAATCCAAGTGATGGTCACTGGATTGATGTTAAGAACATCCTTAAGTATCTTAGAGGATCTAAGGATGCTTTCTTAAACTATGGAGAATGAGAACTTGAAGTGACTGGGTTCACTATTGCAAGTTTCCTAACCAAAAAAAATGACTATAAGTCACAATAAAGGTACAATATAGTTTGAATAACGGAACAGTGAGCTAGAAATCTTCTAAGCAAGATACTGTTGCCGAATAAACAACAAAAGCGGAATATTACTGTAGTTGAGGCAGCAAAAGAAGCCATTTGGATCTTAATAATCCTAATAAGATTAGGTGTAATTCTGTTAGCAGCTGAGCTAGGCTACAACATAGGCTAAAGAATTAATTGTCTCATCAACGATCCGAGTATATACTTCAACTGTTCATCTGATTCGTTCGGATCATACATCGTGGCGATGTGATGATCGAATAAATCGCATCAGATGATAACTTTGCAAATCGGCTTACGAAAGCACTTTCTCAGCAGAAGTTTGAGCGACCCGTACATAGTTCAGGTGTAGGACACTTGAGTGATTGGTTATAGGCCAAGTGGGAGATTGTTGGACAATTAAGACTCATAGTATCACTATTTGTACATAACATTGTGTTGTACAAATTAACTATGTGACAAAGGAAATTGCTCTTTTATCATTTGTAATTAGATTACCGGGATATATAAATGATAAAAGTATATATGATTAGTTCCATATTGATGAGATATGAGACAGTATCAATCCATGAAGGTTTAATCATTAAAACATCCCTAGTCGGAGTATTATCGAGATTAGACATCGATAATGCGGAATAGACTAGTATTGCACTTGTGCGTGTTATGGGAGCGTAACGGCATAGTTCTCATATATTTGGGTATTGGATACTCATGCAAGTGTAATAGGAGGTTGTGTTTACCGATGGTACGGAAACAGCTTCGCTCTGGATAGACCCCTCGGAATCCCATTGGTAGTATGACTATGTGTCTATGGGAGTCCGAATCAGGGTAGGTGTATTTGGTCTTAACCTGAGACTTGCACCGCTAATACTTGCGACAGTCAATATACTTTGGTTTTGATCATCCAGGGCTATAATCGGTTCTGTGTACGTCTCTTCTGGGTATATTGAGAATCATAGTGTATTGGGTGTGATGTCAAGATGGAAGTATCACTCCAGTCATAGTGGAGATGATGATCACGTAAGATACGAAACTGGTACTCTTATATGCTGCAGCTATCAGGATAATATGACTAGGTCATGCTTATACGATTATAGAGACTAGTAACCAGAGATCTGATATGCGCTTTGTACGGGGCAAACACAATTTCAGCCTCAGGCCTAGCACGTGACATCCGATACTGGATCGCAATACGCAATACTACGTATACTACACCTGATATAGATTACATATTCCTTGAAGAATATTTCTGGAGAATTGGGTAGGCACGGTGCTTTGCTAGAAGCCAACCATGTCTTGTAAATAGGTAAAAACGTAGTATTAGGTACGTACGTGTTCGGATAGTCCGACGACCGGATTTACTGCCAACATATCCGGGGATCTCATGGGTCGCTTCCCGAAAATTCTCCGATGACGTATGACTCACATTATTAATCTAGGATTAATTAATAGAGAGAGAAAATTAATCTGAGATTAATTACGGAGATATTTTATCTGGGATAAAATATAATTTAAAGAGAGAGAACGATTAATTTGGAATTAATCGATAAAATTAATATATTCGATATATTAAACGAAATTAGATTTCGACGCGGAATTAAAATTAGATTTTAATTCGGGCGAACGAGTTAATTTAGAATTAATTCGCTAGCGACGTGAATAGTAATTTTACTAGGCATAATTATTTAATTAAATTTGATTTTATTACATCGCAACGGAAAATTCGTTAATTCGAAATAGCGAACCCGAGCCCGGGAGTGTTTTCGGGCCCACTCGCATTTCGAATCAAGTGGGGCCCACAAGTCACATCATGCGTCACATCACTAGTCAATTTTATCACTTTAATGTGATGGAAGTTGTTGGTTGATGGTTGAGTGCCAAACACTCAAGTGTGATGGCTTGAAAGACATTTACTATTTTTTTATTATTTTGGTATTTGACTTTCATTTTGTGTATTAGATTACACAACACACAACCAACACAACTCTTCTCTTATCTCCCATTTTCGGCCTTGGAGCCAATTTCTTCTCTCAAATTTCTCCTTCAATGCCGAGAGCAACAAGGAAATGTTTAGGGGAATTTTGTTGCAATTTTCTCCAATGCTAGCACATAAAGGGTCATTCAAAGGTGATAGTGAAACAAACCCTTGAGCATGAAATCACCATTTACAAAGCTTGGAGCTTGGAGCACACATGGAGGGCTTGACCAAATTCCATGGAGCACAAAGAGGGCTTGGTCGAGAGCTTCAATGAATGAGCAAAAGTTTTGTGTTCATCGCATCGCAAATTCGTTCATTGTAAGTATGATTCTGTCATACTTCTTTATTGTATTCACATTATTTTCATTGCTTGAATGATCTTGGGACTATAGTAGAAACCCAACAGAGAGCACCCTATAGTTTCCATTTTGTGCAATTTGGTCCAAAGTTGTTCAAAAACAAGTTAAGATCAAATTCAATCAATCCAAAATTAAACATGCATCATATAAACATCATAATACATCACATATATGAAAAGCCCCAAATTTGGAAAGGGTATAAACCATAATTTTATAATTTCATCAATATGAACAAATTACATTAAATTAAACAAATCCAATGTTTCAATCAAGTCTCTACCACACCAAACAAGTCTCACCGCATTGAAATAACTCTAGAACAATTCTAGGTCACCAAGGAGTGGCCCAACAACTCTAGAATGACAAAAAGATCACCAAATGACCATAATAATGCTTAATAACATCTTATAAACTTCCTTTGAATATCATACATGCATTCACCCATCATCAAACTTCCAACCATCAAAAACATAAAGAAGAAAGAGTAGAAAAACTTAAGAACATGCTATCTGATAGCCAAGAACAAAAGGAACATATTTCATTCTAATAGAAAGTTGGAAAAACTTACTTAAAACCAAGCTTTCTTGAATTCTTTGTTGGTTTCTTCTATTTTTCTCTCAAATTCCTCTTGTTTATGTTTTTGGAGCCTTACAAAAAATTGAAGCAAATGAAAATTTTAACACTTTAACTATCTAGGTCATGGCCGAATTTGGAAGAAAAAGAGCAAAAAAAAATTTCCAATTTTAAATCAAATTTAAAGAAGTCAAATCCAATTTTGCAACATTTTCTTTAAGCATAAAGTCAATAATCTACCCTTGTTATCATTACCTAACTTTATCATGTCATAAGATATTTATATTTTAATTATCTTAATTATTTAACAATTAATTAATTAATCAATCAAATACAAATATCTTAAATATATATATTATATTTACTTTAAATATCTCAAATACATATATTAATGATATATGTCAAATATCATAATTTGACAATTAATCAATGTCTATTTAATAATATCATATATTAAATACAAATACACACTAATTATGAAATGACGATTCGGCCCCTAAAGCATGTATCTTTCGTTTAACAGTTAAACGATTTATAAATAATCACCATTATCCATAAAATTTACCCCAGTGCTCTACGAGTATATTTTATTAGTGAGACTCTCTAGATTCATGTATATCCATCCCGAAATCCAATTTCGTGTCCATAATTCACCCACCCGTAAATTATGACCACCACGGATAAACTTGATGAATCATATAGGTCGAGCATTGCATATGTTTAATTCCTTTGTCACAGGTATCCGGATATTTCCCAGAGATATAGATGTAAACGTCAAATCTCTATAGGGATAATCTCGTCGACGTCTCTATTAGTAATCTCTAAAAGAACACTTAGAACTCACTTCTAAAGTGTACCATGGGCCCATGGTTTTTATCTGATTGCTAATCATATATGGACTATTTATGCTCTGTACACAGAACTGACGGATCTTATCTTGACACACAGGATATCCTGATGATCTATCCATACCCAACGAACAAGCGGAGGTCTGATCTAAATAGATCGGTGACGTGACTGCTAACTAGGTATGGAGGATGTCTCATATACCCACAGTGGTATCTCAAGTCAAAGAATCACAAATGCTACTCAACCCGAAAAGATTCTTATTGACGTTGGTATACAATCCTTTAAGAATATTCGATGAGTCATTCAGTGTTTATCCGCTATAAACACCTACACGTCTATACGAGTCTCTAAGACTGATGGTTCATTGAGAAACCATTGGAATCCAATATTCTAGTATACGACATGTACAAGTCTCAACGGATTTACTTTACTGACCAAGTAGTGTAAACCTTGTCCAGGAACTGTCTAAAAATGACAACGTCATGATACAACTCAATGTCAGTTGCGACGCTTTTACAACTGTATCATAACTTATCATTCTAAGGTCAATTACGTTTTTACCATATTAAGAGATATATTATATTATAGAAACTGTTTATTTTATTCATAATAAAATATTTACAAGAGTATTTACAAGGAAATACAACAAGAAATTGGCACTCTGAGCACCAACCCTAACAGAATCTCCATCCCCCCGAATCGAGCGCGGTATCTGAAATCATTCCTCTTGATGATCAAGACTGGGTGAGTTTAAAAAACTCCAACGGACAAAGAAAGGTGCTGAATGGAACAAAACCTCTTATATGAATAAGGACAACCTAAAGTTATCATATAAGCCTGAAAATCTTGGCTTTAATATGTTGGCTGTTGCTTCGGAGGGCAACCCTGATGATCCTGTCCAGATTTCAAAGACAAAGCCTGATATTGCTACGGTGAAGACTTCATAACAGTCTCTTCGTGCTTCCCCTATTGAATTGAAAAAAGCCTTATGTTGCTTCATCTTCATCGGTTAAACTCCCTCTCAGTGCTACGTCACCCCCGACAAGGCCAGATCCAAGTGGAAAAATCATCACGCCTTTTTTTCTTAGGTTGGGATTCCCACTGCTATTCGTCCCAGATCTCCAACCCTTGACCAGAAATAGGAGGGTCAGCTTCATCATCGCCATAAGAAACAGAAGATTGAGATCGAGCTGGTAAGCCCTTTTGAGGTTGAAATAGGGCCAAGCTATACAATTGCTGCTTTCGGGTTAGGGTATGTTGCGCCTAATGATAAATGGTTTTATACTCACTTATTCATATATTTTTAGCTTATGATTTTATTCGGTTTCATGCCATTTTACGTGTTTTGTAGTTTGTTTTCTGTTTTATTGATAGGAAGCATTAGAATATGGATCTTGGGGCAAAATGACTTGTTTTGAAAGCTTAAGGGTGCAAAGGAAACACGCAAGGAAGGAAAATACTCAAAAATCACTCATCCTAGTATGGAAGCGGTCGTCGCGATGCCACTAAGCATGAAGAAAACATGTGAAACTGGCGTCGCGATGTTCTAGTTTATTTTCAGCGACATAAGGAATCCGTTTTTTAAAAGCAGAAGGACTCCAGGACACTGTTCTAAAACGCGCCGCCTAGGCGCGCCTAGGCGGCGCGTATAGGCTCGGCGGCCTATGGCCGCCGCGCCTGGCCCCAAATCGTTGGGGCCAGGCGTTCGCCGGAATGGGCGGCATTTTCTGCCCATTCCGGCAAATTTTGGCCGCGAAATTCGGTGGTCAACGGCCGTTGACCGCCGTTGACCGGCGGTCAAACCGCTGTTGACCGACTCAGAATTCAAAATTGATGATGTTTTCCGGTCGGATTTTACACCCTAATCTTATCCCTAACCTTAATTTTACAAAACAAACTCTCTAACTCATCAATTTTAAAAATCCCCAATTTGATGCATAAACCCTAATTTTAAAAAAACCATAATTTTTTCAATTTTTGTTAGTTTCTCATGAAATTGACCCTCTATAAATCTTACCCATTGCTCAAACAACATTTTCCTATGATTAATTTGTCAAAATCACTCCAAATCTTAAACCTAATTATGAAAAATCTCTATTTCCGATTAGTTTCCTAGGCCCCGCCTAGGCCCCGCGTAGGCGCCCTAGGCGCTAGGCGCTGGGTCGCCGCCCGACTAGCGCCTAGCGCGTTTTAGAACACTGCTCCAGGATTTCCTTATAAATACATAAATGCGTCCAAACTCTTATGTTGTTCAATATGTTCTTGACTCAAATTTCATTGTTCTCTAATTAGTCATGAACTAATTTCCTTATCCTATAGGATGATATAGCCTATACTTGAACCTATGTGTTTGATTGCCAATTAATTATTATGAAATTTTAATTCAGTTTATTTATATTTTCTTGTGTTTAATGCTTCTGGTTTACTAATCACAATTAGATAATTTCATATTTAGAATCAATCACTCGGGAGAGGGGATTTTGAATAGGATCTAGAAAATATAACTTATGGATTTTATAAAGTTCGAGAGGCTTATAATTAATTTGAAGTCGTAAATGAAGAATCACATAGCATAATAGATTATTAATTACTAGATTTTTATATGGATATCAAAATCGGTAACTAATAATATTTTCACTCCGCACTCGGGAGAGGGAGTTAAAATAATTTAGGATTCTTCGCTTATAAACTAATAAATTGAGTAATAATTGATTGGCATAACAAATACATATGAGATAGTTAGGTGAGATCAGACTCTAGAATTCATCTCATCCTGGTATTTCTTAATTATCACATTTTGACTTTTGAATTTTTAGTTTATAATTTTAATTTTGTTTATTTTAAATTGATTTCTAAATAAAGATAAGTTTATTAATTATAGTACTTTGTGTGAATTTGATTTTAATCATTGTGTGTTCGACACTCTATATTCTGCCTTTACTAAAACTTGACACTGTATACCTACGGTATGATAATTTCGAAATAAGTTTTTGGCACTGTTGCCGTGGATTGTTTAATGCGATTCATATTAATACTATTACCAAGTAACCTTAAATTTAATTTAGATTATTTTTATTTTATTACTTCTTTCTTTCTTTTTATGTTTCAGTGAATGCGAAGATCCACAAGTTTCGAATCGCTCATGTTTGATCCTGAAAAAGAAAGAACAATGGGAGACTAAGGAAAGAAAGTAGAATTGAAAAAGAAGTAATAGCAGCTGACAACAAAGAGAACAACCCGCGTTAGGTGACAATCCGAGGTCACTTTAAGCCAGTCATTGATGATAATTATTTTGTGATTGCACACCAACCGATCAATGCTAATAATTTTGAGTTGAAACATGCACTGACCAACATGCTGCAACAGTGTTGGAAATGGTGATCGAGCATCATTCTCTTTTTGTATGAATATTTGATATTTATGTAATATAATATTTATTTTATCATGGTTATTTATTTATTAATATGGTAAAACTCTTACTTTTATTTATATATTGAAAATCTAATAGTTAGATTACTCTAAGAGTTAGAGATTTCGATTTACACTCGGAACCTTATATGAATTTAGTAAAGACCCGAGAGTTACAACATACGGTGATATAGTTGCAAGAGTTACAAATGTTATTGAGAAATATCACGCATTCTCTCAAATATAAATTATTCCCGGTCTAGATATATTGGCATGGGTCGGTCATTGTATTGGTAAGACTAATGCATTATCTATATATGTAATGGACATATGGTTTGTCTCAACAGACTGTGAGCTTAGCGGAAGTTCATATAGAAATGAAGATATTCATTAGTTGAATGAGTATTGAACAAACTCATAAGAGATGACTAATAAATATTCCATAAAACTGTCAATAGTTGTCTTTTCGAGTTGAGTAGTTATTGTGGTCCTTTGACTTGAGACACCACGGTGGTCTTGTGAGTGATCCTATGTGCCTGATACCATGCATGTCAGAGACCTTTTATGGTCTGACCTATAGATGACTGTTAGGTATAGACCGATGCTCACGAAGATCGGTGTGTGTTAATATGAGGATTCGTCGGTCCATATGGTTGGATTTTGTTTCCAGAAATTTTCAGAGTATATTCCGGAAATCTTTTGGCCAAAAGTTGGTTGAAGAAATTATTTCTTTAACATTATAAATAATATTGAAAAGAGTTTTGCATATTATTTATTTATGGAATATAATTATGAAAATTTATTTTATATTGAGTAGATAAGGTTTTGACAATATAACTATAACCTTACTCAATTGGAAACAGTTATGACGAAGGGATTATACATTAGCGTTTTAACCTCGACTTGTTTGGTTCGACGTGTCGTGTTGTTTTAGTCATGATTTGTAGATGGGCAGGCCTTCATGCATATATATATACAAGTATATGAGATATATAAGTATATATATAAGTAACAACCGAACGTGAGCCTATAGAGAGTTCCATTATATTGAGTTTACTCGTTGAGCACTAGGGCGACCTCTCGTCAAATGTTGACAAAGTATTTTTGGGCATTTAGGATTAAATTGTTTAATCCGATAATTCATGAGATGAATTGAATTAATTAATTTTATATCAAGAGTTGATATAATTTTATTGTATAATAAATGTAAATTCGATTTACATTAAATTAGTAATTATTTTGTGAATTAATTTAATTGTTAAATTAATATATAATATTAATTACTTAGATTATGCAAATAAAGCTTTTAATTAGTTAAAGTAATTAAGGTAAAACAAAATTGAATTATTTGGTTAAAGTAACTAAATGATTCATAAAGGTAACTTAGTTACTAAAGTTGGTGAGATTAATTTTAACCTTGATTAAGTTGCTTTTTGAAATATGTGGTGTAGGGAAAAGATTCCCTTTTACCATGGCTTAAATTTAATGGCTATGGTTTGGTTTTGTTTTTGTTTAATTAATTTTAATAAAAAAAAATTATATAAAGCAAATAATTTCTTTAACCCTTTGGTTTTTGGCCTACTGCCGTGAGAACAAGTAAACCAAAAAGGAAAGCAATTTTTTTTAAAAGAAAAAGCAAGTCACTGCCGAATTTTTGGAGAAAAAAAGGGATACTGGTTTTGTTTTGTTTTCCTCTCAAAATCAAGCCAAAACTCTCACAAAAATTACCCAAATTATTTATCAAGTCCATGGAATTAATCCCTAAGTGTTAAGGGTTAATTTATGTTCTTGAATTCTTCTTTTTCCTAGGGTTCAAGAGTTCAATTTTGGGGAAAATTTGGTTGTCATTCTTGAGTGATCAAACCACCTTTTGATCACCAAGATTTGTTCTTGGAGGAGCTCAATTTGGTGGTGTTTGAAGGAGTTCAAAGCTTGAAGATTTGGAGAAGCTTGGAGGCAAAGATTCAACAAATTGGCAAGGGTTGAAAGCTTGTTGGTAAAATTTAATTTGTAAATTTAATTGTTCGTTTTATTGTTGATTTGTTGATGATTTTTGTTGAGAAAAATTATTGTAGATTTGTTGGATTAATTGGAAGCATATGTGTGAGGATTTGAAGCATTCAAGTGTTGGAAGAATTAATATATAGTTGATGTATTAATTTTTGTATGCTTGGAGTAATTTTTCAAGTGATGGAAATTGTTGTGTATACTTAGATTAATTTTTAAGTGTTGGAAATTAATTTGTGTATGCTAGAATGATTTATCAAAAGTTGATAAATGTATTAAAGTGTTGAAAATTTTTAATTAGCTTATGGTAATTTTTAAAGCATGGAAAATGTTTTTAATGTATTTGAAAATTGTAAGTTGAATAAAAATTTGCCCACTGTTTTGGGACTGTCGAATAATAATAAAAAATAAAAAAATTATTCGCTCGGGATTTGATCTCGGGCGGGTTCCGCTGCGCTCGGTCTTGTCCGTTCCTCACTCAACAAACAGAACCAGTTTGGGGGTTCAGTTGTAGAGATTCCAACATTCACTTAAGGATGTTCTTGGAGATAGCAGATACATTAGGATGAATGGCGTGACTGCAGAGACCATCAGACTGCGTTTGTTCCCATTCTCTTTAAGGGACAAAGCGAGGGGTTGGCTGCAATCTATACCGATATGGAGCATCATGATATCAAATGATATGGCCACACGATTTCTTAAGAAGTTCTTTACATCCGTTAAATTAGCCCAACTAAGGACAGAGATTAGCACATTTAAGCAATTGGAGATCGATAACTTGTATTATGCATAAGAGCATTTTAAAGATCTACTCAGGAGGTGCCCACAACACAATTATGAAGACTCAGTTCAGATTCAACTATTTTATAATGGGTTGAATGGTCCGAACATGACTATGGTTGATGCAGCTGCTAGAGGAACCCTGTTTAAGAAAACTGCTAAAGATGCTTACATTTTATTGGAGGAGATGGCCATTAACAATTTTCAATGGCCAAGTGATTGCTCGACGATGACTAAGGTGGCTGGCATACACGAGGTGGATCCTATTGTTGCAGTTACAGCTCAAGTTTCATCCTTCATGACTCATATAGCAACATTGACTAATCAAAAGGCCCAACCATCACTACAAGAAAAAATGCCTTTACTGACACTAAGGTTAGTGACACTAGGCTAAAAGTGTCAGAAACGACGTGTAAATGTGCCTATTTCCGTGTTTTTCACTTAAATATCAATAATTACTGACACTATGGTATCAGTGATTTTAGTGTCAGTAATTACTATTACCATAGTATCAGTAAGAAATAAAAAATAAAAAAAAACGCGTAGTCGTCTGGAGTCGAACCAACACCTCACGGAAGTGACGTTTTTCGCATATATTACTAAATCTCATGGCTTCTCATTTGCGAATCATTTACTGAACCAACTCTTGCCGAACCAACTCTTGTCGCACAATCATCATTTGCGAATCACTCACATGGCTTCTCATTTACCGAACCAACTCTTACAAATCCCTCAAATCCTCCATAGACAAGGCCTCCAAGAAACTCGAAACCATGAAAAGCGAAAGCCCAGTGAAAGAATCCGGCCGTGATTTGTCCTTATTCAAATTCAAATCCGGTGCCGTTGTGGCCCTTGTTCTTTTCATTGTTTTTGGGTTGTTGAATTCTCTGTTTGAATGGAAACTGGGAAAGTTGTTGCGAAATTACCCTTTAAGCCCTTTGGGATTGTGATGAAGATGAGTCAGAGGAGAGGAGTGGCTAGGGTTTTAGAATTTCTCTCATGCTTTGTTCAAGATTCACGAGGGGGGCTAGGGTTTGTAATTTCTGATTTTCTGTGTGTGCAGAACAAAGAAACAGAGGAGCTAGGGTTTTCAATTTCTATTTTGTCCAGGTACGACGCCTTTGGGACATTTGATCAAAATGGCCCCAAAACTCGCGTTTTTACAATTTCCACCCCCTAAAAATCACAATTTGATATGTTTTATCCCTATTTGCGATTTTGTTGCGTTTCAACCAGATTTTAATCCCTATGATCGTAAAAACGTACGATTCTACGTTTTTAAAAAGCTGTTTTTACAACCATGAGTAAGATAACTTGTGCTATCCTATGAGACTGGGTTTCAACATTTGAATTTATAGGGTCCAGGAGAATTTGCTTCGTGATCGTGGAGGAAATAATGATGCAAAGGATTTTGTAGAAAAGCAGCCGGTGAGTTAGACTTGGTTACTATTGCGTAATTACTGGTGGAAACTTGGAGTTGCCTTGTGAATGTGCTTATGATTTATTTTCTTCTAACATATATATTCCTTTTTCCTTTGCTCTTAATCTGTTGCAGCTACCAGAGGATGCTCAATTGCCAAAATCTGGGGGTGAGTGAATACAATTTGATTGAAACTAGACTGATGTATGATACTAATGTTCATGAGATGCCAATTTTCATAAATTGCATTTGTATTTTGAATTTTTGATTTTTTGACTTTGAAAATATCACTATTAATTTCTTAATCATCAGCATGTAATCTAATTTACACCTATTTTGATTATGATTGTTTCTCCAGTAAGTTTATGGTGCTAACCACGTGCAATGTTTGATATAGATTCACAATCGTCACCAAACAGTGAGATGGATGGCACTGACAAAGTGGGACAATCTGCGAATGCAACTTCATATACGACATCTATTGTTTTATCTAAGGGTAATGAAAAGACAAGTTCCCATGGTGAACCATTGGAAGCTGCAGTATCTAGTAAAGCCCCTAGAGAATTACAATCTGTAAATCCTCGTGGAAGACCTGGTAGTTCTGCATCGTCTAATTCAGATCGTGCAGCTGCCACTCTAGCTTCTAATGCTCCTGGTTTATCTCCAAGCTCATCAGTGGGTTCTTTTTCTTCTGAAAAATCAACATTGAATCCCCATGCCAAGGTGTGATTGATATTATGGGTGTTATATGATCATTTGACTTTACTGCTGTCACAAATACATTAAGATAGATGACTTAAGTGTTTATTCTTACTATACTCTCTTCCCGTGTTAAATATTTTTCTTCTCAATGTGTTAACATATTCTTCGTCTATGGGTTTCAGGAATTTAAATTCAATCCTAATGCAAAGAGTTTCATTCCCTCTCAAGTGCCTGCTAGGCCTCTATCTCCTGTTGGTGATAATGCCTTCTATCATCCACCAAATGTGTCTGCCGTACCACATATGCATGGCTTGCCTGTTGGTTTTGGAGTAAGTAGTTGAATTTTTTTCCCCTTCAAGCCTTATTTTTCATGGTTTCATGTAAGGAGTGTGAATGGTTTTTTATTGGGATTAGTTTTTAACTTTGGATTAGTTTTTAACTTAAACCAATCCAAATTCTCTTCTTATGATGTTTACTAACTATGTTTATGACTTTTATGCTTCCATTAGATGGAAATTACATGCATTTCATGAAAAATCTCAATGCATGCTGTTCAACTTGTTTGATATTTGTGGCTAACTTAAATTTTCAGATGGGATCAGTGGTAGCTGGGCACCAGCCTGTCATATATCAGGTTGCACCAATGCAGTCACCCCAAACATATTATCATCCACATGGACCCCAGGTATGACGTGGCTTCAAATTTGTATCAGAGACTGCATGTTCTTTCTTACGACATTAATCAGGGGTACTTATGCTTGTATCATCTGATTAGACATTTATTACCCTTATCCATCTGATTGCAGTATGGACAGCAGATGCTTGTTGGCCAATCTAGACCAGTCTTTTACATGCCAAACTACCAGCCTGTAAGCAATTCTCATCATCTAAAGTTTTGTAATCTGTACTTTTCCAGCGAATGATGATTGCTTCCATAAGCATACACGAAAGTATCTCCTATTTGTCATTTGTTTTCTGAGGACTTCTATGCTTTATGGGTCACCGATTCCTTAAATCTTATAAAAACTGCTTTTCCCTGTTTGATCAAAACCAGATCACCTTTTTTAAACTTGTTTTGTGTCTAAGCTGTTTTGAATATTGTTTTCTGCATTATATTCCAAATTAATACATTTCTTTCATTTATCAAATGATCGATGACTTCTTTGACACTGGTAAAACATTTATCCTCATTACATTGTTGTTTAGCAGCAGGACTCACTTATTTTAGAAAGCAAATATTTTTGAGATCAGCACTCAAAAACTCCTAGCTTGATATTTGAGTATGTGAACAGCACTGATTTCAAAGTCTTGTACCCCACATTGACTGATTATGACATACGCTATTACATCCGTTTTTCCACTTAATTTGCTGAATTAGTCTTAGCTATCTAATATTTTCAAGGAACTTGACTATAGGACAAATTGCAATTTAAATATTTAATATAACAGTTTTTTGTAAATATGTATTTTCCTGGTTACCGGCTGGAGCATTTGTTTGCTGATAAAATGAAAGGTAAGAAGGGATTTCGTGACAAGGTTTACTTTTACCTTGGTCTTTTTGACATTTCCTAGAACCATTGAAATCATAATGTCATTACTGCAAGGTTAGCGTGGTGATATTTTTTTTCCTGTGGTCGGATGATATATGCATTCTCTGCTGAATTTTACCATCCTGGCAAGGAGTATAATGTTCGTGTGGCTTCTAGGTAAAGTTTAAAAAATTACAAAAACAATGTTATTAACTTTTCATCTTCTTAACGATTTCATTCTTTTTATTCAAATTCAAGAATGTGTAAGATGAATCTGTGTAAACTATCTTGTACTGGTAAATGATGATGAACTTATTTTTCATTTTAAGAATTTTTTGACACAAACACTTGCAGACATTTGAAGTATTTGACATTGTGTGTCACATAATACTACCACAATTTTTTGTTAGATAATGTTGGGCATACAGTAAATTGTACTTGATTGCAGTTGGGATAAGTTTGTATCGGTTTTGCTTGTCAATGCCCTCCAAATTTTTTCCCTTGCAACTGCTGCCAAACCAGTTCAGTTTGGACAATGCGTTAGAGTATACTCTGAGGAATGAAGCCGACATGATTGCTTGTAAAAGTGTGTAAATTGATGAATTCAAATGTAGGATTTTGGGCAATACTAGCCTCTGCCCTAGATGTTTCTCTTTATTTCTATGCTTTTTATTGTATGTTATTGATTTGTTTGTTTTGGTGATTATGTAGCGGTATGAAAGATACAACTTGTTATTATGGATGTCATTTGGTTTTTTATATGCATGCTCTTAGGTTGTTGGTATGGTTATTGTCAATAAGTGCTTTATGTGACAAAAATTAGATTAGGGTTATATTTTGTATTTTTATTTGGATGTATTTAATATTTTTATTTATGAAGATATCGATTTTTTTTGGAAGTCCATCTAATTCTTAACATTTGGTTTATAATTTCAGATTTTGTGCCAGATATCATATTGTTGGGGGATTGTTGCAGGCTTCTCAACAAGTATCATGAATTTTGGTGGGGGCATGACATTTTGGTGGGACTTTAAGAGTAGTTTTTGAAATATATATATGTTAATTTAAAGATTGTCTATGGAGTTTTTGTATTCATCATGTGATACTGTTGAATTGATTAATACGATTAATCTATTATATTGCGAATTTTATATAAATGTAATTTTTTAGTTTTTTATTTCATTGAGTTGGTATATATATATATATATATATATATATATTTTATAATTAATTAATTACAAAACATAAGAAATATAATTGTGAAATAATACGATTTTTAAATTTTAAAAGATATTGACGGATATTGATACTATAGTAACAATAATTACTGACACTAAAAATCAAATATATGCGATATACTGATACTGCAGTAACAAAATTTACTGACACTATAGTATCACTAAATACTGATGTTATAGTGTCAATAATTTACTGACACTAAAATAGTGTGAGAGATTACTGATACCATAGTGTCAATAATTTTCTGATACTACAGTATTAACGTTTACTGACACTAGAAACTAGTGTCAGTGATTTCTGGCTGCGGCAACACTGACACATTTATATAGTGTCAGTAAAACCCTTTACTGACACTAATTTAGTATCAGTAAAAGCCTTTTTTCTTGTAGTGCATATATTGAAGCTGCTGCTGCTAATAGAATTATCTTACCAGACGAAGGAGCAAGTTTTAAGCAAGCCCAATATGTGAACAATCGAGACTTCAACAACTATAGAGGTAATCTTATGCCTAACTATTATCATTAGAACTTGTCATATGTGAACACAAAGAATGCCTTGCAACCTCATCCGGGCTTCAATAATCAAAGAGCTTAGCAGAAACCATCCTTAGAATACCTTATGAGCACGTTTGTTGCTAAAACGTCGGAGAGGTTTGAGAAGAATGATTCAAGGATGAACAATATTGAAACACACCTGGGCAATATGAGGGCAACAATGAAGTCCTTAGAAGTGAGAATAGGTCAACTTGCTTATTCTATTACTAATCAACAAAAATAGTCATTTCCTAGTAATACTGAAGTTAATCCTAAGCAACAGTCCCAGGCCATTTCCCTCAAAAGTGGGAAAGAGATTAGAGATACCTCTAAGGACCAAGGCAATCAAGACAAAGAGGCGCCATTTGATAAATCAGCAGTCTATCATTAATTGTCATAACACCAATATGCACACGTTTTTTTATGAGCTAATATCTAGCAACACAGTCAATCACCAGAAACAGCTAAATTATAATACAAACCTCAAAGAAAATGTAAAATAAGAAAGCATAGACCAAGGCAACAGTAAGGATAACCCAAATTCTGTTTAGGTGAAAAATCTCCAGCATACCTTGGAAAGATACACACGTATAGAATTCCTCGTATCCTGCCCCTTACAATTTTCTTACAAACTAAGATTCTATATTAACCATTAAATTTGCCACTTCTCAATTTAGACAAGGGAGATTACTACTTTCCTCCCTTCTGTTTTCACTATATACCACTTACCTCTCTACTGTTTTCATAATACTCCATTACCCCCACATCATAAATTAAGATTTTCTTATAATTTTACACTTGAATATATTGATATGGTAATTAATGTATTTTAATTTTAATTTTAATTTTATTAAATACTAAAAATACTAGAAAAAATATAAAATCTAATAACTATGGATGGCAATGTCATGGTCCAGGTCGGGATGGCAATCCCGGTCTCGTCCGGTATATACAAACCTAGATAAAAATCATATTGTCCCAGTGTGGTTAAAGGGGTGTGGGTGTGTGTGTGTGTGTATAGTCGGGATGGTAATCCCGGTCCCGTCCTGTATATACAAACCAAGATAAAAATCATCATGTTCTAGTGTGGTTAAAGGCGCACTATATATATATATATATATATAAGTATATAGTCAACTAAAATAAAAATAAATCATTGAAAATATATCAAAAGCAATTATAGTAATACAAATACTGATAATACAAATTAATTTATTTGTCAAAATTTAAAATTCACCCCAAAATCTATCTTAATTTATTTAAAAAAAAATGTTATACAACTTGATTTCGGGTTGAGTGGGTCAATTTGTCTCACATATTTTTATGAGGTGCGCCTAGGCGCATCTAAAATGCACATGTCTTTGTGCCTAGGCACGCGCCTGATAAAGGTCGCCTGGCCTGACCCTTAATGAGGCGCGGTGCTTCGAACCTGAGGCGCGTCTTTGACAACTATGTCTCGTACCTTAATTTTTTCAAGATAAAAAAAACTTCACATCTCATCCTACTAAAATTTTGTCTTGCTAGCTAAAATTTTGTCTCATCCTGCTAAAATTTTATCTAGCTTTTTCTCCCGTCCCGTTTTAAAATTGGGATAAAAAAATATCTCATCCCACTCAGGATCCCATTGGGATGGGACGGGAAAAATTTTCATCCCCACTCATAACTTTTATGATAACTACTTTAATTAATTTATACTATTATATTTTTCTTATAATTATTAATAATTACTAATAATTTGTTTAATATTTGTTATCTTTATTTACTTCATAATGGTTAGGATTAAATTAAGGGAAAAGTTGGAAAAATGTTTAAAAATTAGGTATCAGGGTAATGAGGTATTATGAAAACATGAGGAGAAGTCACAACCTCCCTTTAGACAAAATAAAACTTGCAATCACTATAGTTGGAATTTTCATCTATTCATACAAGGCTAAAATCATAAATTCAAACATGAAAAGTTATTGACCTCTAAATTATTTAACCTAAGCTAGTGATTGACAATTAATATAAGGAAACAAAAATAATGCAACTTAAATCACATCCAGCTGATCACCAATAACATAAATTTCCAGTAAGGAAGCAAATGCCAGAAGCAACAAAAATCTTTCCATTTCACTTGCACAAAAAGCAATACAAACTATACTCCCATCAATCTCGAACAGAATTACTTCAAACTGTGCTAGCAGGCTAAAATCTTAATTTTTATAAAATAAAACACCAATGTGCATTATAAATTATAAACGGTCAGAAAAATGGCAGTAAAAACTTACACAGAAACAACTCAAAGAAGCATTTTCAAGATCAAAACGAATTAAATTCAGAAAACAATGGAAACATTTCCACAATGCGGGAGCATCAATCGAAAAACAAGAAAAACAAAATCCGGGAAACGCATAAAATTCGAAAATCGGAGTAGATAATGAGAAAATAAGGAAGATACCTTATCGAAACCCTAAATTCACGTTCTTTGAGATGGGCTCAGCTTACCCGCGCAGCTCTCACAGCCCCACGTTGGGTTCAATTTGGGGGGAAAAACACCAAATACAAAAAACGGGCAGAACCGAAAATGAAATGAGAAATGAAATGTGTGTTAAATGCCATTTCGTTGTCGTTTCAAGTAATGAATCTACGGCCCACGATACGCGCCGATCTGATCTGGCGACCGTAGTGGATCCAGCTGTCCGTTCGCTTTCCGGATATTTTGTGGTGTTTATATGATGGTTTTTGTCCTCGCATTTTATTAATATTAATAACTCGTGAGTCCTCCTTGCTGATGAGTGGTAAATGTATCATTTTTCCCCACTCATTTGACCTAATATTTTGAATAGATTCTTGAGTTTTGTGAATATTTTGATGTGTTTTATGTTATTTTGTAGATAAATAAAGTTTCAGGACATTCTGGAGGTGATTTTGGGCCTACATCAGGATTCGTATTTACCCTTAACGGTGGTGCAGTTTGTTGGAAAAGTTCCAAATAGGGATCTATAGCTGATTCCACCACATAGGCGGAATATATTGTTGCTTCAGAAGCTGCAAAAGAAGCTGTTTGGCTTAAGAAGTTTATCACAGAACTGGGAGTTGTCCCAAGTATTGAGAATCTGATTTCGTTATACTGTGATAATACCGGTGCCATTGCGCAAGCAAATGAACTGATGACGCATCAGAAATCAAAGCATGTGGAACGAAAGTACCACATCATTCGAGAGATTGTGTCGCGAGGTGACATTGTCGTGTGCAAAGTTCCCAGTGAAGATAATGTAACAGACCCGCTCATGAAGTTCATACCTCTGAAGTTATTTGAAAAGCATGTGGAGTCGATGGGTATTAGATACAATCGATATTGGCACTAGAGCAAGTGGGAGATTTTGTTAGGGTTGGTGCTCTGAGCGCCAATTTCTTATGTATTTCCCTGTAAAACGCTTGTATATATTTTATTAGTGAATAAAATAAACAGTTTCTATAATATAATTTCTTTTATTATATGGTAAAGACATAAATGACCATAGAGTGATTGGTTATTATACAGTTGCAAAAGCGTCGCAACTGACATTGAGCAGTATCATAACAGTATCATTCTTTAACTTTTCCTGGTCAAGGTTTACAATTAATTGGTCAGTAAGTAAACCCGTTGAGATCGGTACGTGTCATATATTGGAATGTTGGATTATAATGGTTTCTCAATGAACCATGAGTCTTGGGAGACTCGTATAGACACGTAGGTGTTTATATTGGATAAACATTGAACGACTCACTGAAGATTCTTAATAGATGGTACACCAACATCAATAAGAATATTCTCGGGTTGAGTGAGCATAGTGATCCTTCAAATTGAGATACCACTATGGATGTATGAGGTATCTGTTAGGGTTGGTGCTCGGAATGCCAATCCGGATCGTATTTATGTCCGATTAATGAATACGAACAATACCTTTTTCCATAATATTACTTATTTAATGGTAGCACCCTTTGTCTTTTATATACATATTCGATCTAATTACGATTAGATATCTAATTATGATTAGATTGAAACTAAATCTGATTTAGTGATACGGGTATATTGGACAAAGACCCTAGGATTTACAATGTAGTGCGCAGTAACAACGTAGTTTGTAATTGACATTGGGAAGCGTCACTATAAGTTCTATATCCTTAAATAAAGTTCCTGGCCAAGATTTACTAATACGGGTCGGTTAGTAAAATCCGCTGAGACCAGTACATGTCGTATATCATGACTTGGTCCGATGGTTTATCCCAATGAACCATGAGTCTCGGGAGACTCGTATAGATATGTATGTGTTTATTTGATAAAGAGATGTCTCTGAGACTAGTGAAATCAGGTAAGAAGAACACTGAACGACTCACTGAAGATTTCCTAATAGATGGTACACCAACGTCAATAGGAATCTTCTCGAGTTGAGCGAGCATATTGGTTTTTTGACTTGAGATACCACATTGGATATATGAGTTATTCTCCACACTTTGATGGCATTCAAATCACCGATCTATTTAGATCAGACCTCCGCATGTTCGTTGGGTGTGGACCGATTGTCATGATATCCAGTGCGTATCAAGATAGAATCTGTTAGTCCTGTGTACAAGGCATAGGTATCCTACACGTGTTTGCGATCTAGTAAATCCATAGCCGTGGTATAACTTCAGAAGCGAGTTCTGAGTATTATTTAGAGATCGTAAATTTGAAAGTCGACTATATTATACCATAAGGATTTGACGTTCTTATCTATATCTCAGGTATAATATGGATAGCCTGTGACGGAAGGATTATACGTATGCAATGACCTCGACTTGCATAGTTTAGTGAGATTATCTGTGGTCGTCATAATTCATTAGTGGGTGAATTATGGACAAGAAATTGGATTTCGTGATGGATAAACCTAAACTTAGAGAGTCTCACAATATGAAGTGTACTCGTTGAGCACTTGGGCAATGCGTAATGAATAATACAGATTATTCATAATACTTCACCGGATTAAATGAGTTAATTCGAATCATTTAAACGGTTAAACGAAAACACATACTTTATGGGCATTTCAGTCAATTAATAATTAATATGTATTTGTATTTGATACAAAATTTGATTCTATACATATTAATTAATTGTCAAATGAGACTTTGACACATGCCATTAATATATGTATTTGTTATTTAATGTAAATAAAAATACATATATAATAATAATCGCATTAATTAATTATTTAGATATTTAAATGTTAAATATATAGATAATTAAATTATTCCAATATTACATAATTATTATGCAATATGTTTGATTATTATTGGTTACATGTGGCATGATTTTATTAAGCTTTAAGTGTACAAATTTGATTTGTCAAATTAAAGTCTATTATTAATTAATTAGATTAATTAAATCAAAAAGGACAAAAATGCCCTCCAAAAGTCGGTTCTTGCATTTTAAAAGAAAAAAAAATTATTTTCTCTTCTTGTTCTTGCTTGGCCGAAACCTTCTCTTCCAAAAACACTTTCCAAATTTACTTGATGATTCAAGAAGAAAAGTGAAGAAAATCAAGAAAAATACTTAAGGATTTAGGAGAATTAAAGGTAATTCTTTATAACCCTAAACTTAGAAAGCATGTTTCTTGTTCTTGATCATCTAGTAAGATTCTAGGGTTTCTCCTTTTCTTTAGAATTTGGGTGTTTTTGATTTGGAAGTTGGAATGGAAGGCTTGGTGCATGTGTGAAGTGGTATTGAATGATATTATTGTAATATTTGTTCAATTTGATCATTTGATGATATGTTACCATTCTAGAGTGTTATGACCACTCTTGTAATGCCTAGAATTATTCTTGGGTGCTTCATTGGTGGTGGCTTGGATTGGTGTTAGTATTAATATGATTAATATTGAGAAAGTTGGATTAAAGCATGAGAAATTGATAATTTTTGTTACAAAATCAGATCTGGAAAATTGGGTTCATTGTGATAAAAATGATATCATATAAATGTATAGGATGTGTTTTGGGAGTTGGAACAATTTCCGGAAATTGTTTCGGAGTTGAAATATGCGAAAACGGTGAAAAAAGGCGTTACCAGGTGACTTTTGAGCCAACTGGGTGACGGCTGCCAAAACAGTGAATTGGTCACTGTTCGGGCAGCCCATGAACTGCCCTAGTACTGTTGGGGCTGACCTGGGTAGCCATCGTGTGCATTGGGTGGTCGGTTCGGTTAAAAACGCGTTTTATGTCATTTTGCGGAAAAATATTTTCGTAAAAGTTTCGCGATGTTTCTTAACTATTTATGTCGATATTTGATATCGAATAAATATTTTTAGGTGAAATATGAACGAATTATTCATATTGGATATTGAATAATTTATTCGGTAATTTAAAATTTTTAAAATTACGATTTCACCCGAACCGCGAGCTTCCACTGCGCATGCGCCAAAACCCTAACAAAAATAGTATCAGAGCAGATCCGATCCTTCATCCATTACATTTGTCATGCTTGATATATGATATATAATCCAATTTTGATTTTTACACATGCATGTAATTTAAATGTTTCTTGACTTTTAATTCTATGCTAACGGGAAACATAACGGAAATTTAATGGTTAAGTTAAGTTATGTTTTGTAAGGTAGAATTGAATTATTTAGAAATTGATCTACATTATATTTTGCATTTGATGTAGAGTAATGCTTTCTTGAGAAATACCCCCACTTAAATAAGGCAGCAAAATGACATGTATTGGATGCATGTTTCTTAGTCCGTCTTGTCAATACGGTTTATGAGTATCTTTCTATGGCTGCATCCGAGAAAGTGCTAAAGCAGTGAGGGTGTAGTTGATAAAATTTTATCCATGCCAGATGTATATTTGATACTAGATAAATTCAAGTGAAAGTGGAAATGTTAGACGTGCTAAAGCTGTCGGACTACATCGGTAGCTTGAGTTTGTCATTGGCAAGTGAAGCCTTGTTACGCCTCTTTGTGAACGTGCCAAAGCTGTCATAACGAGAAACGGTCAAGACCAAAATCAGGAGTAACAGTGAGTGTGATTGACAATGAGTTGTCTACCTAATGAATATACGTAGGCGAGATCGTGACAAAGCTGTGAGTCGAAATATATTCATGGGGTCCACTTCTCCCTATGGAATTCGATTTAATTATTGAATTTCCATTTTTCGTTGGGGATTACGGTGTTACGTAAAGTAGTGGGAGACACTGCTGGGTTAAAAATCCATAACTAAAGCAGTGTGTAATATTATAAAAATTGATGCTTTTGTTTTCCTTTATTCTATATTGTTAATAGAATTAAACTGCTAATCCACTGCATGCATATTATTTGAATATGTTTTTTGACTTCACTTATGGTTGCGTATATCTTGAATAGGTTCTAGAATGTAAGTAGACTTAGATATTGTTAGATTAATCAAAACCATCGGGAACTGTTGTTCCGATTTTCTTAAAAATCAAGATAGTTAGTGACTAAGATGTTAAGTCACGATAGGTCATCTAAATAGATATCTGTTTTAGGATATAATTGTTTAGAGAAAATATTTTCTTGTGCAGTAAAAATTGACGTGAATTAGTTCATGTCTCGAGATTCTTGACTAGCATTAAGAAAACTCCATTAAGTAATTGTTTATCTTATAATGACGTTTCTTGGCTTTAGTGACTTTTAGAAGTCACGTGTTTGACACAGTTTGCTAGTCAATTATTTGCAATAGTTGTGAATAATTGAAGGCAAATTATAAAGTTAAAGAAATAAGATGTGTATAGTTGTGTGTAGAGAATACGATTCTCACAATACGACAACTGTAGGTATTGGATACCAAATCTCCCATCTAGTTATTTAAAATAATGTTTAATGATTGTTTTGATATTTGATATCAGAACTTGCAACTATTGGATAATTACTTGTTCTTTATAAACAATTTTTATATATTTTAATATGACTAGTAGTGTTATTGATGAAGAGGTAAACATTAAGAAAAATATTCGGTTAACTAAATAACTTAGAACATTGCTTTATGAGATTTTATCACTTAAGCATTAGATGCTTATTCAGTATGGTAAAGGATGGTCTGATACGAGATCACACCATATATCCTTATCCATTTAATGAATATTGCATTCAAGATGTGATTAAATCTCATTTTTGTTGGGTTTCTATTAGGTCCCAAGGATCAAATCAAGCAATGAAACACATGTGCGAATACTCAAAGAAGTTGCGGAATACTTACAATGATCGGTTGAGCGATGAGACGAACACAAAAACTTCAAGCTATCCTCCAAGGTGGCTCACGGCAATAGCAGTTTTTTGTCCTCCAAATTTTCGGCCATCACCTCCAAGTGTGCTCCAAGAGTGTCTTCAAGCTCCAAGCTTTATTTGGTGATTCCATGCTCATGAAAAAGATTCCCTATTACCTTTGTATGTCCACTTTTGAATGCTAGCTCTTGGTAATTTTTGCCACAAAAATCACCATCTTCATCCTTGTAAATCTCGGCCTTGCCAAGAGAAAGAAGAATGTTTGGCCTCAAAGCCGAGAGAGGGAGGAGGGAAAATGGGTTTCCAAAACCGTGAGATGTGAAGAGAGAGAAAGAGAGGAAAAATGTGTTAAGTGTTTATTGTTTTTGATTTTCCAAAAATCAAATACAAAAACCATTTACAAATTTCCAAAAGTCAAAGGCTTTAAAGCCAACAACCACTCCCATCACTATTCACATCAAAAGTGACTAGACATCACATCACTCAAAATGACAAGTGATTTGACGCTTGATGTGACTAGTGATTTGACGCTTGATGTGACTTGCGGGCCGCACTTAAATTCCAAATGCGAGTGGGTCCGCAAACACTCCCGGGCTCGGGTTCGCTAATTCCAAATTAACGAATTTTCCGTTGCGACGTAATTAAATAATTATGCCTAGCAAAATTACTATTCACGTCGCTAACGAATTAATTCTAAATTAACTCGTTTGCTCGAATTAAAATCTAATTTCAATTCCGCGTCGAAATCCAATTTCGTATAATATATCGAATATATTATTTTATCGATTAATTCCAAATTAATCATTTTCTCTCTTCAATTAATATTTTATCCCAGATAAAATATGTCCGTAATTAATCCAGATTAATTTTCTCTCTCATCTAATTAATCCCAGATTAATAAAGTGCGAGTCATACGTCATCGGTGAATCTTTTGGAAGCGACCCATGAGATACCCAGATATGTTGGTAGTAAATCTGATCGTCGGACTATCCGAACATGTACGTACCTAGTATTACGTTTTTACCGATTTACAAGACATGGTTGGCTTCTAGCAAAGCATCATGCCTACCCAATTCTCCAGAAATATTCTTACTGGAATATATGATCTATATCAGGCGTAGTATACATAGTATTGCGTATTTCGATCCAGTATCGGATGTCACGTGCAAGGCCTGGGGCTGGAAATGTGTCTGCCCCGTACGAAGCACATATCGGATCTCTGGTAACTAGTCTCTATAATCGGATAAACATGACCTAATCATAATATCCCGATAGCTGCAGCATATAAGAGCACTAGTTTCGTATCCTACGTGATCATCATCTCCACTATGACTGGAGTGATACTTCCATCTCGACATCACACCCAATACACTACGATTCTCAATATACCCATAAGAGGCGTACACATAACCTGTTAAAGCCCCGGACGACCAAAACCAAAGTACATTGATTGTCTCAAGTATTAGCGGTGCAAGTCTCAAGTTAAAACCAAATACACCTACCCTGATTCAGACTTCCATAGACACATAGTCATACTACCAATGGAATTCCAAGGGGTCTCCAGAGCGAAGCTGTTTTTCATACCATCGGTAAAACACAACCTCCTATTACACTTGCATGAGTATCCTATACCCAAATATATGAGAACTATGTCGTTATGCTCCCACAATGTGCACAAGTGCAATACTAGTCTGTTTCGCATTATCGATGTCCAATCTCGATAATACTACGACTAGGGATATTTAATGATTAAACCTTCATGGATTGATACTGTCTCATATCTTATCAATCTGGAACTAATCATATGGACCTTCTATCATTTATACATCTTGGTAATCTAATTACAAATGATAGAAGAGCAATTTCCTTTGTCACATAGTTAATTTGTACAACAACACCATGATCTGTACAAATAGTGATGCTATGGGCCATAACTGTCCAACAATCTCCCACTTGGCTTATAGCCAATCACTCAAGTGTCCTACACCCGAAATATGTACAGTTCGCTCAAATTTCTGCTGAGGAAAAGCTTTCGTCAGCGGATTTGCATGATTATTATCCGATGTGATTTATTCGATCATCACATCGCCACGATGTATGATCCGAATGAATCAGATGAATATCGAAGTATATATCTGGATCGTTGATGAGACCGTTAATTCTTTAGCCTGCGCTAAAGCCTAGCTTAGCTGCTAACAGAACTACTCCTAATCTGATTAGGATTATTATCCATCCAAAAGGCTTCTATTGATGCCTCAACTGCAGCAATAATCCACTTTTGTTGTTTATTCAGTAACTGTATCTTGCTTGGAAGATTTCTAGCTCACTGTCCCGTTATTGAAACTTTATAGTACCGTTGTTACGACTTATAATCGTTTGTATCGGTTAGGAAACTTGCAGTAGTGATCCCAGTCACTTCAAGTTTTCCTTCTCCATAGTTTAAGACAACATCCTGAGATCTCTAAGATATTAAAGGATGTTCTTCACTTCAATCCAGTGACAATCACTTGGATTGGCCTGATTGTGACTCCATATGCTCAAAGCGTATGAGACACCAGGTCACGTACATTTTTCAATGTACGAGTTCTCGGAGAGTATCAACAACTTTAAATTTATCCCAGTAGATATTTATTCCTAGAATAAAGGTTGTTTCTCCCAAGAATTCTACGGAGAATTTTTCATGAAAGTCAAGCTTTCACCGATTGTATTATGGGAATATCATTTCCAAGAAATGATATGTCATCATAACTTAGGATATTCATTGTCAGTGCACTCCCACTAACCTCCTTATATACACAAGAATGATTTTCGTTTTGAATTAAATCATATACCATTATGATTACATCAAAACGATAGTTCCAAGAACCCTATGTTTGATTCAATCCATCCATGGATCGAACTAACTTGCAAACCTTGTTTGCTAGTTTTGGTACGACAAAACCGTCAGGATGTTATAAACATCCTCCAAAAGGTTTCCACTTAAGGAAAGCAATTTTGACGTTCAGCTGCCATATTTCATGAATGAAACATGCAACATTAGCAAGCATTGTCCAAATGGATTTATCCATGGCAACGAGTAAAAGGTTTCGTCGTAATCGACACAATGTTGATAACGATACCTTTCCGCTACAAGCCCAATTTAGTATGTTGGTATGTTTCCTTCCATGTATGTCTTCCTTGAAGACTTATATAGTACCAATAGGCACAATGCCTTACGTTACAACAACTAGTGTCCAAACTTGGTTGTTATACATGGAATCCATTTCGGACATCATGGCACTTTGCCATAAAAGGGAGTCGATACTTTGTATCACTTCCTCATACGTAGTCAGTTCGTGTTCCTCAATAATATTGACATCTTTATGAGGTGAGATTAGAAACCCATACCCCAGGTTGTTTTCTGACTCTCTCCGACTTACGTGGTTCTTGTGTATTCGAAGATTATTGGTATAGTTACATCCTTGATGAATTATTTGTGTTCCATTAAAGAGTCAGTGCCTGGAACAGTATTACTCCGATTTCCATCGAGTTTTACTTTCCTCCCACTTACCACTGCATATCGGTATTCCTCTTAGGAAAACTGCATGGCGAGCAACAATTACATTGTTCTCTTGTGAGTTGTATAAGTACTATACTTTGGTTTCCCTAGGATAACCCACAACTTAGGCACTTATCCGATTTGGGTTTTAGTTTGGTATCATCCAAACATATGCCTAGCATTCCCAAATCTTCAGGAATGAGAAAACTCGGTTTCTTTCCTGTTCATATCTAATATGAAATATGTCAAACATATTTTTATGGAACCTTATTCAAAATAAGTTCTGCACTATTAATGTGTATCCGTTGAAGGAAATGATAGCTCAGAGCGACTCATGATTAACCTTATCATGTCCAACAAAATTCGGTTTCTCCGTTCGGACACACTGTCAAACTGACGTGTTCCGGGAGGAGTCCTCATTGAAAGAATACTATACTCTTTCAAGTATATGAGAAACTTATTGCTTAAGTATTTTCTTCATGGTCTAACCGTGATGGTTTTATACTTTAGCTGATTTATTTGTCTACTTCGTGTCGAAACTTTTTGATTTCATCAAAAGTTTCTGATTTGTGTTTCAAAAGAAACACATAACCATAACGTGATGCCACATCCGTAAAGGTCACGAAACAATCATATCCACCTCTAGCCTAGCTAGACATGGGCCCACTTACGTCACTATGACCAAGGGCTAACAGATCGGTGGCATTTGCACTTTTACCAAGTAAAAGGTGTTTTAGGCACTTTGCCTAATAAACTAGATTCGTAGACATTATTTGAATAGAGTCAAATCCGTCCTAGTATCCACTCTTCGAAAGTGTGGATATACGAGTCTTGTTTAAATTGTGTCCTAGACAACAATGCCACTCATAAGTCTCAACTGATTAATTCATTTTGAGCTATTTATTTGTCATGTCATATGTATGAGATTTATTTATATTCAAAATATAAATACTGTTATTCACATCTAATGTGTTTATCTCAATATCATCTTTATAAAATAAAACACTTTAGTGTTCTAGAATATAAAGGTATACCCATAACGGGTTAAACCCTGATATAGAGATAATGTATCTAGTCAAACTAGTTACATTTTAACAGTTTCCTAATTTAAGTACATACCCGAAGGGTAGTTCCTAAACTTAGGTATCTATGGTTAAAACAGCGACTATCGTCCCGTTTTCGATTCGTAGATTGATCTCAACTGAAGTCAGCATCCTGCTTACAGCAGATTCTGCACAACAATACATATTTATGTACCACTTTTAGTATCTAAAATCCAATTTTAATACTAGTAGTGAACATATTTATGAAAAATATATATTTTAAGTCAGAGCCTTGCCCGTTCTTCAATTCCTTCATGTCTGCCTTGTCCATATGGCAGTCATGCTTTAGTGACCCCGTTTGCCATAATTTTGGCAGACATCTTGGGATATGTCCTTTGTCTTCCCAGAAGATTATAATGACTTTGCCTTTGCCACTTTTCCACACCTCATAAGCCTTTGGCCTTCCGGAATGTCGAAGTGAGATGCGCCTTGCGCTTCTTGCCTTATTGCAAACTTTGGCTTTGTCTCCTTGAGAATAGCCATTAACTCTCCAAGAGTTTACTATTGCAATTTAGTACTTCTAAGATCTAAAAATAGATCTATGAAGATCCTTCAATTTCTTTATCATACTATAAGGATCTAATCCTTAATTCTGACTAAGAAATTAAGGAGTCTATTTGGCAAGCTTATTGGATTAAGCACTAAAGTTATCATCACATGAATATTCCAAATATCATGTTCTACTATTTGCTTAACTCTAGGCTTAGGCCTAAGATGTTATTTTATCAAATAAAGTAACTTCTTAGTATTCAGGACTATCCTGAAGTTTTATTCCCAATTTGAAAATTAAAGTCGTTTAAATACATTTTTCACCCAGGATTATGTTTTAAACACTAATCTTTCAATTATCTTGATTCTAATAGTCCAACTATTTAATCAACGATTTTAGGTACTATTTATTATAATGATTACTATAGTCTAACTATATAATCAACTATAATTTAATAGGTTAAATTCAATTATATTGATTACTATAATCCAATTATAAAATCAACTATTAATTGAAATGGTTTGAATACAGTCCAACTGTTTATTTAAAACAACAATTAAATATTAGTCCAACTAATATATTAATTTATATTTGACGAAATATTTGAAATGAGCACGTATGGCAAGTAACTAAACGAATATTGCAAATTTAATACTTGCCTCCCACTATTTTTCGGCGAGCCTCTAACCCTCTGTTGAGTGCTCGAGAAACCTTGTTTCCTAGTGGGCTAGGATCCCGTTAAATAACACACAATCTTGACTTTGGCCAACAAATTGTATGATAATTAACTAGGTAGATCTCTAAGATCAATTGGATCCCATCCAATTCCTAGATCCAGTAGGTGGACATCCAAGTCCGAAACATATATCTTATATATGCCAATATATCCAATATATTGCCTAACCTTTTTCCTCTGAATCAACAAAGCCTTGGCTTTGGCACAACAAACTTAGTGATCCCAGTTAAGCGGCTTGGCTTTGGCACAACAAACTTAGTGATCCCAGTTAAGCGGAACCCATTGACCTTGGAAAGCTTCGTAATCAATGTCGATGGACAATAAGTGATCTTGACTTTGGCCAACAAATCACAACTTGGACAAGACACCAATATGGAACAAAGCCTTCATGATTCAAACACATCCTCGACGGACAAAGGTCTTGACTTTATCCAACAAACCAATGCCAGTCTTGGATCTTGAGTAAGAATCACTCAATGGAAGGAAAAATACTTAATATGATGTTGAGGATTTTTCGCGTAATTGGCAGCCAATTTATTATCTTTGTTAAGGTCTCATCATCATACACCCTTAAACATGCATTCTAAACACATAATAAGGCGCGTAAGTAAATAAATATAATAATGATATGTGGATGGATACTTAACACATTGTTCCTTGAACAAATCTCTCCATTTCCTCTCTCCCGCTAGCACAAGTATTTCTTCTACCCGATTACATAACACTTCTAAAGAAACCTCATTTACATTGAGGGAAATAGGTGAGAAGAGAAATACAAAGAGTAAGGAGGTAATAGGCTGGACACGCAGGTCCAATTTAATAAATTCTAAATTTATTACAATAATTTCCAAAATTGCCCTCACCCATCTCATATCCATCTGATATACATTATTCATACATCGTAACCATGTATTCACACAAGCATGTTATCAATCAATCTAATCCAATTAATTAATCTGAATATTAATGACTATCCAATGTTCAAACAATGATTTGATTTTGCGCGAGTCAAACTCGTTTTGCGAATAAGTACTCAAAGTACGAATTCTTGAATTAAATTAAACTACAACATTAAATCCAATTTAATTTGTATTTAATACTAATTCATTATTTAATTCCAAATTAAATATTTACACTTTTTAATGTGCCTTTACGACTTAGATTCCAAATCTAATCGTTACGGGTCTCAAAGTCCGATTAACATCCAATGTCAATTTAATTTAAAGTCCAATGGGTTTTTAATTAATTTCTAAGGCATGAACTTTTGGTCAATATGGGTCAAACCCAAATACCAAAGCCCATTTAAGGAACCACCCTTATTTGCCAAGAAACCAATTTAGGCCCATTATGCCCAATTAATATTAAAGGTCCATTAAGTCCTAATTGGACTTTATGGATATGGTTTTGGGCCCAATTGGATCCAACCAATTTAGCCTAAACCTAACTTGGTACAACCAAGCCCATTAAGCCCAATTACAACTTTTAAAGCCCAATTTCCAAAATAGGCCCAATTAATTAAATTACCAAATTCCAAATTTCATAACTTAATTAACCTAAGTGTATAGCCATAATTAATTACCCAAATTAACATTTCCAAAAAACAAATTTGTACAATTAATTATGCTCATTATCATCAAAACAGGTCCAACATATTTTAATCAAAAATCAATCATTTTCCATGCTATAAGTCTCAGCATTTTGGGGTTTAATTGTTCGATTTCGTTTTCAAACCAATTGAATTTGAAATCAACATTACCCAATTGTTTCAAGTCATCCAATGATCAAAAAAACAAAAAATACCATGACATTAGGGCACTAACAAGATTCGACCAAGCCATCCAATTTGGGGAAAATTTGTCCACTTCAAAATTCATCAAATTGACAATGCATAACACCATGTTATCATCATTTAAGCATATATCAACAATCAATTTCATCAAAACATGCTCAAATCAATTTTGCCCAATTTTAACCCTAAAAAGTTTCATGCTCAAAATGGCTCTGATACCATTGTTGGGTTTCTATTAGGTCCAAAGGATCAAATCAAGCAATGAAACACATGTGCGAATACTCAAAGAAGTTGCGGAATACTTACAATGATCGGTTGAGTGATGCGACGAACACAAAAACTTCAAGCTATCCTCCAAGGTGGCTCACAGCAATAACAGTTTTTTGTCCTCCAAATTTTTGGCCATCACCTCCAAGTGTGCTCCAAGAGTGTCTTCAAGCTCCAAGCTTTATTTGGTGATTCCATGCTCATGAAAAAGATTCCCTATCACATTTGTATGTCCTCTTTTGAGTGCTAGCTCTTGGTGATTTTTGCCACAAAAATCACCATCTTCATCCTTGTAAATCTCGGCCTTGCCAAGAGAAAGAAGAATGTTTGGCCTCAAAGCAGAGAGAGGGAGGAGGGAAAATGGGTTTCCAAAACCGTGAAATGTGAAGAGAGAGAGAGGAAAAATGTGTTAAGTGTTTATTGTTTTTGATTGTCCAAAAATCAAATACAAAAACCATTTACAAATTTCCAAAAGTCAAAGGCTTTAAAGCCAACAACCACTCCCATCACTATTCACATCAAAAGTGACTAGACATCACATCACTCAAAGTGACAAGTGATTTGACGCTTGATGTGACTAGTGATTTGACGCTTGATGTGACTTGCGGGCCATACTTAAATTCCAAATGTGAGTGGGTCCGCAAACACTCCCGGGCTAGGGTTCGCTAATTCCAAATTAACGAATTTTTCGTTGCGACGTAATTAAATAATTATGCCTAGCAAAATTACTATTCACGTCGCTAACGAATTAATTCTAAATTAACTCGTTTGCCCGAATTAAAATCTAATTTCAATTCCGCGTCGAAATCCAATTTCGTATAATATATCGAATATATTATTTTATCGATTAATTCCAAATTAATCGTTTTATCTCTTTAATTAATATTTTATCCCAGATAAAATATGTCTGTAATTAATCCAGATTAATTTTCTCTCTCATCTAATTAATCCCAGATTAATAAAGTGCGAGTCATACGTCATCGGTGAATCTTCGGGAAGCGACCCATGAGATCCCCGGATATGTTGGCAGTAAATCCGATCGTCTGACTATCCGAACATGTACGTACCTAGTATTACATTTTTACCGATTTACAAGACATGGTTGGCTTCTAGCAAAGCATCATGCCTACCCAATTCTCCAGAAATATTCTTACTGAAATATGTGATCTATATCAGGCGTAGTATACATAGTATTGCGTATTTCGATCCAGTATCGGATGTCACGTGCAAGGCCTGGGGCTGGAAATGTGTCTGTCCCATACGAAGCACATATCGGATCTCTGGTAACTAGTCTCTATAATCGGATAAACATGACCTAGTCATAATATCCCGATAGCTGCAGCATATAAGAGCACTAGTTTCGTATCTTACGTGATCATCATCTCCACTATGACTGGAGTGATACTTCCATCTCGACATCACACCCAATACACTACGATTCTCAATATACCCAGAAGAGGCGTACACATAACCTGTTAAAGCCCCGGACGACCAAAACCAAAGTACATTGATTGTCGCAAGTATTAGCGGTGCAAGTCTCAGGTTAAGACCAAATACACCTACCCTGATTCGGACTTCCATAGACACATAGTCATACTACCAATGGAATTCCAAGGGGTCTATCCAGAGCGAAGCTGTTTTTCATACCATCGGTAAAACACAACCTCCTATTACACTTTCATGAGTATCCTATACCCAAATATATGAGAACTATGCCGTTATGCTCCCACAATGTGCACAAGTGCAATACTAGTCTATTTCGCATTATCGATGTCCAATCTCGATAATACTACGACTAGGGATATTTAATGATTAAACCTTCATGGATTGATACTGTCTCATATCTTATCAATCCGGAACTAATCATATGGACTTCTATCATTTATACATCTTTGTAATCTAATTACAAATGATAGAAGAGCAATTTCCTTTGTCACATAGTTAATTTGTACAACAACACAATGATCTGTACAAATAGTGATGCTATGGGCCATAATTGTCCAACAATTTTACCAATGATTGTCATTGGACCACATATTTATTAAACTAATACATTGGATGTATGTAGTTTAATGAATTATAAATTACATTGGATAGTTTTCTTTACTTCGTAACTTTGTTAATGAGTTGTCATGACTTAGTTGTGTATTTCTAAAAGAATATATATTGAACGTCTTAAATGGTTCGAGAACTTTCAATATGTTTCTGATGAAATGCAGATAGAATATTTTGAATGGTTCAATGATATTCTATTTGAAGTGTTGAAAACTATATTTTTAAAATTCATCGTGAGTCTTTGAATTGTTCAAGGATGTTAGATATAATCAAACATATGAATTTATGGTAATTAGTTCCAAATTTATTTAATAGATGTGATTCTTACTCAATATTATTCTTCTACGACTCCATCATGATGGAATTGATCAGTGGGATAAATCGAATCTTATATGATCTGATTCATTTGATATTGAGTGTTACCGAATCGGTTTTCAATACTCTTGGGGATATGCTTCAGTAACACTAATTCATCTTTTTAATTAAGGTTCCATTAGTTTCTACAGTTACGTATATGATATGTATAAGTAGAAAATTTGAATCTTAAAAGGTTTGAGATTTGAATCTTTCTTTTGTATAATGGTTATATAGTTGAAAGTACTTACGCCTTGGAGGTACAAGTAAAAGCTTATCATCTATTCTATTTAATAGAATATTGTATTCTATTTGATGGAATATCTTTTCTACGATCCCGAGTAATAAAATTATTTTATTACTTGGCGTGTAACATCAGATGTTAATAATTGAATAAAAGACTTGACTTATTGAAGTCAAATGTGAGAGTGATAAACTAAAAATGTAACTACATAATTAATAAGATGAAATGACCCTTAGACAGCTTCCATATGAGTCCAATAGGATGTCAGAATCATTTGCGCAGTATTTGATACTTAATGGTTCTATTGTTTTCTTATCAAAGAAAATTATCCTATAACTTATAGCGGGAGCGATATTTGATATCGATTTCGGAAATTAGAATTAAACAATAGATTTAAGATTGTTCATAGCTTACTACGATCAATTTTGGAACTTGATTGAGCTTTTGTTATGAATCGTTTATAAAATGTGCAAATTATTTACGTAGCAAAAGCAAAGTGAGCTTGATAAAGGTTTGACATTTATAGTATGATTGTGAGAAAAGTTAAACTCGGTTATCTATTGTAGAATCTGAGAAAACTTGTCTCTAGTCGCACTAATTGAACAATTAATGATCTGTTGGTTAATGTTGATATTAAACTATGTATTTTAGCTAGGAATGCAAAGTGGCATTCCTGAATGTTTTCTTAGAATGAGAAATCTGTTGTGGTTTCTTTGTTTGAAGAGTTCATTCTATAATGGCCCTAGAGTTTGCATTATGCTAAGATCACAGTTTGATATACTAGCTTATAGAGCCTATTGTAGACTCAGATAAGCTTTCTGAAAATCCGTGTTTTCTAATTTTGATAACAGTCAGATTGTCTGATTTTATTAAAGCATAGAGAATACACATATGATAGTAGGGTTAGTGGGAGCGTACAAACTAATTTCTAGTGTTATATATCCTAACGACATTATCATTATTAATGTAATAATGAGATGTTAGTAAGGTAAAAAGTTTACCTAAGTCTTCTTTTCTCCTTGAAAGCAGTGAGAGTAGTCTCTGTTATATTTGATGTAAAGTTTTATATATGATATAAAACTAAGAGACTTGCGAGATACTTTCATTAGTCGTGCATTAGATATGATCTAATAAAGGACACAACAAGACTATTTATATGATAGTTAGTATAACTGTTTGACAGTTAGTGTTAGAGGTGGCAATTTAGGTCAGGATTCATTTATTCGTTCGATTCGATTCGCTTTAAAGCGAATATGGGTTTGAAAAAATGGATTCTTTTAATAAATGGGTAGATTTGATTCAATTCGTTTATTAAACGAATCAAATATGAATTTAAGCTCATTGATTCATTTATTCGTTTATGATTCGTCTTATTATTTTTATTTACTAGTTCATGTTAATTTTCAATTAAGATTCGAGAAATTATAGCTAAATATCATAGAAAAAGTAATATTTTTTATATTTGGTGAGGTATTTTTAGTAATGATATTAATTAGATATTTCATATGTATATATTTATGAAGAATTAATGTAAATCAAGTGTGATAAATTATTTTATTAAATAATATCATTGAATAAACGAATAAACGAATTTTCGTATTCGATTCGTTTAATAAACGAATCGAATACGAATTCTAATATTAGGATTCGTTTAATAAACGAATCGAATATGCATCATGATATTAGGATTCGTTTAATAAACGAATCGAATAGGAATCCATCACATTTTGATTCGATTCGTTTAGGATTCGATACAAATTCGATTCGTTGATTCATTTTGCCACCCCTAGTTAGTGTCTCTTGTATATAGTATTTATCTTTCGTAAATGATGATTCCTTTGTCAAAAGAGAAATTCATTAGAATGTCTAATCAATCTTATGCATTATAGGATGATGGCATAATGAATATTATATTATGTGCGACTAAAGTTATCAATTTAATTGTAATTATTATGAATTATTTTGATATGTTGTAGACCATAGGATGTGTCGTGAAACATGTTCTTTGTTATCTTTGAGATATTAAGAACGAGTTTCTTATTCATGGAGAATATAATCTGCAACCATTAAGGTCAGATTAGTTTTGAGTCTTATTATGACGTTAGATGGTCTACATCATATAAAGTCAGAAAAGATGCAGTGGGAGTGTCACCATTGATTCTACTGAATTAGTAGAATTTAGGGGTGTGCATTAATCAGTTTTAACCGAATAACCGAACCGTTCCAACCCATTTTTTTATTACGGTTCGGTTAGTTCGGTTATTGCGGTTAAAATTTTTAATTTTTTTGGTTATTCGGTTCGATTACGGTTATGAGATTCGTATTAGGGGTGAGCATCGGTTCCGGGTTTACCCGGAACCGATTGGAACCGGACCAGAAATCCGAGTTTGGAACTGGAACCGGTTGTAACCGATCCGGTTCCGATTCCAAATTTAAGGAACCGATTTTAACCGGTCCGGTTCCGGTTCCAGAATGATGAGAACCGGAACCGGACCATTGAATCGGAACCGGAACCGCATTTGAGACCCGTTTTAAATACCCGATTTTGGACCCGATTACATAACCGAATTAGGAACCAGTTTTAGACCCGATTTCATACCCATTTGAAACTTCTTCATACCATTAAGCAGTGTATGATCATCAACCAATCTTTGTATAAATTTGTTCTGCAGCAATTTGCATTTTCAATTATTGCAGTATTATATTCTTCATAATGTCAATAATTGAGTTGTAGACAACTTATTTATGTCTATTATGATCTTTATACAACAAATCAACACTTTAATAAAATCTACCAAATACATGCTGTTTGCTTTTGAAATTCACAGCTAGTACTCTTAAAAATATTGTTTATCAAAGGTAACTAAAATCTTTTAAATATTTTATTCTTTTTTAAAGACAATACTAATAATTATAAGATTTATTGGATGAGCAGCCCACTCATTGTGGTGCATGTGTTTATTAAATAACTAGCTATAACTTCACAAAACCTGCTGCTCTAAAAGCCGGACGAGTGTGAACTCTGATCTTGGCTTCTGCTGTACAATCAAGGCGTGAGTTAACCATTGCTGCATAACCTGGAAAGAGATTGATTACATTACCTGGCTGGTTCAACCATCAATAACCAGCACTTTGTTATTACTAGGTAGCAACAAAAAAAAATAACAGGAAAAAAAAGGGTAATTCGAAACCGGACCGGAACCGAATTGGAACCGAATAACAGGGTACCCTATTTAATTGGGTAGGTTCCGGTTCCACTTAGTTAGAAACCGATTTTTTTAGGGTAGGTTCCAGTTCCATGCGGAACCGGAACCGAAACCTATTTTGCTCACCCCTAATTCGTATAACCGAACCGACCGATGAATCGAAATTAAACCATATATATATATATATATGCTTCAAAACCCTTAACCAAAACTAATGCTTCAAAACCCTAATTTCCACAGACATGCCAACTCCAGCCGCCAATCACAATCACAAAATTCAAAAATCCCAAAATCACAAAACCTTTGCAGGCGTGCAGCATCATTTCTATTTTCTCATTCTAAGGCTCCATCCGCCGACAACTTTAATTAGGTGAAGTACTTACAACTTTGATGTATTATGTATATTTGATTTGTGTTTCTTTTGTGGTGTTATGTCGAGCATCTGTAATATTTGATTCAGTTTCTTCTTCTTGTTCTTCGTCTTCTCCGATTTCTCTCATCTCGTCTTCGTCTTCTCATAACAATACTAGATACCTATTTCTCTCCATTCGTCTTCGTCTTCTCGCCTTGTTTTGTTGTTGTGCCATGTGTTATGCATCAAGGTTTGTTGATACAAAACTCAGAGCCAAACCAATATGTTATGCATCAAGGTTTGTTCAACTGATCTGCTTTTTGTAAGTTCTGCTTCTGCCAAACTAGTGTGATTGGTTTAGGAGTTATGAATTTAACTGCACAGCAACTTTGATCTGGTTTATGTTAATACCTTGGGTTACTTATATGATGAATTTTTATGGTTGATGACTATTTTGTTATCCAGTAATTATAACTTGGAACCAATTTTCTCTATGTTTGCGTGAAATTCTCAACTCTAGGATGCTTATTTACTTCACATTACAGTTGAACTTTGTAGTGAAATTTGGGTTATTATCCTCTGCACATCAGCTTTCATGTAGATATCAGGATCGTAGCAGTATTTGTAATTATGTGATCATGCTTTTCCAATTCGATAAATTTTTCCTTTTGGCTAAATCATGTAATATCCTTTGTCTGATAAGGAATGCTATAAATCTGGATGATTATATTTACTAGTGTCTGAAGAAATCTATTATATCCCTATCTGCTGTGATACTTGCCAGTCAAATATTTATTTTTGACATTGGGTTCTCTCATTTTTCACCTGATATTTTTCTGTTGTGTAAAATATATGTTCACTTTCCTTTTCTGTTTCAGATTGGAGGACCACTCGTGAAAATGAACCAAGGTGAAGCAAATGAAATGGGACAACCTGCAGATGAAACTTCTCATCCAAACACTAGTCAAAATCCAATTACGCAAGAGTCTTCATCTATTCCAGATACTTTGACTTCAAGGCCCCTAAAGAAGAGGAAGAAAAGCAAGAGATGATCTGTAGTTTGGGATCATTTCACAAAGCCTGAAAGTGGTGATGAAAATCCAATAAGTAAGTGCAATTACTGTCATCGTGAATTTTGTAGTGGTTCCAAAACTAATGGTACATCATCTCTCAAATATCATCTTAGAATTTGTAAGAAATATTTAGCCACAAAGCCTGCAGACCCTAAACAATCCATTACTAGTATTCATGTTGACTCTAAAAGTCAAGAAGTTACCTCATTAACTAATTGGAAGTTTGATCAGAATGCAATTAGGTTGGCTTTGATGGAAATGTTAATCATTGATGAACTGCCATTTAAATTCGTAGAGGGTGATGGGTTTAGGCATTTCGTGAGTGTTGCATGCCTTGCTTTCATATTAATTCTAGGTGGACTTATGCCAGAGATTGTTTCAAATTTTTTCTTGATAAGAAGAAATGCTATAAATCTGAGCTGAAGAGATCTGCAGAAAGAATTTGCCTAACTACTAATACTTGGACTTCAATATAAAAGGTCAATTATATGTGTCTCACTGCACATTATATTGATGAGAACTGGAAATTGAACAAAAGAATTTTGAATTTTTGTTCAATTTCTAGTCATAAAGGGGAGGCAACTGGTAAGGCCATAGAGACATGCTTATCTTCTTGGGAAATTGATGGGGTAATGACTGTGATAGATGACAATGCAAGCTTTAATGATGTTGCTATAGATTATTTGAGGAGAAAAATGAGAACATGGCTAAACAATATTCTTCAAGCTAAGTATCTACATGTTAGATGTGTTGCACATATCTTGAATCTAGTTGTAACAGATGGTTTGAAAGAGGCTAGCAAGTCAGTTGACCGTATTCGACATGCTGTAAAATTCATTAGAAAATCTCCTTCTAGGCTGCAAAAGTTTAATGAATGTGTAGCTATTGAGAAAATCGATAACAAGTGTATGTTGAATCTTGATTGTCCCACAAGGTGGAATTCCACCTACAAGATGCTTGATGTGGCTTTGAAATTCATAAATGATTTTTAAAGATATAATGACCTAGATCCAAATTTTAGTAGAGATCTTACATTAAATTATGATGGAGTTCCTTTGGATGATGATTGGAACAATGTCAATAGCTTGGTAGTTTTCCTACGACACTTCTATGAGATTACATTACGTGTCTCTGGAACGAAATATGTAACAACCAATACTTTTTTGAGGCGATTACTGCAATTGATTGCTTATTGAATGAGTTGGAGAACAGTGATGACATGGATATGAGTGCTATGGCAATAAAAATGAGGCAAAAGTATGAGAAAAATTGGGGAAAAGTGAAAAAATGAATAAATGAATAAATTGATTTACATAGCTGTCATTCTTGATCCTATGAGAAAATTAGGGTATGTTGAATTTGCATTAGAGCACATGTACGGAAAAGAATTAGGTGGTCACTTGGCTAAGAGTGTGAAAGATGCAATTTATGAGCTATATGAGGGTTATAAGAAGCTTGCATCTGCAAACAGTCATGGACCTCCAAATTCTATCTTTGCTGCCTCATCATCTGTTAGGGATATGCCCTATACCCAACTTATGGATGGGCTATATGTACATGTATTTGTAATATTTTCATTAATTAATAAAATGGCAATCTTTATTATACGTGTCTTACATAAATTATATGAATCATCAAACATTGTAATAAAGCTATTGGAGTAATAAGATGATGGCTTTCACGTCTTATGAGAATCATTACCCTTAAACGTTCCTAGTCATAGTTTTGTGAATAATCTGGGCGTTCACAAAGCGGAGAGACTAGCATGATGATATGATCCACCCTTAAGTGGGGTAGCCGATCTCATAGGCTACTAGCGGAGATCCGCCCGCTTGGTGTATCACATGGATGCATGAGTTGCTCATGTCCATCGAACTGACCGCCGAAAGTTTTCACATGGAGTGTTTATCTCATGTGTCTGTGAGAGCTTTCATGTATCGATTGTATGACTAGTCCTTAGACTTGAGGTCTTTACAATCTTATGTGTGGATCAAATAATTTTGACCTTCTCCTTCCCCGGTTCAAAAAATCTGGTCATAAGGGTATGATTGAGTCATTTGTTGAAACACATGAAGTTTGTAAAGATACAACAGAGAATCGCCACTCTCTCGGATAATATTTTCTTATAAGAGTAGTATTCCAGTTCGCGGGTTGATATATGTGATCAGTGCTTGAGACTGTGGCCGCAGCGGAAGAATCATGTGAGATTCTTAGGTTAGCACGATTCATGACACTATCAACATCATACCTTTGACTATATAGGTAGACATTTTCCATACCCTAGGTCAAATGGTGGGGATATAGTGAGGCGAGGGACCGTATCACATGTAAATCGCATATAGAATGGGTATATATATCTTTCCTTCTCATTAGGGGGCATTGGCATGTTGCTAGATGTCAACCTTGGTCATTGAAATTGAACGACCATCTGATCGGAGGATAATTTATGTTCGATTAAATTTTCACGATTCATTTCATGTCCAACTTGAGGGGAACCCAAAAGGTCACACACAATAAAGTCGAAATCAATGGTTAACAGTGCACAATATAAATTTAACAGCATATATGATTGTTGTAGGAATTGTTCATAAATGGTTCAATGTGTTTAATTATTGAACAGATCATTTATGAGGTTCCATAGTGGCTTAGTGATTGGTGAATGACGATAGGGGTACTTTGGGAATTGGAATAAATAAATAAATAAATAAAAATGTGAATAGTAATGTGAATAGTAAATTTTTTTATTTGTTATTTGTTTTGAATTCCAATTCGGCCCAAACTCTTATTAGGGTTTATAATCTCATTAAACCACTAAATTAAGATCCAATGGCTAAGATTAAATTAGCATTTATCCCACATCGGATTCTTAATTAATTTTGTTGTCTTTGGAGCACCTATATAAACCCAATGAATTCTTTACAAATTTTTTGCACCAAACCTTTCATATTTTAGGTTTATATAAGTGAGCAACTCTAAAGTTTATGAGTAAGCCACTGATTTTGAGGATCCTTAAGTCTAATTGACTAGAGGAACCTCGAGTTAAAAGTTTTGAGGTATTTGCCTAGGCTAGCACCAATGGCAAAATACCCGTGCACTCAAGGCGTAGTTTTGCCGTTGAGTTTTGGCTTTGGTGTGTGCACCTTTGGAGGCCACACACTTGGGTGGCTCTTTGGAACATGGAAGAGCTTGTTGAATTCGAGAAAAGCTTGTAGATTGTAGGGAGGACTAGAGGAGTCTTCGGTTCAAGTAAGTATTTTTCTTTCTTTATTTTAATTAGAGTTCTTATGATAGTTAGCATGTTTAGGTTTATGTTCTTTGCATGTTTTATGAGTTTTTATGCTTAAAATATATAGTAAAATGCCTAGACTTGTAGAATAATAAAAACAAATGGGTCTTGGGCAAAGGGATAGCGGCATCATAATTTGATTTTTTCTTGATTTTCCGCTGCGCACTCGCGGCCGCTTCCCAACAGTGGTATCAGCGGGCCGTTTTTGTTTTGATTAGTTCTCTCTCATTTGAACTCGAAATTGGGTGTGTAAAAGATCGTTGGAAAGCTAACACCCTGAACTTAATTTTAGGTACAAGTTTTGCATGATTTGGTTAAGTTGTGAATTGTGAAATTGCATTTAAATTTCACGCATCTGTAAAAAAAATGTGAATAGTAAATTTATTTGAATAAAATAAAATGTAATATCATAATTAAATATTAATCAAAGTTATTTTATGCCTAAAATAATTTCAACATATTAAAACTCATATGCTTGATTATTCTATGTATGATTAGAATTGGCATGATTATTTTAGGGTGCAAACATCTAGAGACTTTCTAAGGAAATAGAGAGTGTATTGCTTATCCCTTAGCTAAGTAATTATTCCGTGATGAACTTAGAGATTTATTACCTTTAAGGCTAATAAATATAAATCACTTGTGTATAAGAAAAGACATTATAAAAGATACAAGTGGAGTGGGACCAAGGCGTTAATAAAACTTTCCAAACTAAAGTTAATTTAACCAAATGTATTACTAGAGTTAGATAATGATTTGGTGTCTTCCTTCACTCACTACCTTTTTATAGCCAAAAGGAAAAGTTGTGAAGACATCTAGATAATCATTTACTCAAAGTTTACCTTAAAGCATATTTAAAGTGTTGAACTAATTTGGAGGATCTATTGTTTATTCCTATCACAAAGGCAATAAAAGCCTAAGAGGTAAGGGTATTTAAAAGAGTTCGCTCCACCCTCCCTCTGGGGAATTTTCAATGGAGGAATCCATTTGACAGTTATTCACTTAAACTTGCTAAAATACTCAATAATAATTTAAGTCTAAAATTTGCCTCCCATTGTAAAGTATAGACCCAAAGGGCTTAAACCGTATTGGCAGGACTAGGCTTTACCAGACTGACCAATACCAATTTGTCTCTAAATCGTACTATTGACAATGGTTTGACTTTTTTGAGTCATAAGATGCAACGACCCTTAGGTGTGGTCTTATAACTTAGTGGCAAAGATTGGGTGTCCACAAGGACTAGCATAAGTTATGGCATGTTTGATTGCCCAACCCAATGATCAAGGAATTGTGATTTATATCATAAATTGGTTGGGAACCTACCTAATTATCGTATTTTATAACGACCGGCCCTAGTTGGAGTTATGAAATGATGATAATGGGATCCTTGCCCACAAGAAATCCATCATATTGGGGTTGATGCGATTTGTTTAAAATTTTAAAACAATTGAGTGTGAGCAACTTCATAATATTAAAAGCCCATGTTATTATGAAACATTAATGAAAACATATTCCTAATTTTAACATTCTCTCTTAACAGGTGGGTTAAAATATTTCACAAACATTCAAATGGCAAACAGAGTATCACTTCGTTCCATCCTTGATGAGCATAAGCTCAAAGGGGACAACTACAATGACTGGTTTAGAAACCTTAAAATTGTCTTACGACAAGAAAATATTTTCTATGTTATTGAAAGACCATTTCTCCCTGAACCCGCAGAAGATGATGACCAAAATATATTTGATTCTTGGAAGAAACATTTCGATGATGATGAGCAAGCAGTTTGCATAATGCTTGGCTCTATGTCGGACGAACATCAGAAAGCTCATGAAGATATGGATGCTCAAACCTTCATCTTTCACTTGAATAAGTTGTATGCAACTTCCGTTCATACCGTGAGATTCCAAGTGTCATGTGTCTTATTCCAAACAAGGTATAATGAATGATCTGTTATTGGACATGTGCTTAAGATGATTGGCCACATTGAAAAATTGGCCAACCTTGGGTTCATCATGGATCATGAGATAGGTCACGATCTAATTCTTCAGTCCTTACCAAAAGACTTCTCTAACTTTATTATGCAGTTTCATCTGTCTGATAAAGAAGCTACTTTAGCAGAATTGCACAATCTGATAAAGCAAGCAGAGAATGACTTGAAATTGGAGCTTAAAACCTCTGTCATGTTTACGGATACGGACCTGAAGCCACGAGGCCCAAAGAAAAATAAGGGCAAGGCCAAGGCTCCAGATCACTTAAAGCCCAATGGTAAGGTGGAGAGGAAAAAAGGAAAGAGGAAATGTTTCTTTTGTGGAAAGAATGGTCATTGGAAGAAAGACTGCAGATCCTTGAAAGCCAATGAAGCTAGGGAAGCCCAAGAGGCCAATAAGCCCAATGCTTCAGGTATGTTGTATATGATTGAACTATATTCTCAAAACTCTGAACCTTCTACTTGGGTTTTTGACACCGGTTGTGGGACTCACTTGTGTAACAATGTACAGGGCCTGAGAAACAGTAGGAGATTCCGTCATGGGGAGGTTGACTTACGCATGGGTAATGGAGCAAAACTGACTGCATTGTGTGTGGGGACTTATTCATTAGTTTTGCCGAATGGTTTAGTTTTAGATTTAGAAGATTGTGTTTATGTACCTTCTCTAGTAAAGAACATCAATTCAATTTATTCTTTATGTAATAAAGGCTTTTCATGCCTAATAAGTTGTAATGAATGTTCTATTTATTTCAATGAAATAAAATATGGAGATGGTATTTTGAATAATGGTATCTATGTCTTATAAACTAATAAAGAATGTTCAACCTCTAATAAATACAACGTTAACTCAAATAATCTCAATGAATCACTTTTATGGCACAGTCGCTTAGGTCATATCAATGAAACAAGATTAACTAAGCTACATAAGGATGAGTATTTCATACCCTTCAAATATGAACCTTATGGAACTTGTGAGTCTTGTTTACTTGGTAAAATGACCAAATTACCCTTCAAAGGTAAATGACAGCATGCAGCGAAGACATTAGAACTCATACACTCTAATGTATGTGGACCAATATCAGTCAGCGCTAGAAGTGGATTCTCCTACTTCATTACCTTTATCGATGATCACTCGCGATATGGGTATATGTACCTTATGCGGTACAAATCTGAAGCCTTTGAGAAATTCAAAGTCTTCAAAGCTGAAGATGAAAACCAGCTTAATAAAAGTATTAAGTCACTAAGGTCTGACCGATGTGGTGAATACTTAAGCGATGAATTTCAAGATTACTTAAGAGAAAATGGCATTGTTTCCTAGTGGACTCCTCCGGGAACTCCACAACATAATGGGATCTCCGAAAGGAGAAATCAGACATTATTAGATATGGTCTGATCAATGATGCCAGACATGGATCTACCTCTTTCATTTTGGGGTCTTACTTTAGAAACTGCAACACTACTACTAAACCAAGTTCCTTCCAAGACTGTTAGTCAATCACCATATGAGTTATGGTCTGGGAAACGTCCTAGTCTTAGTTATCTAAGAGTTTGGGGATGTGACGCATATGTTAAGCTCACACAAACTAATAAAATTGGATGATAGGGAAATTAAATGTAAGTTTGTTGGATATGCCTTAAACTCAAGAGCATACGTGTTCTACGTCCCAAATGAACAAAGAACATTTGTCTCACGAAATGCTAAATTTCTAGAGAATGAATTCCTTCTCAAGAAATATAGTGGGGGTAGACTTGACCTCGATGAGGTACGAGAAGAACAAACTAACATAGAACTAAACCCCAAGCCCCTCAAAATGGCAGCGATGGAACAACCACAAGGTTATGAACTTAGAAGGTCTGGTAGGGAAAGATATGAGCCTGAAAGATATGGTTTCCATTTGATGAGGAACATGATCAGGGCATTGATAATAATGATCCCACCAGTTATGACGAAGCAATACGTGACATTAATTCAGTCAAGTGGCTTGAGGCCATGAAATCCGAAATAGACTCTATGGATCATAATCAAGTCTGGGACCTGGTGGATGAACCTGAAAGGATAAAACCCATAGGCTGCAAGTGAATTTACAAGAGTAAAACTGATGCAGAAGGCAACATCCAAACCTATAAGGCTAGGTTGGTGGCGAAAGGTTATAGACAAATCCAAGGAATTGACTATGACGAAACCTTCTCGCTTGTTGCAATGATAAAGTCCATTCGAATTTTACTGCCACAAGCTGCACACTTTGATTATGAGATTTGGCAGATGGATGTCAAAACATCTTTCCTTAATGGAAACCTCGTAGAGGAAGTCTATATGACACAACCTGAGGGGTTTGCATCTAAGGATGATCATAATAAAGTATGTAAGCTTAAACGATCCATTTATGGACTCAAGCAAGCCTCTAGAAGTTGGAATATACGATTTGATGAGACAATCAAAGAATTTGACTTCTTCAAAAATGTAAACGAGCCTTGGGTTTACATGAAAAGTAGTGGGAGTGCTGTTGTGTTTCTTGTATTATATGTCGATGACATATTAATCATCGGGAATGATATTCCCATGATTCAAGCCACCAAGCAATGGTTATCTCAGAATTTCTCCATGAAATATTTAGGAGAAGTAGCCTACATCCTCGGCATTAAGATCTACCGTAATAGATCTAAGAGGTTGTTAGGACTTTCTCAATCTACATACATAGATAAAGTTTTGAAAAGATTCAAAATAGAAGATTCCAAAAGAGGTAATTTACCTACTTGTCATGGAATCAAATTATCTAAGGAGCAATGTCCACATACTCCTTCAGATAGAGAGCGTATGAGTAGGATCCCTTATGCTTCAGCAATAGGATCGATCATATACGCCATGCTATGTACAAGACCTGATGTCTCTTACGCTCTTAGCATAACAAGCAGGTATCAGACAAATCCTGGTGAGCAACACTGGGCAGCTATCAAAATAATCCTCAAGTATCTGAGAAGAACTAAGGATGTGTTTTTGACATTCGGAGATTGTTCTGAGATGAAAGTCATTGGTTACTGTCATGCGAGCTTTCAGACCGATAGGGATGACAGCAGATCGCAAACAAGATATCTGTTTACTTTGAATGGCGGAGCTGTCAGTTGGAAAAGCTCAAAACAGTCAACTACAGTGGACTCCACCACTGAAGTCGAGTATATTACAGCATCTGAGGCAGCTAAAGAAGCAGTCTGGATAAAGAAGTTCATCACAAAGCTGGAAGTGCTTCCCGTGATAAAGAATGGCGTCACGATGTACTGTGTCAACACGGGCGCCATTGCTCAATCAAAGGAACCAAGGTCCCACCAGAAATCCAAGCATATACTCAGGCGATTTCATCTCATCATGGAGATTGTTGAGAGAAAAGAAGTTATTATAGAGAAAATATCCACATAAGATAATCTTGCAGATTCTCTGACTAAAGGGTTGACTCAAAAAAAGCATGATAGGCACACCCGATAGTATGGTGTCCAGATTCATACTAGTTGGCTATAGTGCAAGTGGGAGATTGTTAGGGATATGCCCTATACCCAACTTGTGGATGGGCTATATGTACATGTATTTGTAATATTTTCATTAATTAATAAAATGGCAATATTTATTATACGTGGCTTACATAAATTATATGAATCATCAAACACTGTAATAAAGCCCTTGGAGTAATAAGATGATGGCTTCCACGCCTTATGAGAATCATTACTCTTAAATATTCCTAGTCATAGTTTTGTGAATAATTTGGGCGTTCACAAAGCGGAGAGACTAGCATGAAGATATTATCCGCCCTTAAGTGGGGTAGCCGATCTCATAGGCTACTAGCGGAGATCCGTCCGCTTGGTGTATCACATGGATGCACAAGGTGCTCGTGTCCATCGAACTGACCGCCGAAAGATTTCACATGGAGTGTTTATCCCATGTGTCTGTGAGAACTTTTATGTATCGATTGTATGACTAGTTCTTAGACTTGAGGTCTTTACAATCTTATGTGTGGATCAAATAACTTTGACATTCTCCTTCCCCGGTTCAAAAGATCCGGTCATAAGGGTATGATTGGGTCATTTGTTGAAACACATGAAGTTTGTAAAGATACAATAGAGAATCGCCACTCTCTCGGATAATATTCTCTTATAAGAGTAGTATTCCAGTTCGCGGGTTGATATATGTGATCAGTGCTTGAGACTGTGGCCGCAGCGGAAGAATCATATGAGATTCTTGGGTTAGCACGATTCATGACACTATCAACATCATACCTTTGACTATATGGGTAGACATTTTCCATACCATAGGTCAAACGGTGGGGATACAGTGAGGCGACAGATCGTATCATATGTAAATCGCTTACAAAATGGGTATTTATATCTTTCCTTCTCATTTGGGGGCCTTGGCATGTTGCTAGATGTCAACCTTGGTCATTGAAATCGAACGACCATCTGATCGGAGGATAATTTATGTTCGATTAAATTTTCACGATTCATTTCATGTCCAACTTGAGGGGAACCCAAAAGGTCACACACAACAAATTCGAAATCAATGGTTAACAGTGCACAATACAAATTTAACATCATATATGATTGCTGTAGGAATTTTTCATAAATGGTTCAATGTGTTTAATTATTGAACAAGTCATTTATGAGGTTCCATAGTGCTTAGGGATTGGTGAATGACGATAGTGGCACTTTGGGAATTGGAATAAATAAATAAATTAAAAAAAATGTGAATAGTAATGTGAATATTAATGTGAATAGTAAAAAAAATTTATTTATTATTTGTTTTGAATTCCAATTCGGCCCAAACTCTTATTAAGGTTTTATAATCTCATTAAACCACTAAATTAAGATCCAATGGCTAAGATTAAATTAGCATTTATCCCACATCGGATTCTTAATTAACTTTGTTGTCTTTGGAGCACCTATATAAACCCAATGAATTCTTTACAAATTTTTTGCACCAAACCTTTCATATCTTGGGTTTATATAAGTGAGAAACTCTAAAGTTTAAGAGTAAGCCACTGATTTTGAGGATCCTTAAGTCTAATTGACTAGAGGAACCTCGAGTTAAAATTTTTGAGGTATTTTCCTAGGCTAGTACCAAGGGCAAAATACCTATGCACTCAAGGCGTAGTCTTGCCGTTGAGTTTTGGCTTTGGTGTGTGCACCTTTGGAGGCCAAACACTTGGGTGGCTCTTTGGAATGTGGAAGAGCTTGCTGAGTTGGAGAAAAGCTTGTAGATTGGAGGGAGGACTGGAGGAGTCTTCGATTCAAGTAAGTCTTTTTCTTTCTTTATTTTAATTAGAGTTCTTATGATAGTTAGCATGTTTAGGTTTATGTTCTTTGCATGTTTTATGAGTTTTTATGCTTAGAATATATAGTAACATGCCTAGGCTTGTAGAATAATCAAAACAAATGGGTCTTGGGCAAAGGGATAACGGCATCATAATTTGATTTTTTTTCTTGATTTTCCACTGCGCACTCGCGCCCGCTTCCCAACAATCATCATCTACAACTTGTGAACAAGGCAATGATCTTACAGTTCCTGTATCAAAACTTATAATATCCAAGTATAAGAGGTTTAGGTCTGAATCTCATAGTGGTGATGCAAAATCTGATTTGGAAAAGTATTTGATAGAGGAAGGTGAAGACGATTGTGATGACTTTGAAATTCTTCGATGGTGGCAGCTTAACTCTTCCAGGTTTCCTTTACTTTCAGAGATGGCACGTGATGTGCTAGCAATACCAATGTCAATTGTTGCATCAGAGTCAGCTTTTAGCACATGTGGGAGAGTACTGGATGAATTTAGGAGTTCTTTGACTCCTAAAATTGTAGAATCTTTAATGTGTTCTCAAGATTGGCTTCAACATTCCATGAAGAAAATTATTGATAAGGAGGAACAAATAGAAGAAGTTGTGAAGCTTGAGCAAGGTAAATGGAAAAAAATCAATATTATGTTAACTGTTTAGTGTTACTATTAAATTTATTCTCTTTATTTTTTCTTATATGACAAACTAAAAATATGTTGTGTACTTGAAATAATGTAAAAATGGAAAAACTTGGAATCAATGTCACTTTAGATTTTGAATATGAGTAATGACAGAATTGCCTTGCTGAGTTGCTGCCTTGCGGATGCTGAGTTACTGAGCCTGAGGCCCTGAGTTGCTGACTTTGAAGAAGATTAATGAAAATTGCTTATTTATTAGTTGTTAAACACCTAATATGTTTGTATTTTTGATGGATTTTGTAATATAATTTTGAGTTTTCTTCTGACTTTCTGGATTGCCTTCTCAAAAATGCTTAATGAGTTGATGAATTTATATTTGTGTTAAATTATCTTCTGATTTGCTGTCTTTTTTATGGATATGAATTTATATTTGTGTAATTGTGTTAAATTACTTTATTGAATGTTGATGAATTTATTGGATTGGTTAATAACCAAATTAACCAAAACCGACCGAAATATAATGGTTAATTGGTTAATGGGTATGTGTCATAAATTGGTTAAATCGGTCACACTTTTATTTAACCGAAAAATTTTGGTTCGGTTAAAAAATCAAGGATTAACCGACTGAACCAACCGATGGACACCCCTAGTAGAATTAGTTGTAACTTATGAAGTATTGACTTATGAAGTTGCTTAGTGACCTTATAGATTAGAAGTTTTGATATTAGTATTGTGTTTGTTGTTGTCTACATAGTATTTTGGATTTGATCTCTAAATACATAGACAACTTAATAGCTATAGCACAATATTGATATCGCATCTAAGTCATATTGATGTAGAACTTGGGTTCTACAAATTATGAATGATTATGGTTAAGGGAAATAATTGGGTTTGTTGGATAAACTCAATTTGTTATTGTGGGCTTACTTGTTGTTGCCTACCTTTTGAGTGCTAGGTGAGCTCTTGAAGGCCATGAGTATGTGATACATATTTAGATGTGTATATGATACCGTGGATTGGCACTAGAGCAAGTGTGAGAAATTGTTAGGGTTGGTGCTCGGAGTGCCAATCCGGATCGTATTTATGTCTGATTCTTGAATACGAACAATGCCTTTTTCCATAATATTACTTATTTAATGGTAGCACCTCTTGTCTTTTATATACATATTCGATCTAATTACGATTAGATATCTAATTATGATTAGATTGAAACTAAATCTGATTTAGTGATACGTGTATATTGGACAAAGACCCTAGGATTTACAATATAGTGCGCATTTACAACGTAGTTTGTAATTGACATTGGGAAGCGTCATTATAAGTTGTATATCCTTAAATAAAGTTTCTGGTCAAGATTTACTAACACAGGTCGATTAGTAAAATCCACTGAGACCAGAACATGTCGTACATCGTGACTTGGTCCGATGGTTTATCCCAATGAACCATGAGTCTCGGGAGACTCGTATAGATATGTAGGTGTTTATTTAATAAACACTGAACGACTCACTAGAGATTTCCTAATATATGGTACACCAACGTCAATAGGAATCTTCTCAAGTTGAGCGAGCATAGTGGTCCTTCGAATTGAGATACGATAGTGGATATATGAGTTATCCTCCACACTCTGATTGCATTCACGTCACCGATCTATTTAGATCAGACCTCCGCCTGTTCGTTGGGTGTGGACTAATGCTCATGATATCCAATGCGTATCAAGATAGAATCCGTCAGTTATTTGTACAGGGTATAGGTATCCTACACGTTTTTGCGATCTAGTAAATCCATGGCCGTGGTATAACTTCGGAAGTGAGTTCCGAGTGTTATTTAGAGATCGTAAATTTGAAAGTCGATTATATTATACCATAAGGATTTGACGTTCTTATCTATATCCCAGATATAATATGGATAGCCTGTGACATATGGATTATATGTATGCAATGACCTCGACTTGCATAGTTTAGCGAGATTATCTATGGTCGTCATAATTCATGAGTGTGTGAATTATGGACACGAAATTGGATTTCGTGACGGATAAACCTAAACTTAGAGAGTCTCACAATATGGAGTGTACTCGTTGAGCACTTGGGCAACACGTTATGAATCATACAGATTATTCATAATACTTCACCGGATTAAATGAGTTAATTCGAATCATTTAAACGGTTAAACGAAAACACATGCTTTAGGGGCATTTCGGTCAATTAATAATTAATGTGTATTTGTATTCGATATAAAATTTGATTTGATACATATTAATTAATTCTCAAATGAGACTTTGACACATGCCATTAGTATATGTATTTGTTATTTAATGTAAATAAAAATACATATATAATAATAATCACATTAATTAATTATTTAGATGTTTCAATGTTAAATATCTAGATAATTAAATTATTCCAATATTACATAATTATTATGTAATATTTTTTATTATTATTGGTTACATGTGGCATGATTTTATTAAGCTTTAAGTGTACAAATTTGATTTATCAAATTAAAGTCTATTATTAATTAATTAGATTAATTAAATCAAAAATGAAAAAAATGCCCTCCAAAAGTCGGTTCTTGCATTTTAAAAGAAAAAAAATTCTTTTATCTTCTTGTTCTTGCTTGGCCGAAACCTTCTCTTCCAAAAACACTCTCCAAATTTACATGATGATTCAAGAAGAAAAGTGAAGAAAATCAAGAAAAATGCTTAAGGATTTAGGAGAATTAAAGGTAATTCTTTATAACCCTAAGCTTAGAAAGCATGTTTCTTGTTCTCGATCATCTAGTAAGATTCTAGGGTTTCTCTTTTTCTTTAGAATTTGGGTGTCTTTGATTTGGAAGTTGGAATGGAAGGCTTGGTGCATTTGTGAAGTGGTATTGAATGATATTATTGTAATATTTGTTCAATTTAATCATTTGATGATATGTTACCATTCTAAGTGTTATGACCACTCTTGTAATGCCTAGAATTATTCTTGGGTGCTTCATTGGTGGTGGCTTGGATTGGTGTTAGTATTAATATGATTAATATTGAGAAAGTTGGATTAAAGCATGAGAAATTGATAATTTTTGTTACAAAATAAGATATGGAAAACTGGGTTTATTGTGATGAAAATGCTGTCATATAAATATATTGGATGTGTTTTGGGTGCTGGAATAATTACCGGAAATTGTTTCGGAGTTGAAATATGTGAAAACGGTGAAAAACAGCGTTACCAGGTGACTTTTGAGCCAACCGGGTGACGGCTGCCCAAATAGTGAATTGGTCACTGTTCTGGCAGTCCATGAACTGCCCTAGTACTGTTGGGGCTGACCTGGGCAGCCCTCGTGTGCATTGGGTAGTTGGTTCGGTCAAAAACGCGTTTTATGCCATTTTACGGAAAAATATTTTCGCAAAAGTTTCGCGATGTTTCTTAACTATTTATGTCGATATTTAATATCGAATAAATATGTTTAGGTGAAATATGAATGAATTATTCATATTGGATATTGAATAATTTATTCGGTAATTTAAAAGTTTTAAAATTATGATTTCACTCGAACCGCGAGCTTCCGCTGCACCCGCTCCAAAACCCCAATAGTATCTTCCACACTTTGATGGCAGTCACGTCACCGATCTATTTAGATCAGACCTCCGTCTGTTCATTGGGTGTGGAATGATCCTCATGATATCTTATGTGTATCAAGATAGGATCCGTCAGTTCCGTGTACAGAGCATAGGTATCTATTATGGAATTAGCAATCTGTTAAATCCATGGGCTCGTGGTATACTATAGAAATCAGTTCTAATTATTATTTAAGAGATAGCTAATAGAATCGTCGACGAGATTATACCTAAAGAGATTTGACGTTTATATCTATATCTCTGGGATAATCCGGATACCTGTGACGGAAGGATTATGTTGGAAAATTATGACCCATAGCATCACTATTTGTACAGAACATGGTGTTGTTGTACAAATTAAGTATGTGACAAAGGAAATTACTCTTTTATCATTTGTAATTAGATTACCAAGATATATAAATGATAAAAGTCCATATGATTAGTACCAAATTAATAAGATATGAGACAATATTAATTCACTAAGGTTTAATCATTAAATATCCTTAGTCGTAGTATTATCGAGACTGGACATCGATAATGCGGAATAGACTAGTATTACACTTGTGCGTGTTATGGAAGCGTAACGGCATAGTTCTCATATATTTGGGTATTGGATACTCATGCAAGTGTAATAGGAGGTTATGTTTACCGATGGTATGGAAACAGCTTCGCTCTGGATAGACCTCTCGGAATCCCTTTGGTAGTATGACTATGTGTCTATGGGAATCCGAATCAGGGTAGGTGTATTTGGTCTTAACCTGATACTTGCATCGCTAATATTTGCGACAATCAGTATACTTTGGTTTTGGTCGTTCGAGGCTTTAACAGGTTCTGTGTACGCCTCTTCTGGGTATACTGAGAATCGTAGTGTATTGGATATGATGTCAAGATGGAAGTATCATTTCAGTCATATGAAGATGATGATCACGCAGGATACGGAACCGGTACTCTTGTATGCTACAGCTATCGGGATAATATGACAAGGTCGTGATTATCCGATTATAGATACTAGTTACCAGAGATCCGATATATGCTTCGTATGGGACAGACATAATTCCAGCCTTAGGCCTAGCATGTGATATCGATACTGGATCGTAATACGTAATACTACGTATACTACGCCTGACAAAGATTACATATTCCTTTAAAGAATATTTCTGCAGAATTGGGTAGGCACGGTGCTTTGCTAGAAGCCAACCATGTCTTGTAAATCGGTAAGAACGTGGTACCGGGTACGCACGTATTCGGATAGTTCGATAACTGTATTTACTGCCAACATATCCAGGGATCTCTTGGGTCGCTTCCCGAAGATTCACCGTTGAGATTTGACTCGAAAAGAAAATTAATCTGGGATTAATTATGAAAGAGAAAATTAATCTGGGATTAATTACGGCAATGAATTAATCTGGGATTAATTAAAAGAGAAAGAATTAATCTGAGATTAATTGCGACGTGAATTTATCTGGGATTAAATTCGTCGAGAAGAGCGAACGCGATTAATTTGGAATTAATCTGCAAAATAAATTTAATAGTTAAATTAGATTTTTCTATTTAATTTATTTAATTGGGCTAAAATAATATATAGGATATATTAATTGAAATTAGATTTCAACGCGGAATTAAAATTGGATTTTAATTCAAGCGAATGAATAAATTTAGAATTAATTCACGAGCGACTTTCGTAATAATTTTGTGAGGCATTATTATTTAATTAATTTGGATTTAATTATGTCGCGGTGGAAAATTCGTTTAATCGGATTAAGCGAACCCGAGCCCGAAATGTGTGGAGCAAGCCACTTGAATTTTGAATTAAAGTGGGTCCCACCAACTTACATCACATGTCTATCAAGTGTCAACTTGAGTGATGGAAGTGGTTGGAGGCATTAATTGTCATTTTCCCTCCAACACACTTTGACTTTATTTTTTCCTTTTGGAAAGGATATACCAACTTTTTGCTAGGCATAATTGGTAATTGTTTTTAGAAAACAAAAACACAAAAAAAAAACTATTCTCTCTATTTTCTCTACCATGGCCGAAACTTTGAACCTTGGAGGGGAAAATTTTCTTTGAAAAATTGTTCTTGCTAGCACATCAAGGAGTGAATCAAGGTGATAAGGAAACTCACCCCAAGTTTTGGAAACACTCAAGAAGGACTTGGAGCTTCCACCGAAATGCATAAAAAGTTTTAAACTCATCCGATCAATGTGAGTATTTTCCGCAACTCTTTTGATTTTATTCACACATAAATCACTCTTAGACGATCTTGGCATGTTCTAGGAACACTTACAGATTATACATATGCAGTGACCTCGACCAGTATGGTTCAGAGATTTTATCAGTGTTCGTCATAATTTACGAGTGGGTAGATTATGGACACGAAATTGGATTTCGTGACGGATATGTCTGAACTTAGAGAGTCTCACTAATGAGATATACTCATAGGGCACTAGGGCAACTTTTATAAATAATATTGATGATTTATAAGTCGTTTAACGGTTAAACGAAGATACATGCATTTGAGATCTTTCGGCCATTTATTAAATATCGAATAGTGATATTTGACATTTATTATTAATATATGTATTTTGATTATTTAATGTAAATATAATACATATATTTGAGATATTTGTATTTAATTATTTGATTATTCAAATGTTGAATAATTAAATTAATTAAATAATTAATATCTAGTTTACTTTAATAAAGTAAGCTAAATGGCCAATTTTGATTGGTTTTAAATGGCTTCATTTAATAGGTTGATTTGTGATAAATATTAATTTGATTAATTATTTTACACCACAAATTTTATTAAATCATTTTCTTTTTTTATTGAAACAATTTGAAAAATACTTGGCTTAAATTAATTTCCTCATTGTCGGTCTTTTATGGAAATATTTAAGCCTTATTTTTCTTTTGTGTTTCATAATCTAAGAACCCTAAAAATCAAATACAAAGAGAGAAAGAGAGGAAAAAGAGAAGAAAGAAAAAGAAAGCTTGAAATCTAAAGGAATTTGTAAGTTTTCTCTTACTTTCTTCTTTATGAAAATTATTTCTAAGATCATAGGCTTCAATATGTGTAGCTTAGTTTTTTCTCTACTTTCTTGTGGATGTATTTTGATGATTGGGAACTTGATTGAAAGATGCAAGCATGTATATAAATTAAGATTGCTTAAAATTATTTCTTAAGCATCCTTTTTGCCATTTGATTAACATAAGCACACTTTTGGTCATTAGATGACTTAGTTGCCATTCTAGAGTTACTTAGCAACTCATAAATGACCTAAAATTGTTCTTGAGTTGTTTCATGATGATGAGACTTGTTTGGTGTGGTGGGAATTGAATTAAAGTGTTGAATTTAATTAATTTGATGTTAATTTGTTGAAATTGTAAAATTAGGGTTTATAACCCTAATCAAATTTGGGGTTTTTCATATATTTGATGTAATTCGATGTATATATGATGTATAGTAAATTTGGGAATTTTTGGATTTGATCTTGACATGTTTTGAACAAAAAGAACCAAATTGTAAATTCTTGAAAATATAGGGACCTCTCGGTAATTTATGGAAAATCAGTTTCTTTGAGTTACAAATTGTATTTTCATGTATAAGACATGTATAAATCATTTTGGGATTGATTTAGAATCAATTGGAATTGTATTTGACAATTAAGGACTAAAATGATTAAAATACAAAGTTTAGGGGCTAAACGATAATTTACGAAAAATCTGTTTTTTGGGTTAAAAAAAATTCATTTTTTGAGTATTGAGTAATTAAAATAAATTAGTTTATTTTATTTACCCAAGAAAAATTATTGAAATCGGAAAATTTTGATTTTCTGTATTCTGCTGTATTTACCCGAATTACCGCACAAAACCCCAACAATTCCCTCTATTATTAATCATATTACATACTTTATTAGGCATCTCGTTCGAAAGATAAATACCCTTTTGTCCATCATAGTATATATATATATAAATCAATGCCTTACTTGAAAGACACCAATAATGATGAAAGACTCAAAGAATCACTAAGAAAATATGAAAACAAATACAAAGAAACTGACTAAAAAAACACCAAAAGTAAAACAAGAACACAAACTGAACTGAAACTGGACAGAATTCGTAACTATTTTTTGAAAGAGAATTTGAAACTCGAAACTTAAACGGACTAAGTGCAGCCAACCACTGAAGAATTCTTCTCCTCGAGTACTTATAAATCGATATATTATGGGTCTCGTAACTCTTTCTAGATAAAAATTTACAGCCGTTTTAAAATCAGTGCGCGGCTGAAAAATTCTGACCGAACTTATCCCAAAATTATAGATAAATTCGACCCTAATTGACTCAAAAACTCCAAGAATTGAATCCTATATGCTATTACCATGCAAGAACATTATAATAACATCCAAGATTTAGTCATAAACATGAAAAACACAAAGGAAATAATAATAATAATAATAATAAAATTGAAACGAGAAGAGACAAAAAAAAAAAGGAATATGAAGACTTCATGTAGGCATTGCATTTTCGCATGTGAAACCCGATGATGAGTCTCAATTGGAGGCACTACCTTTTTAGCTAAGGATATTGCGGGAAACGGAGGTCGGAAGGGGAAATTCGGAATAAGTATGTCATCAAGTTCATTCCACAAGTTCACTGTCTTCGTTGGTGCTGCGTTCGTTCCTCCGTTCGAACCTCGTGCAAATTGCGGACGTTCGTGCCGCGTGCGAGGAGGCGTTCGAACGGAGCCGGTAATTCTGGTTTTGCTGTTAGCCTCACACCCCAGCCCATTTGGCCCCCCAAAGCCCATAAAACACATCCCAAATTAAATAAATAAATATTAAACATTAAATAAAATATTTAAATCATTTACCAATTAAATAAAACATAAAATAAAATCTTGCCTAACTTAAATAAATCAAATATATTATATACTAAAACTAAAAATAAGATATGCCTAATTAAAATCAATCTTAACCAATTAAAGCCAATCACATATTTGACTTCCTAATTCAATAAGATATCCACCAATTTAAAGGTATTGACTTCCTAATCTAAACCAAATTTGTCCCCCCCTCAATCTTTGACTTTCCTTGCTAAACACCAAATCCTATCCCCTCTTTAATGCCAAAATCTCTTCCTTGTGAGACAAGGTGAAGCCCTAGCCCTTCTCTATATAAACAACCCCTAACCAAGCCACCAAATCTCTCCAATCTCTCTAGCTCATACACACAATTCACACAAGAATTATAGCAAGAAATCCTAGACATCACAAGCATATCACTCCCTTGATCTTCACCCTCACACCACCGAAAATCACACCAAAACAATCCCTAACCACCACCGGAAATCACACAAAACACAGCAACCTAAACCACTCCCAAAACAGTCCTTAATCCCTTAAAACGGTAACCTTAAAGACACTTACAATCCTTGAAATAACCACACAAAAACCACACCAAAAAGAACATCAAAACAGTCCACCAATAATAAGCAGAAAATACAGAGGGAACGGCAGCAAAACCATAAGGAAACAGCAGCAAAACGGAGTCGGAACAGTAGCTCGAGTGGCCGAACAGCGAAGGAAGAGGCAAACCAGTGAACCAGAAAAGTTGCGGAGCTTTACCCCCTTTTGATCTTCGTGTAACGCGAGTCCGAGAGACAGCTTAAAAGGTTAGACCTGAGGGTATCTTTCACACTTAGTCGTATTTGATTTCTGGTTATTTATTTTGATTATATTTTCTGTATTTGTGGCATTTGTTGTGTGCATGATGCGTGTTGTGGGTATTGGATGAATGGAAGAGTGTCGTCTCTTGTGGTATATAGGATGGAAACCCAGACGTAAATTCCGTAGCCGAATCCGAATGGACGGTAGTGCGGTCTGTACTTGGGACACAACTCCACGTACCACTTGAGTAAAACGGCACCTCCTCTTGTTTCGAGTTGCTTTGGTTTATTTAATTCTTGTCATTTAAATTCTGCATGTTGTTTAATCCCATGATACGATCGAGTGCATGGGCTTAGTAAGTGCGATGAAAGGTTCCCTAATTGGAGGGTTAAAATCCTTCACCACGATGCTTTGCCGCACCGATTGATGTGTGTTCGGTTGAATGCGAAATACGTTCAATCGGACATACTTAGTTTGATATGATTGTCTTTATTTTCGTATGCATGATTCAACCGAGCGCATGGGTTTAGTAAGTGCGATGTGAGATCCCCTATGGGGATGGGCTAAAGCCCGTTACCACGAGACTTTGCCGCGCCGGTTGATGTGTGTTCGGTTGGATACAAGATACGTTCAATCGGGCACACTATGTTTAGTATTGTTGCTTTTCATTCTATGTATGCATGATTCAGTCAAGCGCATGGGCTTAGTATGTTGGTCTAAAGGTCCTCTCTTTGAGAGATCAAGAGCCCCAAAAGGCCACCTTTACGGCAGTACTTCACCGCGCCCCCCCTTTATTTTGTCGTTTATGTATTGCGTCCCATTTCATGCATCAGGTCTGTTCCCGTTCGAACGCGTTTACGAACGCAACTCGAACGTGCATGTATTTTGCCTTGTCATGCATCAGGTCTCGCTTATGTTCGAACGCGTTAACAAACGCCATATGAACGTGAGCATTCTGTCTCATTTCCGTTCGAACGCGTTAAAAAACGCCATACGAACGAGAACATTCTGTTTCATTTCCGTTCGAACGCGTTTACGAACGCTATACGAACGCCCACGCACTTTCTTAGTTTCATAATGCATCAGGTCTGGTTCCGTTCGAACGCGTTCTCGGACGCTACACGAACGTGAACCTTCTGTTTACCGTTCGAACGCGTTTACAAACGCTACACGAACACGCACCCACTGAATCGAGTCATCTTCATTAGATTTCATGCATAGTTTTCCTAGTAGCTATCCCCACATGTATGAATACAACTATGTTAATGAATTACAATTCATATGCTTGTGTCGTGATAACATTTGAGTATTATTTCTTGCGGTATATCGGATGGAAACCCAGACGTAAATTCCGTAGCCGATTCCGAATGGACGGTAGTGCGGTCTGTACTTGGGATACAATTCCACGTACCACTTGGAAAAGTGCCCATATGTATGCTTGTATGGTTAATATGTGTGCTTGCATTTTCTTGAATGTAATATGCAAATAAAGTTGTATGTTCGTTGCTATTTTGATATGTGTTAAGCATGCGATCTTAGATATGAGATAAATGTGAAATGTGTGCATAAGTTTTATTTTGCATATGAGAATTTAGAAGCATGATACTCTTGGAAATAAGTGTTACTTAAGCTTTGATTAAATTATTACATAAATCCTTTCATTACAAGTGGCATAAGTAAGGGACCATTCCGAACCCAACGGTTTGAGGTCTTCCCTTGCGAGGGGTGAGTGCGGCCTTAAATCTTTGTCCCGGTTCACACCGGGTGGCGACTCCATATTATTTAGTATTTCCCAACTAGTGCCGCGAGCCTAGGAACGGCGTCGCCCAGGTCCTGTTGTCCTACACTTCATAAAACGATAAAGATAGAGAAAATCATGACCTTGGAACCCTGAGCTCCTGATACCAAATGATAAGAACCTATCTGGAACAAAGCCAAGCAAACCCCTCCACGTGTTCTAAGCCCCAAGAACCGCGAATCGTGATTTTGTAAGAATAAAATCCTTCCAAAATCAAGTTCAACCCTTAAGGAACCATATCCTTAAGAACCTTTCTTTATTTCTTTGGAGAATCCTGTACAGCGATACATGGCCACAACACTTGCCACACATTGATAAGCTTTTGTTCTGTAAAACCAAGAAAGAATCAACTCCCTCAAGATGACACAAGTCACTTTGTTTTGTAACAAGATATATTCTTAGTTAATTCTCAATTACAATGAATAATGCCCCTTTAAATATGTGGCTAACCCTAATTCTACCCAAATATAATAAAAACCTAGTAAAATAAACCTAATAACACATAAAATACTTTAAAATTTCATGCATGAGCTTTGTAATATAATTAAAGTTCAGCCCAGCACTTAAACAACACATAACCTTAAAAAATATAAATATAAAAACTATAGGGATATCTTGCATCCCAATTTTGACCAAGAAGAAGTACGAATTGGACTTTGATGTAAGCTACAAAGTTGTAGAGCTACGAGTTCTCTTTCCAATGCAACTTGAATCACCAAAATCTGACATCAGAAGAGAAAGTTACGTCTAAAATACAAAGACTGCACAAATCCCGCCACTACTAATGTATCATTCGGAAATAAAGCCGAAAATAAATCAAGGCAGCCCATTGACCAGCGTAAACACACACGTATAACGCAAGCGCACGTATCGTTCAAGTAGTATAAAAATATCGATCCCACGAGGACTTAATATCTAAACTATTACTTTTATGAGGTCAAATGATTACTAATATCTAACAAGTTGATTGATTGATTTGAAATGGTGACGATTCTAAATTTAAAAGCAAGTAAATAAATTTGTCGAAAATAGGTTTTAAGAAAATTCAATATTAAAAATTATCTAGGGTTGTGATTTCTTCCAATATTATTTAAAAGATGAAGTGGTTATCTTAAACTTGGGTAATATATTGATTTATTAACCTGGAACACTAAATTATGTGTAAGCCTCTGTCGATGGTCAGACACAAATATCCAGTTTAACCCAATTGAACCATATGTCTATGTCAACCAAATTATCTGGATTCATTAAGTTTAAGTTCCAATTATGGCTACCCCCGCCCGACAGGTATATTTCTATCATGTAAGGAAATCTATTAAAGGGTTATCTATCATCAAGGAAGATCGTGGGCTATTGAGTCTAAGGCTGAAACCTAAAATCCCTATGTCTAGTTCATTTTAGATTTACCAGATCAATTTTATTAATGGCCAGTTAATGAAAAAGCATTAAGTTTAAGACTCAATAAATAAATCTTTATATTACCCAAGCTATAATCTAACCCTTATAAAACGGTGATATTGGATTTCATCACAACCCCAGATAACTAATTTAGTTACAACACATAACTAGGGCTAGTAAAAACTTGAAAGTAAAAGACATAAAGTAAAAATGCGGTAAAGTAAATACTGAAAAGAAAATTACAATAAAATAAAATGCTAAGGCAAAAGGAATTACTTTTACTACTACTAGTTTAGATATCTCCCATAAAATAATATATAAACTCGTGATAATATTACTAACCGACCAATCTGGCGGTATCCTGATTAAGTCAAATTAAGTCCAACCAGCCATTAAGGCGGTAATATTTGTCCATAAACCAGCCATAAAGGCGGAACCAAAATTAAATTATCAACCGACCAATCTGGCGGTATCCTTGATTAGTCAGGTTTAAACCAGATTAAGATTAAATTACCAACCGACCAATATAGCGGTATCCTTTTTAAGTCAATATTTTAAATAGTGAATATATTATTTTTAAGGGAGATTAATCTAAATAGCAATAGTAAAAGAATTACCTTTCACCCTAGCAGGGGAAGTTACCTCCTCATGGTGAATAGTAAAAACTGTAAAAAGTAAAGAAAGTAAATTACTATTATTACAAAAAGTAATTAAAATTATTACAAAACTAAAAACTAAAAATTAAAACGAAACTTAGAGAGAGAAGAACTCCCTATTTACATCAAAGAAATGGGAGAGAATGGTGCCCTGAATTCTGAAATCTCGAGCTCAATTTATAGGCGCGGATAAGCTTCCAGCGTCGCGACGCCAGGTCCCTCAGCGTCGCTACGCCAGCTTCTATCGACGTGGCAAGCTCTGGTTCGCTGGTTTGAAGATTCTGGATAAGCTGATAAGGTGACACGTGGCGCGGTGGTTGGGCTTCAATTATTGTGACACGTGGCGGCTTCTGATTGGTCGCTGAGATTCTTATCCGCCACGTGTCAGATAAGGATTAGATACTCAATTATTGATGCTGACGTGGCGATGACGTGGTGGTGACGTGTCGACGACGTGGCGACACATGGGAAAGAGACTGTCGGCACCGTAGAATTGCGACACGTGTCACTTCCTGATTGGCTGATGATGATGTGGCACGACACGTGGCAATTTTGACTTTCTGACGTGGCTGATGACATGGAGACACGTAGGATGACACGTGGCACATGTGGCGATGATGACTGTCGGCACAGTAGGATGCTGACACGTGGCACGTCGTATGTTAGCAGATCGGCTGTGATGGTGACACGTGGCACGGCGCATTTTAGCAAAGTCAAACTTTTCTCAGATTCTGATTTGTGGACCCGGTGCACGTTAGCACTGTTCGGCGCATTTTAGACGTCGCGACGCGAAAGGCTTGGCGTCGCGACGCGCTTAAGACCAAAATATCCCTGTTGACGCATTTTTGTCCGTTTTTGCCCCAAATTGCTTCCAATGCTTTCCAAACTTTATTTATCTGCAAAATAACACAAAATACATCAAAACGTTCACAAAATTCGAGAAACTATATGAAATATTAGGTCAAATGAGTGGGAATAAGTGATATAAATACCACTCATCACACCCCCAAACCTAACATTTTGCTAGTCCTCGAGCAAAACATAAAATAAAATAACATGAAAATAAAATTAACTAAGCCACTTTCGTAGGGATCACGATTGCATTTAGCGTATGCAACAAGCCTTTAAACCCCTAGGTGTCCCTAGTGGACGAGTTATAGTCTCGTGAGGGCTTACAGCAACGATACCCACAAACGTTTTACAAAAGTAAAAAGATAATAAAACTAATGCACACAAAAGCAAAAAGACAAGCGAAAAGAGAATAAAGATGTTAGTGACTAATCAGGTGAAACTTCTACTCCAAGTTACTAGTTGTTTTGTTTTATTTTAAATTACTGAATAAATAAATTCTCCGATTATATTTACTATTCTCCATATACACAGCCAACAAAATATTAATCAACTCATTTTTGCCCACAACAGTCATAAGTGTAGTTGATAAGAGAGTAATATTTTTGTCATAAAGTTCTATCAGATTTCACACCTTTTTGTAGCAATGGAATAATTTTTCTCATTTTTCTGATTTTTTCTTTGATTTTTCTCTATTTTTTTATTTATATACAATATCTTCCATCTATGTAACGAGTGTTGGGTCAGTGGCTCCCAAACCAGTTGGCTTTAAGGCACCAGGTGTTAAGACACCCCTACGGACTTAATTACTCAGACTTCAGATATATATATTTTTGCAGCATCTTCGATCCATGTAACGAGCTTTGGGCCAGTGACTCCCAAACCAGTTGGTTTTAGGGCACTAGGTGTTAAGACACCCTTACAGACTTAATAACTCGGATCTCAGACGTTTTTTTTTTTTTTTTTTTACTCCATTGCTTTTTGAGATGTTTCCTCCAATTAAACTAGAGCACTGAATATTACAAACTTTTCAATTTTAGCTAATGTCTGTATGTTACTATATATGTTGATAGTATTTGCTAACTGAACATATGAAAATCCATTTTAGTCCGTTTTATGGAGAATTTACAAATTAAATAATTTAAAATGAAATAAACAAAAATTAACTTATTTCGAAAATAAGCTTGAGATACGTATCAGGAGTGGAAACTCCTTACTCAGTTATCTTTCACCAATTTCACCATTTTAGTCAAAATAAAAACACAAAAACACAAAATATTTTTTGTAATTTTTGAAAAATTTTCAATTTTTTTTTTGTATTTTTCGAAAAATTTGGACTAAAAATAAAAATAACACACAACTAAAAACAAGGTACTGATCAACTAATTCCCTCCCCCAAACCTAATTGAGACATTGTCCCCAATGTCTTAAACAGTAAAAGGAGAGTTAAGAAGGTCGTACCTGGTTAGCTGAAAATCTACAGGAAATTAAAGGTTAAGATCCAGATTAATTCGACGCCTCTTACCACGATCATCCTCGGACCAATTTATCTTTGAAATGATAGGGTCAACTTGTGGTTCATAGGCTATGAGTTGATCTATTAGATCCGGAGCAGTTCTGGCAGTAAAGAGAAGTTCTTTCAAAGGTTTTGACACGAACCCATTTCTCCGAGCATCGTCAAGAAACACACAAAGAAAATCATAAAATCCATCAACATTAAACAGTCCAAGCGGTTTCTGGTGTATGTTCAGGTTCGCCCAAGATAGAACTATAAAAATTTCCTCCAATGCACCCAAGCCACCTGGCAAAGCGATAAAAGCATCAGCACGGTTAATCATTTCTACCAGTCGTTCAGACATACCTGGCATGATCAGTTCCTCTCTGTTTGATGATCCAATAAGATTTGCCTCTGCCAAGGGTTTTGGGATGATTCCCAAAACGTTACTGCCTCCTTCCTGTACAGCCTTTGAAACAATCCCCATTAGTCCAAGATTGCCTCCGCCATATATTAAGTGCATATTCCTTGCAGCTAAGACTCGACCCAATTCCTGTGCTGCTTCTACGTATTGTGGTTTAGTACCAACACTACTACCGCAAAACACACAGATGTTTTCAACTCATCTTCTTGAAGTGGCTTCCATTTTTTATGTATTTCTTTCTCAACTCTGGATGCCTTCAAAAGTTCAATGACGGGCTGAATTTATAGTACCTGAAAATGGTGAGTAAAAATAGCACAAGTATCTTCCAGAGGATGATTAGTAGCGAAATAATATCGTGATAGTCAAAAAGGGTGGATCCTGTCGGAGAAAATAAAAGAAAACAACAAAACAAATCACAATTATTAAGAAAAGACAAAGAGATATAATATTTACAAGAAAAGTAACGGCTTGATTGACGTATATGCGTCAGGGACAAGCTTCCCATCCAATTTTCTTATAAATTGGCAAACATGGTCTTTTTGAGTCAGATTCTCGAGACTTAACTGTTGTCTTTCCTTTTGGAATTGTGTATGTAATTTGCAAATGGCTATATGAACATATCCACCGGGATGCGTCTCAAGAGTTGAAGATATTTCATCTACAGACTCCTTACTCAAGCCATCCCTAATGAATTTAAAATTGTCTTCGCGATTATCAGACACCATTCCTAAAGAACGACAACGAGTGTTGCAATTAAATCGTGCACATTTGAAACAAACACCCATTTGCTTAGCTCTACATTTCTTTGCATATGTGCTTCTTCCAAAACCAGGCAGATGTGAAATAAAAGAGTCAGAAGACTCACCTGCCAATCGGACTCGTGCTTCAATTACCCAACGAATGTCATTGGGCACACCGTGGATCGTCAGTAGTCTCATTCGTTCCAAGCGAGCTTTGTAAACTTTCATTAGAGATTTTTGAGGGAGAGAAGGAAATTGCTTGTGAAGATTTGCGAGAGCTTCTTCCATTTTGAAATGACTAAACCTGCAAAAATTAAACACACAAAAATAAAACACACCAAATCACAATATATACACAAATTGCATGGGTTGCCTCCCTGCTAGCGCTAAGTTTAAAGTCGTCAGCTAAACGTGACTGCTCGATCGTTTATGCTGGATCTGAAAGTGTGACACTTTCTTTTTGTCGCTCAAATGATTCTCCCCAGTAGTGCTTGACACGCTGACTGTTAACCTTTAATGAGTTGTTGGTATTGGGATCTAGTAACTCAACAATTCCATACGGTAAAACCTGAGTGATAACAAATGGTCCAGACCACCTAGATTTCAACTTTCCAGGGAAAAGTTTCAACCTTGAGTTGTACAACAACACCTGTTGCCTTGGTTCCAACTGTCTGTGCACTATTTTTCGGTCATGCCATTTTTTGGTCTTTTCCTTGTATAATTTGGCGTTCTCATAAGCCTGTAGACGAAACTCCTCCAATTCATTGAGTTGGTGAAGTCTTTTCTCTCATGCAGCTTGTGAATCAAGATTCATCTTCTTCAGTGCCCAGTACACCTTGTGTTCAAGCTCAACTGGCAGATGGCATGCTTTCCCGAACACCAATCGATATGGGAACATACCAATGGGTGTCTTGTAAGCTGTTCGGTAGGCCCATAATGCATCATCTAGTTTTGTTGACCAGTCCCTCATTGTTGATCCAACGGTTCTTTCTAGGATTCTCTTGATCTCCCTGTTTGAAACCTCAACCTGTCCATTTGACTGTGGATGGTAAGCAGTGGCAACCTTGTGAGTAACTCCGTATTTGGATAGGAGTGCATCGAAGTATTTGTTGCAGAAATGAGAGCCACCATCGCTGATGATTGCTCGAGGTGTTCCGAACCGAGTGAAAATGTTCTTTTTCAGGAATTTGATCACCACTTTTGAATCATTGGAAGGTAGTGCAATTGCTTCAACCCATTTGGAGACGTAGTCTACAGCAACCAGGATGTACAGGTTTCCAAATGATGGAACAAAGGGTCCCATGAAATCAATACCCCATACATCGAATATCTCAACTTCCAGAATGTTTTGCAACGGTCCTTCGTTTCGCCTCGAAATATTCCCCGTTCTCTGGCACCTGTCACATTGAAAAGCAAAAAGATAAGCATCTTTAAAAAGTGTGGGCCAGAACAAACCTGATTGAAGAAATTTTGCTGCAGTTTTGTTTCCGCTGAAGTGTCCGCCGTATGGTGATGAATGACAGTGTTGCAGAACACTGTTGACCTCCTCCTGTGGAACACACCGTCTCAATAATTGATCAGCACATCGTTTAAATAGGTACGGTTCATCCCAGATATAGTGCTTGAATTCTTTGAAGAACTTCTTTCGTTGCTGAGTTGTCCATTCCAACGGCCATTTTCCTGACACAATGTAATTGACATAGTCAGCATACCAAGGGACTTCCTGTTGTTTCATGGCAAACAGCTGTTCATCTGGAAAAGTTTCTTTGATTGATAATTCTTTGCCAGCTGTTTCTCCATTTTCGATCCTCGATAGATGATCTGCCACCTGATTCTCTGTCCCTTTCCTGTCTCGAATCTCCACGTCGAATTCTTGCAGAAGAAGTATCCAACAGATCAATCTGGGTTTGGCATCTTTCTTTGTGATCAGATATTTGATTGCTGAATGATCTGTGTAGACCACCACTTTGGGACCCAACAGATAGGAGCAGAATTTGTCAAAAGCGTACACAACTGCGAGCAACTCCTTTTCAGTGGTTGTGTAGTTGAGTTGAGCTTCATTCAGAGTTCTGCTGGAGTAGTAAATGGTGTGGAAAATATTTGCTTTGCGTTGTCCCAAAACTGCACCTACAGCAAAATCACTAGCATCACACATTACCTCAAATGGAAGGGTCCAGTCTGGTGCTATTATGATGGGGGCTGAAATCAGCTTCTGTTTTAAGATCTCGAAAGCTTCCTGGCATTCTTTGGTGAAGTTGAAAGACACATCCTTTTCCAGAAGATTGCAAAGAGGTTTGGCAATCTTGGAAAAGTCTTTGATAAATCTCCTGTAAAATCCTGCATGTCCGAGAAAACTCCGTATGCCTTTTACTGATGTTGGTGGAGGTAGTTTCTCAATTGTATCGATCTTTGCTTTGTCTACCTCGATTCCCTTTTGTGAGATCCGGTGTTCAAGAACAATGCCTTCTTGCACCATGAAGTGGCATTTCTCCCAGTTGAGTACCAGGTTTGTATCTTCGCACCTTTGTAACACATGTTCCAAATTTTGCAAACAATGGTCAAAATAATCTCCAAACATAGAAAAATCATCCATAAAAACCTCCATATTCTGCTCCAGCATGTCTGAGAAGATGGCCATCATGCAACGTTGAAATGTAGCAGGAGCATTACATAATCCAAATGGCATCCTGCGGAAAGCAAAAGTACCATAGGGACATGTAAAGGTAGTTTTCTCATGGCCTTCTGGTGCGATGGAAATCTGATTGTATCCTGAATATCCGTCCAGAAAGCAATAGAACTCATGTCCTGCCAGTCTGTCTAACATCTGGTCAATAAATGGTAGCGGAAAATGGTCATTTCTCATGGCTTTGTTAAGTTTCCTGTAGTCCATGCATACTCTCCATCCAGTCACCGTTCTTGTTGGGATCAGCTCATTCTTTTCATTGGTGACCACAATAATTCCTCCTTTCTTTGGTACACACTGCATAAGACTCACCCAACTGCTGTCTGAGATGGGGTAAATGATGCCAGCATCCAACCATTTGATGATTTCTTTCTTTACAACTTCCTTCATGATTGGATTGAGTCTCCGTTGATGCTCCACTGTGGGTTTGTATTCATCATTCATCAGAATCTTGTGCATGCAAAATGATGGACTAATGCCTCGAATGTCTGCTATAGTCCAGCCAATGGCTCTTTTGTGCTCTCGTAATACTCTCAGTAGCTTTTCTTCCTGATCCATGGTTAGTGAAGAAGAAATAATAACAGGTAATTCAGAAGAGTTTCCAAAAATGCATACCTGAGATGGCTCGGAAGTGACTTCAGCTCCAGCTGTGGTGGTTCTTCAATCGAAGGCTTGATTCGATCTTTCTTTGGCAATTCCAAGCTTTCAACTGATGGTGTTGCTTTGAACGGAATGGTTTGTCAAGGTAGTTGATACATTCCAAGATTTCAGCATCTAGCTCACTGTCAGTCATGTTGGTGATGCAAGCTTCAAGTGTATCTGTGGGATTTGGCTCAGTATTTTGAACGATACTTTCAACAACATCAACTCTGAAGCATTCTTCTTCCTTTTCATCACTCGGAAATTTCATGGCTTTCAAAACATTAAAGGTCACTTCTTGGTCTTGCACTTTCATGGTTAGTTCTCCTTTTTGCACATCAATCACAGTTTTACCTGTAGCCAAGAATGGTCTCCCAAGAATGATAGGTATTTCTTTGTCTTCTTCCATGTCAAGGATGATGAAATCTGCTGGAAGAATTAGTTTGTCTACTTTCACCAGCACATCTTCAACAACACCTCTTGGAAATGCAAGTGTTCGGTCAGCAAGTTGCAATGAAACTGAGGTAGGCATTGCTTCTCCAATTTGCAGTTTCCTGTAAATAGAAAAAGGCATCAAGTTAACACTAGCACCTAAATCACATAAAGTTTTACCGATATAATGTTCTCCAATGGTGCATGGAACTGTGAAACTACCAGGATCTTTCAACTTCGGGGGAAGTTTCCTCCGAATAATGGCGCTGCATTCTTTCGTTAATGCTACTGTGTCGTAGTCTCCCAATCTCCGTTTTCGTGAAAGAATGTCTTTCATGAATTTGACATAACTGGGCATTTCTTCCAAGGCTTCTGCAAATGGGATGTTGATGTGCAGCTTTTTGAAAACCTCCAGGAATCGAGCAAACTGCTTGTCCAATTTGTTTTTCTGAAGACGCTGAGGAAAAGGTGGAGGTGGAGTGATCTGTTCTTTTTCCTTTGCTTCTTTTTCCTTTGCTTCTTTTTCCTCCATCTGTTGTTTAGCTTCTTTTGGAACTTCTTCTTGGGACATCTTGATTCCAACCTTTGTTTGTTCAGTACCGCTTTTCAAAGTAATGGCTTGACATTGCTCCTTCCCTCGGTTCCTTGGATTGGGTTCTGTGTTGCTGGGAAGATTTCCTGGTGGTCTGTAACTCTGAGCATTGGCCAGTTGGCCGATTTGATTCTCCAGTGCTTTGATGGAAGCTGATTGGCTCTGAAAGATGGCATCGTACTTTTTTAACTGAGCCAGGACTTCTGTTATTCCTGGTTCATTTGCCTGCTCCTAGCCTTTGTTCTATTGCTGGAATCCAGGTGGTGGATAGTTCCGCTGTTGGCCTGAATTGTTGCTCCATGAAAAATTAGGATGATTCCTCCACCCTGGGTTGTAGGTGTTGGAATAAGGATTGTTCCCTTGTTTGTTGAAATTGTTGACAAAATTTACCGTTTCTTCAAGTTGGTTTGACTCTGGTATTCCTCCATATGGTGAACTTGTGGATCCAGTGGTAAGAGTCTCCATGAATTTGCATATTTGATCCAGCTTGGTGTTGACTGCTGTATTGGCTCCACTTTCATAAATTCCTGCAATTCTTTGGATCATGCTCCTTTCAGTTGGCCACAAGGAATTGTTGTTGGCCATTTCTTCAATTAGTTCCCAGGCTTGATCTTCTCCTTTTTCCATTAAAGCTCCTCCAGCAGCACCATCAATTGTTTTTCTCATTATTCCAGAAAGTCCATTATATAATGTTTGGACTTGAAGCCATTTTGGAATCTCATGGTGTGGACATTTCCGGAGTAAATCTTTGTACCTTTCCCAAGCTTCGTAGAGAGTTTCTGAGTCTTGTTGCACAAAGGATGTGATGTCATTCCTCAGCTTTCCGGTTCTGGCTGGTGGAAAGTACTTTGCAAGAAATTTGGTGGCTAAAGTGTTCCATGTTGTGATGGAACCTGCTGGTAGTGAATGTAGCCAAGCTTTAGCTCTGTCCTTTAAGGAGTATGGGAAAACATGCAGTCTCATTGCTTCTTCAGCTTCTCGGTTGTAATTGAAAGTGCCGCAAACTTCCAGGAAGTTGCTGATGTGGGAATTAGGATCTTCAGTTGCATTCCCCCCGAACTGAACTGAGTGCTGAATCATCTGAATGCATGTTTTGATGTCACACGCATTTGCTGGTAAGGGAGGAAGTACAATACAGGAAATGAGTCTGTCAACCACCGGAATGGTTCTGTCTCGAATGGGAATTGGTGGTGCAACGTTCAAAGGTTCAGGTTCCATGTTGACTAAAGCTTCTTGGCTTTCTCGCCTTTCCCTTCTCAACTGTCTGATGGTTCTTTCAATTTCCGGGTCAAGCAGTCGGAGTTCAAAGCTTCTGGTTCGTCTCATGAAGTTTCTGAGAACCTGAAACACAAGAAAACAAAAAACAATAAGTAAAAAGAAATTAGATACAAGTAACGTATCTAACCCCTAAACTAATAGTGAAAGATAAATAAGTCCCTGGCAACGGCGCCAAAAACTTGACCGGCGTAAACACACACGTATAACGCAAGCGCACGTATCGTTCAAGTAGTATAAAAATATCGATCCCACGAGGACTTAATATCTAAACTATTACTTTTATGAGGTCAAATGATTACTAATATCTAACAAGTTGATTGATTGATTTGAAATGGTGACGATTCTAAATTTAAAAGCAAGTAAATAAATTTGTCGAAAATAGGTTTTAAGAAAATTCAATATTAAAAACTATCTAGGGTTGTGATTTCTTCCAATATTATTTAAAAGATGAAGTGGTTATCTTAAAGTTGGGTAATATATTGATTTATTAACCTGGAACACTAAATTATGTGAAAGCCTCTGTCGATGGTCAGACACAAATACCCAGTTTAACCCAATTCAACCATATGTCTATGTCAACCAAATTATCTGGATTCATTAAGTTTAAGTTCCAATTATGGCTACCCCCGCCCGACAGGTATATTTCTATCCTGTAAGGAAATCTATTAAAGGGTTATCTATCCTCAAGGAAGATCGTGGGCTATTGAGTCTAAGGCTGAAACCTAAAATCCCTATGTCTAGTTCATTTTAGATTTACCAGATCAATTTTATTAATGGCCAGTTAATGAAAAAGCATTAAGTTTAAGACTCAATAAATAAATCATTATATTACCCAAGCTATAATCTAACCCTTATAAAACGGTGATATTGGATTTCATCACAACCCCAGATAACTAATTTAGTTACAACACATAACTAGGGCTAGTAAAAACTTGAAAGTAAAAGACATAAAGTAAAAATGTGGTAAAGTAAATACTGAAAAGAAAATTACAATAAAATAAAATGCTAAGGCAAAAGGAATTACTTTTACTACTACTAGTTTAGATATCTCCCATAAAATAATATATAAACTCGTGATAATATTACCAACCGACCAATCTGGCGGTATCCTGATTAAGTCAAATTAAGTCCAACCAGCCATTAAGGCGGTAATATTTGTCCATAAACCAGCCATAAAGGCGGAACCAAAATTAAATTACCAACCGACCAATCTGGCGGTATCCTTGATTAGTCAGGTTTAAACCAGATTAAGATTAAATTACCAACCGACCAATATAGCGGTATCCTTTTTAAGTCAATATTTTAAATAGTGAATATATTATTTTTAAGGGAGATTAATCTAAATAGAAATAGTAAAAGAATTACCTTTCACCCTAGCTGGGGAAGTTACCTCCTCATGGTGAATAGTAAAAACTGTAAAAAGTAAAGAAAGTAAATTACTATTATTACAAAAAGTAATTAAAATTATTACAAAACTAAAAACTAAAAATTAAAACGAAACTTAGAGAGAGAAGAACTTCCTATTTACATCAAAGAAATGGGAGAGAATGGTGCCCTGAATTCTGAAATCTCGAGCTCAATTTATAGGCGCGGATAAGCTTCCAGCGTCGCGACGCCAGGTCCCTCAACGTCGCTACGCCAGCTTCTATCGACGTGGCAAGCTCTGGTTCGCTGGTTTGAAGATTCTGGATAAGCTGATAAGGTGACACATGGCGCGGTGGTTGGGCTTCAATTATTATGACACGTGGCGGCTTCTGATTGGTCGCTGAGATTCTTATCTGCCACGTGTCAGATAAGGATTAGATACTCAATTATTGATGCTGAAGTGGCGATGACGTGGTGGTGATGTGGCGACGACGTGGCGACACATGGGAAAGAGACTGTCGGCACCGTAGAATTGCGACACGTGTCACTTCCTGATTGGCTGATGATGATGTGGCACGACACGTGGCAATTTTGACTTGCTGACGTGGCTGATGACATGGAGACACGTAGGATGACACGTGGCACACGTGGCGATGATTACTGTCGGCACCGTAGGATGCTGACACGTGGCACGGCGTATGTTAGCAGATCGGCTGTGATGGTGACACGTGGCACGGCGCATTTTAGCAAAGTCAAACTTTTCTCAGATTCTGATTTGTGGACCCGGCGCACGTTAGCACTGTTCGGCGCATTTTAGACGTCGCGACGCGAAAGGCTTGGCGTCGCGACGCGCTTAAGACCAAAATATCCATGTTGACGCATTTTTGTCCGTTTTTGCCCCAAATTACTTCCAATGCTTTCCAAACTTTATTTATCTGCAAAATAACACAAAATACATCAAAACGTTCACAAAATTCGAGAAACTATACGAAATATTAGGTCAAATGAGTGGGAATAAGTGATATAAATACCACTCATCACCCATACACGTCCAAAACTCATTTCATTCTTGATTTAGACATAATAAAGCCTTCATATAAAGTCTCATGCATGGACCAGACTCCAGAACCCAAGGAATCTTCCAAATCCACCAAAATGGCCCAAATACACTAATCTAACCAAGCCATGCAATCAGCCACAACTTCAAGTTAACTTAGCCCAACAAACAGAGCTCATTCTGGATCACATCACCATGTGTCAGTGAAAACTCTCAAGTAATAATTGCATGAGTAGTCCTCATACTTGAGATTATCAAAGTTTATATAAAGATCTTATAACTTTGACATTCTCCTTCCCAAGCTCTCAGAACCAGTCATAAGGTGTGAGTAGGGTACTTGTTGAGTTGTATGAGGGTTATGAATATGCAACAAATGATCATTGTAGATACTGGATTTTTATGCATAGCCCGATGATGAGTCTCTTATGGGGACAACCTCTGAAAGCTTGGGAAATTACAATGATGATTGCCAAGAAGGAAAAGGAACTCCAGGGAATATAATCAAAAGCCAACCAAACATCACCTATGTTTGGCCGCCCTTTGTTGGACAATTATGACCCATAGCATCACTATTTGTACAGAACATGGCGTTGTTGTACAAATTAACTATGTGACAAAGGAAATTGCTCTTTTATCATTTGTAATTGGATTACTTGGATATATAAATGATAAAAATCCATATGATTAGTACCGGATTAATAAGATATGAGACAATATTAATCCACTAAAGTTTAATCATTAAATATCCCTAGTCGTAGTATTATCAAGACTGGACATCGATAATGCAGAATAGGCTAGTATTACACTTGTGCGTGTTATGGAAGCGTAACGGCATATTTCTCATATATTTGGGTATTGGATACTCATGCAAGTGTAATAGGAGGTTCTGTTTACCGATGGTACAGAAACAGCTTCGCTCTGGATAGACCCCTGGAATCTCATTGGTAGTATGACTATGTGTCTATGGGAATCCGAATCAGGGTAGGTGTATTTGGTCTTAACCTGAGACTTGCATCGCTAATACTTGCGACAATCAGTATACTTTGGTTTTGGTCGTCCGAGGCTTTAACAGGTTCTGTGTACGCCTCTTCTGGGTATACTGAGAATCGTAGTGTATTGGGTGTGATGTCAAAATGGAAGTATCACTTCAGTCATATGGAGATGATGATCACGCATGATACGGAACTGGTACTCTTATATGCTGCAGCTATCGGGATAATATGACAATGTCATGATTATCCGATTATAGAGACTAATTACCAGAGATCCGATATATGTTTCGTATGGGGCAGACACAATTCTAGCCCCAGGCCTAGCATATGACAAAGATTACATATTCCTTTACAGAATATTTCTGGAGAATTGGGTAGGCACGGTGCTTTGCTAGAAGCCAACCATATCTTGTAAATCGGTAAGAATGTAGTACCGGGTACGCACGTATTTGGATAGTCCGATGACCGTATTTACTGCCAACATATCCAGAGATCTCTTGGGTCACTTCCCGAAGATTCACCGTTGAGATTTGACTCGAACATAAAATTAATCTGGGATTAATTATGAGAGATAAAATTAATCTGGGATTAATTTCGGCAATAAATTAATCTGGGATTAATTAAAAGAGAAAGAATTAATCTGGGATTAATTGCGTCGAGAATTTATCTGGGATTAAATTCGGCAATAAATTAATCTGGGATTAATTAAAAGAGAAAGAATTAATCTGGGATTAATTGCGTCGAGAATTTATCTGGGATTAAATTCTTCGAGATGAGAGAACTCGGTTAATTTGGAATTAATCGGTAAAATAAATTTAATAGTTAAATTGGATTTTTCTATTTAATTTATTTAATTGGGCTAAAATAATATATTAGATATATTAATTGAAATTAGATTTCAATGCGGAATTAAAATTGGATTTTAATTCAAGCGAATGAATAATTTTGGAATTAATTCGCGAGCGACTTTGGTAATAATTTTGCGAGGTACTATTATTTAATTAAATTGGATTTAATTATGTCGCGACGGAAAATTCGTTTAATCGGATTAAGCGAACCCAATCCCGAAGTGTGTTGAGCGAACCACTTAAATATTGAATTTAAAGTAGGTCCCACCAACTTACATCAACTTGTCACTATTTGTGATGCAAGTGGTTGAGCTTATTAATTGGATTAATTGCTCAACACACTAACTCAAATCAATAGTGATGGAAGTGGTTGAATAAAATAAATTAGATTTATTCCAACACACCAACTAAATATAAAAGGTTAATTGTTTTTGGAAAACAAAAACTATTCACATTTCTTCTCTCTTTCTTGCCTTGGCCGAACACCATTGTCTCTCTTGGAGAGAAATTTTTCTTTCATTTTTTCTTGCTAGCACATCAAGTAGTGAATCAAGGTGATAGGGAAACTCACCCAAGTGTTGGAAACACTCAAGAAGGACTTGGAGCTTCCACCGAAATGCATAAAAAGTTTTGAACTCATCCGATCAATGTGAGTATTTTCCGCAACTCTTTTGATTTTATTCACACACAAATCACTCTTAGACGATCTTAGCATGTTCTAGGAACACTTACAATGGTATCAGAGTGATCTAAGTTTGATTTGGAATTCTAGGGTTCAAGAGTTTAATTTGGGAATTTTATGTTTGGAGCTTGATTTTCCTAAATTAGTTGTTGGGTTATGTTTATATAATGTTGAATTGGATTTGTGCATTGTTGGATTTGTGATAAATTGATTAGATCAAAAATCACCAAATCCTTATGACATGGCCGAATATACCCTAGGTTGTGTTCATGGTGATTTTTTTGATTTTAGAAAATTGGATATGTTTAAAGCATGAAATAAATCTTGTATGTTGATTTAATTTGATTGAAATCAAATTGGGTGTTATTTTATGCACAATTGTCGTGAGCCATAATGCATGTTATAAGATTGATTTTGCTTCAATTTGTATTGGACATGAATTGGAAATGTAGAGCATGATTAATTGAATTAATTAGTATTTTGGTAGCATTAGATTAATTAATTATTTATGGTAATTACACTTGAATTGAATTAATTTGTAATTTGGAATAATGAGTTAATTAAATTTATTGTATTTGGGCTTAATGGGCTTAGTTGGGCCAAGTTTGGTTTAGGATAATTGGTTTGATCCAATTGGGCCTAAAACCATTTCCATGAAGACCAAATATGATAATTGGGCCTTTAAAATTTTAATTGGGCCTAATGGGCCTAAATTGATTTTTGGCATATGGTGATTCCTAATTGGGCCTTGGCATCTTGGGTTTAACCCATAATTGCCAAAGCCCATGCCTTAAGAATTAATTGAAAGCCCATTGGACTTTAATTGAATAGTATTGGATACTAATTGGGCATTTGAGACCCATAAAGATTGGATTTGGAATCCAAGTCTAAAAGGCACTATTGAAAGTGTAATTATTTAATTTGGAATTAAATATTAATTAGTATTGGATACAATTTAAATTGGATTTAAAATTGTAGTTCGATATAATTCAAGAATACTTACTTTGAGTATTTATTCTTAAACGAGTTGGACTCGCGCAAATCAAATCGTTGTTTGAACATTGGATGGTCACTAATCAAAGATTAATTAATTGGATTAGATTGATTGATAACATGTTTTGTGTGAATACTTGGATGTATGTATGAATAATGTATATCGGATAGATATTAGATGGGTGAGGGCAATTTTGGAAATTATTGCAATAAATTTATAATTTATTAAATTGGACCTGCGTGTGTAGCCTATTATCTTCTTATCTCATTGTATTTCTCTTCTCACCAATTCCCCTCAATGTTAATGAGGTTTCTTTAGAATATTATGTAATTGGGTATAAGTATGAATAAGCGCTAGCGGGAGAGAGGAAAATGGAGAGATTTGTTGTAGGAACAAGTTTGTTGTATATCCATCCGCATATCATTATTAAATTTTATCGCGCCTTATTATGCTTTTAGAATGCATGCTTAAGGGTGTATGATGAGACATAATAAAAGATAATAAATTAGTTGCCAAATCACGACAAAAACGCTCATTTTATATTAAACGTTTTTTCCTTCCATTGAGTGATTCTCTCTCAAGTTCCAAGATTGGCATTGGTTTGTTGGCCAAAGTCAAGACCTTTGTCCATCGCGAATGTGTTTGAATCATGAAAGCTTTGTTCCATATCGTACGACTTGGGCAAGTTGTGATTTGTTGGCCAAAGTCAAGGTCACTTCTTGTTCATCGGCCTCGATTACGAAGCTTTCCCACTGTCAATGGGTCACGCTTAACTGGTTTCATTAAGCTTGTTGAGCCAAAGCCAAGACTTAGTTGATTCAGAGGAAAAATGTTAGGCAATATATTGGATATATGTTTTGGATTTGGAGGTCCACCTACTGGATCTAGGAATTAGATGGGATCCAATTGATTTTAGAGATCTACCTAGTTAAGTTTCATACAATTTGTTGGCCAAAGTCAAGGTTGTGTGTTATTTAACAGGATCCTAGCCCACTAGGAAACTAGGTTTCCCGAGTACTCCACTGAGGGTTAGAGGCTCGCCGAAAAATAGTGGGAGGCAAGTATTAAATTTTCAATTTCATTTAAATACTTTCCAAAACGTGCTCATTTTAATTTTCGTCATTAATTATTAATAAATATATTAGTTGGACTAATATTCAATTATTGTTTTAATTAAACAGTTGGACTGTATTCAAACTACTTCATTTATAGTTGATTATATAATTGGATTATAGTAATCAATATATTTTAATTAACCAATCAAATAGTAGTTGATTATATAGTTGGACTATAGAAATCATTATATTCTATTGTACCCAAAATCGTTGATTGGATAGTTGGACTATTGGAATCAAAATAACTGAAAGATTAGCGTTTAAAACATAATCCTAGGTGAAAATGTCTTTAAACGGCTTCAATTTTCAAATTGGGAATAGAACCTAAGGATAGTCTGGGAGCCAAGAAGTTACTTTATTTGATAGAGTGACATCTCGGGCCTGAGCGCGGAGTTGAGCAAATAGTGGAGAATGAACTTTGGAAGACTCATGGTGATGATAACTTTAGTGCTCAATCTGTTACGCTTGCCGCACTGACTCATTAATTTCTTCGTCAGAACTAAGGATTAGATCCTTATAGTATGATATTGAAATTGAAGGATCTTCATAGATATATTCTTAGATCTTAGAAGTACTAATTGCAATAGAAAACTCTTGGAGAGTTAATGGCTATGCTCAAGGAGACAGAGCCAGAGCTTACAAAAAGGCAAGAAGCGCAAAGCGCATCTTACTTCGACATCCCAGAAGGCGAAGGCTTGGCTGAAGGCTTCTGGGGGTGTGAAGAAAAAGGCAAAGGCAAATTCGTCATAATCTTCTGGGAAGACAAATGACATATCCCAAGATGTCTGCCTAAACTGTGGCAAACGGGGTCACTGGAAGCGTGACTGCCGTATGGACAAGGCAGACATGAAGGAAGTGAAGTGAAGGCGGGCAAGGCTTCAGCTTCAGATATATTTGTTATAAATATGTCCACTACTAGTTTTAAAATTGGATTTTAATACTGGATGTAATACATAAATATATGTACTGATGTGCGGGATCTGCTGATTAGCAGGAGACTGGCTTTAGATGAGATCGACCTATGAGTTGGAAATGGGACGAGAGTCGCTATTTTGGCAGTAAAAACCTAAGTTTTGGAACTGCCCTTTGGGCATGTACTTAAATTAGGAAACTGTTATTATGTATCTAGTTTGACTAGGAATATTATCTATGTATCTAGTTTAACCCGTTGCGGGTATACCTTTATATTCTAGAACACTAAGTGTTTTGTTTATAAAGATGATATTGAGATAATGACATTAAATGTGAATAACATAATTTATATTTAGAATATAAATGAATCTCTAACATATAATATGACAAACAAAAGCTCAAACTGAATAAATCTGTTGAGACTTAAAAGTGGCATTGTTGTCTGTGACACATAAGCAAGACTCGTATATCCACACTTTTGAAGAGTGGATACTAGGACGGATTTGATTCTAATTCAAATGATGTCTACGAATCTAGTTTATTAGGAAAAATGCCTAAAACACCTTTTACTTGGTAAAAGTGCAAGTGCCACCGATCTGTTACCCTTCGTTCATAGTGACGTCAGTGGGCCCATGTCTAGCTAGGCTAGAGGTGGATATGAATACTTTGTAACCTTTTCGGATGTGGCATCACGTTACGGTTATGTGTATCTTATGAAACACAAGTCAGAAACTTTTATAGTTTCGACACGAAGTAAGAAAAACATACCGGTAAAAGTATTAAAAACATTATGATTGGACCATAGTGTAAAATACTTAAAGATATGAGTTTCAAGATTACTTGAAAGAGTATGGTATTCTTTCACAGTGGACTCCTCCCGGGACACCTCAATTTGATGATGTGTCCGAACAGAGAAACCGAACTTTGTTGGACATGGTAAGGTTAATGATGAGTCACTCTGAGTTACCAATTTCCTTCTAAGGATACTCATTAAACAGTGCAATACTTATTTTGAATAAGGTTCCATAAAAATCTGTTAGACAGACTTCATATTAGATATGAACATGAAAGAAATCGGGTTTATCATTCCTGAAGATTTAGGAATGTTGGGCATACGCTAAATATTTGGATGGTTCCATACTAGAAACCAAATCGGATAAGTGTCTATTTGTAGGTTGTCCTAGGGAAACCAAAGTATAAAACTTATACAACTCACAAGAGAACAATGTAATTGTTTCTCTCCATGTGACTTTCCTAAGAGGAATACCTAAATGTAGTGGTAAGTGGGAAGAAAGTAGAACTCAATGAAAATCGGAGTATTACTGTTCCAGACACCGAGCCCTCATGAAACACAAACAGTTCATCAGGGATGAAATTGTACCAATAATCTCCGAATACACAAGAACCACGTAGGTCGGAGAGAGTCAGAAAAAAATCTGGGAGGTATGGTTTTCTTATCTCACCTCATGTAGATATCAATCTTATTGAGGAAGACGAACCAGCTACGTATGAGGAAGTGATACAAGGTATCGACTCCTTTCATGGCAAAATGCCATGAAGTCCGAAATGGATTCCATGTATACCAACTAAGTTTGGACACTGGTTGATGTACCAGAAGGCATTGTGCCTATTGGTACTAAATATGTCTTCAAGGAAGACATACGTGGATGACAACATATAAATGTATACAGCTAGGCTTATACAGAAAGGGTATCGTTAACGACATGGTGTCGATTACGACGAAACATTTTATCTATTGCCATGATTAAATCCATTTGGATAATGTTTGCTAATGCAACGTATTTCATTTATGAAATATGACATATGGACGTCAAAACCGCTTTCCTTAACGGAAACCTTTTGGAGGATGTTTACAATAACCTGACGATTTTGTCGTGCCAAAACATGCAAACAAGGTTTGCAAGTTAAATCGATCCATTTATGGATTGAAGCAAGCATAGCGTTCTTGGAACCAACATTTTGATGAGATCATAATGGTATATGATTTCATTCAAAACGAATATGATTCTTGTGTATATGGGAAGGTTAGTGGGAGCGCACTGACAGTGAATGTCCTATAAGTTGATGATGTATTGCTTCTTAGCAATAACATTCCCATAATATAATCGGTGAAAGCTTGGCTTTCATTAAAATTCTCCATGGAATACCTGGGAGAAGCAGGCTTTATTCTAGGAATAAAGATCTACTGTGATAGATCTAGAAAGCTACTGACAACCCGCCCATAGCTAGTACGTTTTTGAAATGTATGTGACCTGATGTCTCATATGCTTTGAGCATATGTAGACGCTATAAGGCCAATCCAGATGATGGTCACTGGATTGATGTAAAGAACATCCTTGAGTATCTTGGACGAACTAAGGATGCTTTCTTAATTTATGGAGAATGAGAACTTGAGGTAACTGGGTTCACCGTTGCAAGTTTCCAAACCGACAAAGAGGACTTTAAGTCGCAATAAGGTACATATTTAGTTTGAATAACTGTAACATCCCGGGTTATTATAGCGAGTTGCATAAATTTTATTTTCCGTGCGTGGGGTCGCGTCCGAACGCGAGATTAATTTTTATTGTAGAATAGGAACTTTTCATGGAATTATTATAAGTTTTTATTAAATTAAAATTTAAGGGGTGAAATTGAAATCTATCAACTAGTATTTTTAAAATCTATATAATAAAGCAGAATGGTGTTGGAGGAAAGAGAGTGTATCCAACGGCTCTCTTTATGTGGCTTAATTGACGGCCCAGATCATTTCATTGGTAATTGGAGCAAAGATAGTGAATTGATTGATGGAAATGGTCAAAAATTTTCAAATTTTTAAATTAAAAAATAGAAAGTTAAAATAAAAGTGTTGATGGTGTTTTTAAGCACTATGATATTTAAGCAGCACGGGATGGGTAAAAGGGTAAATTCCCTTGTTGATCGAGATCATCAAAACCGACCCGACCACAACATGTATAGACCGACCACTTTGGTTCGGATGACCGAGCACTATAAAGTCGGCAGAAACACTCTCAGCATAAAAGATTGCCATGACCGACCTCATGAAGACCGACCAGATGGTGAGACATGTTCAAGATGACGACACCCTATTCTTGCGGATAAGATAAAACGAATTATCCTACTCTCACAAGGAAATGAAGTCAGAATCCGAAAAGGAATAAGAAAAGAGAAGGGAATATCATACTAGGAATCCTTGCAAGGAGAGAAGGCTAAATTCAACTAGGATTTCTTATGCAAATAGGAGTCTGATTTCTTTACTATTATAAATAGGAGGGCAGAGTATGTGTAAAGGGCATCATAAAATTAGTGATCAGAATCATCAAGCTCTGACTTGTAAACACAAAAGATCTGAGAAGCGTATTGGAGTAATAAAAAGTATCATCCTGTTCTTGTCCGTGGACGTAGGTCGGATCCAAAATCTACCGAACCACGTTAAATCCCTTTGTCGATTGGTGTGTTCATCTGTCTCTCGCTAAATTTGCTTTTGGTCCCCCATAACCAAACAAATTCACTATTGAATGAGGATTACCTCGGAGGTGATATTCCCATATTACCCTGAGACCAAAATCCGCCGTCAACAGTTGGCGCCGTCTGTGGGGAACTCAACAAAAAGCAACTCGCGTAGTGAGACAATGGCGGAAGACGGAAACCACCAACCATCAGGGAGCTCGGCTGCAGATTGGATGGAGAAGATTGAGGAGAACCTTAGGAAAGAAAGGGAGGAAAGCCAAACTCTGCTAAAAACCATAGTAGACCGGTTGGAAAGGATAGAAGGAGCACACAATGGAAAATTCGAGGCCGGGACTAGCCGACGAAGGAACGACATAGCAGAAGGAAAAAGAATTGTCGATACAAGTGAAGACGACAGACCCCGGAGGAGGGAACCCTACAGGGTGAGATCCGTGGTAGTGCAGAGAGATTCCCAGACCGAGGACACATGGGAGGGAGAAGATGACAAATCGTCACCAGACTCCTCATACGATAGCCCTCACAACACCCGGAGAAGAGGAAAAGAATATAATGAAAAAGTACGAGAAGATACCGACCCCGAGAAGCACCATTCCCGAGATAGCAGAAAGAAAAGAAACCACAGGGGGCGGCATGGAACCAAAGACAGCAGCATGAAATCTTGGTTACGGGAGGAGCTGGTCAAATGGGGAGTATACCCCAATGCAAACAGAGAGGATGTCCAGGACGGCAAAGATGAGTCCCCCCTCACAGAAGAAATAAAATCAGAGAAATTCCCAAAAAGATTCAGCATGCCGACCATGACACCATACAAGGGCCATACCGATCCCAAAACCCACATTGAAGGTTTCGTCCTACTAATGGAGGTGCAAGGGGTAACAGGGGACGCCATCTGCAAAGTGTTCCCCCTAACTCTGGCCGGACCGGCCATTCTATGGTATAGAAGCCTAGCCCCAAGGAGCATCAGCAGCTTCGCACAACTGAGAAAGTCATTCATACGACACTTCAAGGGGGCTTGTGTCCCCAGAAAGACAATTGGAGAACTAAGGCTTATGAAACAAGGAGACGATGAACCTTTGAAGATATTTATTGAAAGATACCATAATATGGTACTCGAAGTCGGAGGGTATGAATCCCCCGAGGCCCTGGAAAGCTTGAAGGGAGCCTTGAAAGTCGGGAGGCTATGGACCCATCTAAGGATCCAAGACACCCCGGACTACGCAACCGCCCTGGAGGTGGCCCGAAAATTCGTTTTGTTAGAGAACGAAGAGAAAGTATCCCGAAAAGGGAACACCATCAGAGAAAGGACCACGAGAGAGGGCGCCCCCCGCCGTGTAGAAAGAGAATCCAGAAGACCACCCCCGAAACACAAAGAGTTCAAACCACTGCACCGAGACAACCAAGAGAGAAGGGCGCCGACCCAAGTAAACCATGTGGTCGGGGAAGATGCGTACATTCCCCTAAAGAAACCACTGGGACAAATTGTCATGGAGATCCAGGGGAAAGGCCTCTTAGTAGAACCCGACCAAAGAAGATTTCCCCCGGACAAAAGGAGTCAAAAGGCTTATTGCGTACACCACAACTCCAGAGGACACGCAACAGACGGATGTAAAGATCTGCGAGAACAGATGGAAGATCTAGCACGAAACGGGTATCTGAACAAATACATTGATCACGAGGTCATGACGGCCAGACAAAGAGCACGTGGCCGCCAAATCAACTAAAAAAAAAAGGCAGTTTGTCCCCGAAACATGAATAAAAAAACTTTCTCTTCTCAAAAAGGTTCTCGTCCACTTTCTTAAAACATAAATAGAAAGACTTACTCAAAAAAAAAAAAAAAAAACCGGGGACAAACTCAGCGCCTAATACAAAAAGAAACGACCAAACACTAAGACCTGATCGGCTCGGGGATGGACTTTATTCCGCCAAGGCCACTCAGTTATTCGGCTTGGGGTCGGGTTACGTCCCACCGAGTCATGCTCATTGGTCTGGGGACGGGACATTCCCCCAAAGCCAAGTACCTCTTTCAGCTCGGGGTCGGGTTACGTCCCACCGAGTCATGCTCATTGGTCTGGGGACGGGACATTCCCCCAGAGCCAAGTACCTTTTTCAGCTCGGGGTCGGGTTACGTCCCACCGAGTCATGCTCATTGGTCTGGGGACGGGACATTCCCCCAGAGCCAAGTACCTCTTTCAGCTCGGGGTCGGGTTACGTCCAACCGAGTCATGCTCATCGGTCTGGGGACGGGATAGTCCCCCAGAAACCAAGTATCTCTCTTAGCTCGAGGTCCTTGGAAATATTCAGGGACATACTCGATGCATAGGATCTGTGAGAAGCATAGCACGGGGAGGGATGATACCCCTGTGGCGATTGCCTACTTCAGTGTTACCGAACATGAGGAGGAACATGCCCTTAATGTGTCGAACACTCCTTTGATCCTCACCTACCCGATGTAATGGATCCGTGGGAAAGCATAGCACGGAGGATAATGATGCCCCCGTGACGATTGCTAGCTCCAGTGTTACCGGGCCTAAGGAGGAATATGCCCTTGGTATCCCGGACACTCTTTGATCCATTCATCATCCGGATCCGCGAGAGACACAGCACGGGGATGCGTTATGCCTCTGTGGCGTGTGCCTGCTCCAGCGTGGTAAGGAGGAGCCCTCATACAATACACAGGCTCCCCAGTGAACCGACGTGTAGAGGATGTGCCCTTACCATTCAAACGCTCTTCTGATCCGAATCCTGGTTCGCCGGGACACTGAATTGAAAGATTCAGAATTGTGTTTTGGAGACCTCGGGCAGGACGCTGTTTTGAGGCATCCATGTTGTTGTTTATGCTTGCAAAAACGTTTTTGGGATAGGTGCTAAGTCACCCCCACCTTTTAATTTTATTTTCCAGAATCTTGTTTTTGTTTTTCGCCGGTCTGGCAGAGGGACGCCCATGCCAGATTCGGTAGGGTTTCAAAGGTTGATTCACTTCCCTTCTAAATAAACCCCAGGGGTTAGTCGGCTCGGGGCTGGATTTCGTTCCGCCGAGGCCACTTGTTAGTCGGCTCGGGGCTGGATTTCATTCCGCCGAGGCCACTTGGTTATTCAGCTCGGGGTCGGGTTACGTCCCACCGAGACAGCTCCTTTGGTTTGGGGAGGTAACATTCCCCTAGAACCCGTATTTCACTCAGCTCGGGGTCGGGTTACGTCCCACCGAGACAGCTCATTTGGTTTGGGGAGGTAACATTCCCCCAGAACCCAAGTCTTTCACTCAGCTCGGGGTCGGGTTACGTCCCACTGAGACAGCTCCTTTGGTTTGGGGAGGTAACATTCCCCCAGAACCCGTCTTTCTTTTAGCTCGGGGTCGGGTTACGTCCCACCGAGTCAGCTTTTTTGGACTGGGGATGTAATATTCCTCCAGAGCCAAGTCTTTATTCAGCTCGGGGTCGGGTTACGTCCCACCGAGTCGATTTCTTTGGACTGGGGATGTAACATTCCCCCAGTGCCAAGTCTTTCTTTTAGCTCGGGGTCGGGTTACGTCCCACCGAGTCGGCTTTTTTGGACTGGGGATGTAATATTCCTCCAGAGCCAAGTCTTTATTCAGCTCGGGGTCGGGTTACGTCCCACCGAGTTGACTTCTTTTGGACTGGGGATGTAACATTCCCCCAGAGCCAAGTCTTTCTTTCAGCTCGGGGTCGGGTTACGTCCCACCGAGTCGGCTTCTTTGGACTGGGGATGTAACATTCCCCCAGAGCCAAGTCTTTCTTTCAGCTCGGGGTCGGGTTACGTCCCACCGAGTCGATCGTCATCAGCATAAGGGCAAAGCATTTGCTCCACGGGTAGATATCGGGATCCTCGTTGACTGAGCACATGAAGGTGGCAGGAAAGACCAGATTTGCAGCCAAGACATTTTTCTCTGCTGTTCATGGAGTGACCACCGACGGATTCATCGGCACACCATCTTTTTTTATAGTTCCCGGCATCAACTCGCAAACTCGTTGTTACCGAGAACTATGGGATAGATGTTGATGGTGTTTTTAAGCACTATGATATTTAAGCAGCACGGGATGGGTAAAAGGGTAAATTCCCTTGTTGATCGAGATCATCAAAACCGACCCGACCACAACATGTATAGACCGACCACTTTGGTTCGGATGACCGAGCACTATAAAGTCGGCAGAAACACTCTCAGCATAAAAGATTGCCATGACCGACCTCATGAAGACCGACCAGATGGTGAGACATGTTCAAGATGACGACACCCTATTCTTGCGGATAAGATAAAACGAATTATCCTACTCTCACAAGGAAATGAAGTCAGAATCCGAAAAGGAATAAGAAAATAGAAGGGAATATCATACTAGGAATCCTTGCAAGAGAGAAGGCTAAATTCAACTAGGATTTCTTATGCAAATAGGAGTCTGATTTCTTTACTATTATAAATAGGAGGGCAGAGTATGTGTAAATGGCATCATAAAATTAGTGATCAGAATCATCAAGCTCTGACTTGTAAACACAAAAGATCTGAGAAGCGTATTGGAGTAATAAAAAGTACCATCATGTTCTTGTCCGTGGACGTAGGTCGGATCCAAAATTCACCGAACCACGTTAAATCCCTTTGTCGATTGGTGTGTTCATCTATCTCTCGCTAAATTTGCTTTTGGTCCCCCATAACCAAACAAATTCACTATTGAAGGAGGATTACCTCGGAGGTGATATTCCCATATTACCCTGAGACCAAAATCCGCCGTCAACAAAAAGCATTTAATTCTGTAACACCGTGCCGTAGGCACGGCCAAATACTGTAACACTGTGCCATAGGCACGGACATCATTTAATTAAAAAATAAAATCATTTAATTCTGTAACACCGTGCCGTAGGCACGAGCAAATACTGTAACACCGTGCCGTAGGCACGGGCAAAAACTAGTATATATATATATATGTCTAGACCTTTCTACACAAATTTAATTAATATATATCTATATAATAAAGGAGAATGGTGTTGGAGGAAAGAGAGTGTATCCAACGGCTCTCTTTATGTGGCTTAATTGACGGCTCAGATCATTTCATTGGTAATTGGAGGAAAGAGAGTGAATTGATTGATGGAAATGGTCAAAATTTATCAAATTTTCAAATTAAAAAATAGAAAGTTAAAATAAAATCATTTAATTATATAACACCGTGCCGTAGGCACGGGCAAACACTGTAACACAGTGCCGTAGGCACGGCCAAATACTGTAACACCGTGCCGTAGGCACGGACATCATTTAATTAAAAAATAAAATCATTTAATTCTGTAACACTGTGCCGTAGGCACGAGCAAATACTGTAACACCGTGCGTAGGCACGGGCCAAATACTGTAACACCGTGCCGTAGGCACAGGTAAAAACTAGTATATATATATATATAACTAGATTTTTATTTATTGGAAATACCCACACCCACACAAAAAAGACCACACACACAGCAAAACAAAAAGAAAAACAGAAGTGACGAGTGGGGGAAGGAGAGAAGGGTTTGCATTTTACTTGCCAAAAACGTTAAGCTAGTAAAGAAATTGGTTCAAGCTCAACAAAGAATAAAGAGAAAAGAAGTCATTAGGTGCTTTGTGGAAGAAAAAAAGAAAAGAAAGAGACTAAATCAAGCTAAGTGTTTTTACCCAAATTGTAATAATTTATATATTGATGACTAGGGGTAAAGTGTGTTGTTGAATTGTTGATAATGTGAATCGGGTGTTTGGAGGAAAAAGATTCAAATTCGGTTGCAACGATGAGGGAAAAGCTAGGGTTTTGGTGGGTATTTTGTTTTTGCTATGTGGATTTAGTTTTGGAATATTTGTGGTGGAAAAAATAATAATAATTATAATAGCTTAAAAGTGACATCACCTGAGTCAATCAAATGAGTTCATGAATGTGCTATTGCGTTGATGACCTGGGAAATTAATTATTGGAAAAAAAAAAGAAGAGAAGAATAAGTTTTGAGCTGTGAAGCTCTCGGCAAGCTGAGTGGAGGGGGGGAATACACGACATTTTTTTTTTTATATTTTATTTTCTTTCTTTCCCTGATGCTTACGTGCTTGAGTATGGTTGAAAATAATTGTATTATTTAGAAATTGGGATACAAAGTTGATGCGTTTCAACGGCAAAGACAAGCCTGGTATGTAATGCGGTTATGTTTTCGTTTCTTTGTGATATATCTTCTTTGTGTGTTCTAATGTCGTTATTAACTATAACTTTCAGCTGAGAATGTTTTTGAATTTGTATTTCTATTTAATCAAACATGGCTATTACTTATGGCTGTTAGAGTTGAATTTGATGGAGATTCTATTTTCGTATCCATAGCCCCCTGCATCTTTATATCAGAGAAATTAACATGCTTCATTGGTGACATAGATCTACTAAATTTACATGATATTGAAAGTTCACCTGCATTGCAGCGCCCGACACCATGGAATTGTAATGTTTTAGTTCTATCTGCTTTCCTTAATTTTCTCTTGTAAAACTGTAATAATGCAGAGCTGTAGATTTACACAAAGGGAATATTCTTATTATTGTTAGTGGTGTATCAAATATGTTGCCTGTTGTTTATTCTTTATACAGGGTAGATAAGTTAGGAATTTATAAATTGATTTTTATGTACATAAATGGTAAAACAACAGAGCTTCACATGTGTGTGTAAGCATAAAATATGGAAATTGGAGTAATAACATATAATGAATATATATATTGCAGAAACAACTAAGTAAATTCAATTATTGAGCATGAACGCAAGTTTAGGAAATAGCTTGGTATGACGAAATATGAAATGGTATGTAGCTATATAATGATTTGTGATCTAATTCCTGTTCAGTAATTTTAAAATTCTATTTGATATTAGAACTTGGAAGTAAGAATTGAGCTTATGAATTTGCTTGGTAATGATGGAAGAAAATGTGTATAGAGTATGTTGTGGAATTATTAAGTTGGCACGAGATATGAGTTGAGGTATGTTTTCATGGTAATAAAGTTTGTTAGCTTGAGTATGGACATATGATAATATGTGTGTAATTGTATATCAGGTTGCTTGTGATTTTGAAGTTATGACAGTTTATAACGTGAGTGAGTGAGCATGTAGGATATATATGTAAGCTATATTGAGGATAGTATAAATTTATAGGACACAAGATAGTTAGCATTGAAAGCACGAAGAGTAGAAATCATATGTCTTTAAATAAAATACATATGCATATTTGTGCATTGTGATTCTCATAAATTGAGTTGAAGTTAAGAATGATTTTGAAATCCAAAGTGTTTTAAAGAAAAGTTTCAGATGTTTTTAAAAGAAATGTATTTCAGAAAAGGTTTCTTATATCTTTGAGATTTAAAGCACGTTTTATGTTTTTCGGGGCATGAGGTAAAAACTCACCCCAGTATGTAACTTGAGATTCAGTTGGAATTGACGGATTCAGAGACATGTGCACATGTTGAGGACTGAGGGGACGCTCTCAGATCCTCCAGATGGGCTAGGGGGACGGCGATACGTAACGCCCCTAGACCCCAGTTTGAGCTTGGGTGGTAGCATAGATCCGCACCCCCAGCTCCAGTTTGTGGCTTGGGGGACGGCGATACGTAACGCCCCAAGACCACCAGTTTCAGGGCAGGTATGGCATGCTTTGGGGGACGGCGATACGTAACGCCCCAATGTCATGGGTTTGCATATCTGGCTCTAGGGCGTATGGGGGGACGGCGATACGTAACGCCCCCATGCGTCAGTTTTTCAGCAGACACTCAGATATCAGTTTTTCAGAAAAGGAGTTTTGAAATAACAGATTTTCAGAAAACAATTTTCAGAGACACAGAACTCAGAGAAAGGTTTCAGCTTTCAGATACAGATTTTAGTTTACAGATATAGTTTTCAGAAAGAGCTTTTAGAAAAGAAAGTTTCCAGAAATAGCAGTTTTATAAGAGATTCAGAATTTTAAAGCAGAAACCAGTTTTTAAGTAAAGTTTTCAACAGAGAATTTTCATAAAGATTTCAGAAAGCATTTTCTAAAAGCATAGCATGTTAAAGTAGAGTATAGTTTACAAGTCATGCATATGAATCATACGTTCTAGTAATTCATCTGAGATGCATATAGTTGATGTTAATGCATTATAGCACTAGTACATTCACATGAGAGTTTTTCAGAAAAAGGTTTTAAGTAATAGTTCATAAAAGCATGACATGATTGCATCGAAATGTATATGGTTAATATTTGTGCGTGACATGTTTATATAGAAGTAACATTTTGCAAAATACTAGTGCATGATAGCATGATTTTATTTAAAGGTATATATGTTAATGATGATTGTATGAGTTGTATGTTTACTTAGAAATAACATATTGTAAAGATGCTAGAACATGATGATACGATAACATGTGTATATATACATGGTTGGTGATAGTGGATTAAATGTTTAACAGAAATAGAATTTTAGTATAACCGATTTGATGATATTTCAAGATAGTTGATTACGCCCAAATATGACTCGCGGTTATCGCAGTATAGCTGGGGTGTCGATTCCTCAGAGAGATGGTTACAGGAACTGATTTACTTAAACCAAAAACGTTAACGGTAACTTAATAAATAAAGTGATAAAAATTGGTAATTAATTAAAGATAAATAAAATAATGCAATGATAATAAAAGATAATGGCAGAGAGATATGACAAAGCTTCGGAATCCCTCATGCATCGAACTCCTATATTTAGTTATTGATTCCTATTATTACACAATTGAAGGTTTCACATCCCAACCAACAACCGGAAAATATTCATTCTACGCATGATAAATTCTAAGGTAATTAATGATTATTTTCTCTATGTTAAAAGCACACAAAAGTCATCGTTACAAGCTATCTAACGTCGACAATATACCCTCAGGCAATACTGCAGCAGAAGACCAACACGCAAAATAACTTTACCAGTCACAATTAAATTCGCAAACCACACATAGAAGAAGCATGACTGGATCTATATGGGATTTAACAAAATATAATTTCTGGATTAATAAATCTAAAGATAATAGAAAATAATAAACATCAATTTTATTAAACGATTAAAAGGTACTCAAAGGAATCAAAAACATAAATAATAGAAATCAAACACAAAAGTTCATCCATAGCTTTGCCTAGAGAATTAGTTCCCCATAAAAGAAATAAATCTAGCCTGGGATTGGAGCGACATGTTATTCTGAATATTACTGATCCGCGTCCCGACTCTCGGCTTTCCTGAAGAACTTCTTCTCTCTCACGCGTGAATGCTGCACCCAGCCTTCTGGTTCTCTCACGCACCTGGAGCCTTCGCGCAGCAACTCTGCTTCCTTCACGCGTGGATGCTGCTTCTTTGTTTTCTTCTAATTCTTGCGCAGCAGCTCTCGGCTTCACGCCTGCACATATGGAGCTCTCGGTTTTTTCTTCTTTTTGTTGTATTATGCGCAGCAGCTCTCCTCTCTTCAACTTTGCATTGCTTTTTTATAATAAACAACTTGAATATTGGAAACCTAATTTCATCATCTGGCCCACGTGCAAGCCTTTTTAATTAACAATCAACAATTTTTGTTCTCTTTTCTCTGCTCACGGCCTATTATAAAATTCCTCCTTGAAATTATGAAGCCCAATCACGTGTTAGCTTCCTTTTTCAGCTTGGCTCACTTTGCTTGCACGTGTTCAACTTTCATCAAGATCCTAAGGCCATGTTTCGTGAATTGACTTTTAAGTCTCAAAGTTTTTGAAACAAACCAACAAGGCTGGCCCACATTCTTTTAATCCAAGCTTTTTCATCCTGCAAACAAACAAGAAATTGATAAAATAATTGAAATGATTAATATTTCCTAAATTAATATTAAGGTAAAAATTATATTAAAAATATACTATATAAAACTCAATACTAAGCACTCTATAAATTAATTTAATGATAAAAATTATGCAACAAAATATAAGATATAGGACTAATATCTACAATAAATCAGAATAAGTGATGCTTCAAAGTACATTTTCATGCACTTATCAATAGTAAAACAAAGAAAGTTATTATAATTATCTAATCCAAACTAGCTCAGAGTATACAGAAAGGTAAAGAGAAGAATCAGAGTAGCGCAGCAGAAGTGTGATGGATCTTAATCTGTTAGTTAGTAAAGTAGAACTTGATGTATTTAATATGAGTGATTAAAATGGATAAAAGTTATATGGCTAAATCATACTTGTAAATATTTGCATGGTCACATAGACGGTTTAGGTTAATACAGAAATAGGATTCAGACTTTGCATGTGTTTGATGCTCAAGGAAAGAACATAGTTACTTACTGAGTCTTATGACTCACACCCCAACAGTGTTTGAGTTTTGCAGGTTGGTGACCTGATCGGTCAACCACAGTCTTCAGAGCTTGAGGAGCCGAATAGCAGCATTGCAGTCAGCCAGTCACCAGGTCTTGGGAGTATTAGAGTCAAGTTGTATAAGTGTAGTTGTAGAAGGATTAAGATGTATAAGTTAACTGTAAAAAATTTTATTTATTCGTATTTTCGGGCACGGAGCCCAGTTGGATTATGACTTGAGTTGATTATTTAGTGTTAGACTGTGTGTTGGGCCCTATAGGTTGTATTGAGATGCTGGACTTTGATCCAGGTTGCATGACTTTTAGTAGAGGTCATGCTGAATTTTCGTCAATAGCCAGAGGCTTATGGAGGCAGGATTAGCCTGTCTCCTGCCGGTAGCATCCTGACTTAGGCGGGATGTTACAATAACGGAATAATGAGCTGGAAATCTTCCAAGCAAGATATTGTTGCCGAATAAATAACAAAAGCGGAACATTGCTGCAGTTGAGGCAGCAAAAGAAGCATTTTGGATCTATATAATCATAATTGGATTAGGTGTAGTTCTGTTAGCAGCTGAGTTCGGCTGCAACACAAGCTAAGGAACCGCGGTCTTATCAACGATCCAAGTATATACTTCGACTATTTCATCTGATTCGTCAGATCATACATCGTGGCGAGGTGATGATCGAATAAAACGCATCAGATGATAACATTGCAAATCCGCTGACGAAAGCTGTTTCTCAGCAGAAATTTGAGCAACTCGTACATAGTCAGGTGTTAGGCACTTGAGTGATTAGCTATAGGCCAAGTGGGAGATTGTTGGACAATTATGACCTATAGCATCACTATATGTACAGAACATGGCGTTGTTGTACAAATTAACTATGTGACAAAGGAAATTGCTCTTTTATCATTTGTAATTGGATTACCTGGATATATAAATGATAAAAGTCCATATTATTAGTACCAGATTAATAAGATATGAGACAATATTAATCCACTAAAGTTTAATCATTAAATATCCCTAGTCGTAGTATTATCGAGACTAGACATCGATAATGCGGAATAGGCTAGTATTACACTTGTGCGTGTTATGTTAGCGTAACGACATAATTCTCATATATTTGGGTATTGGATACTCATGCAAGTGTAATATGAGGTTCTGTTTACCGATGGTTCGGAAACAGCTTCGCTCTGGATAGACCCCTCGGAATCACATTGGTAGTATGACTATGTGTCTATGGGAGTCTGAATCAGGGTAGGTGTATTTGGTCTTAACTTGAGACTTGCATCGCTAATACTTGTGACAATCAGTATACTTAGGTTTTGGTCGTCCGGGGCTTTAACAGGTTCTGTGTACGCCTTTTCTGGGTATACTGAGAATCGTAGTGTATTGGGTGTGATGTCAAGATGGAAGTATCACTTCAGTCATATGGAGATGATGATCACGCAGGATACGGAACTGGTACTCTTATATGCTGCAGGTATCGGGATAATATGACAAGGTCATGATTATCCGATTATAGAGACTAGTTACCAGAGATCTGATATATGCTTCGTACGGGGCAGACACAATTCCAGCCTCAGGCCTAATATGTGACATTCGATACTGAATCGTAATACGTAATACTACGTATGCTACGCCTGACAAAGATTACATATTCCTTTACAGAATATTTCTGGAGAATTTGGTAGGCACAGTGTTTTGCTAGAAGCCAACCATGTCTTGTAAATCGGTAAGAATGTGGTACCGGGTATGCACGTATTCGGATAGTCCGATGTTCGTATTTACTGCCAACATATCCAGAGATCTCTTGGGTCGCTTCCCGAAGATTCACCGTTGAGATTTGACTCGAACGGAAAATTAATCTTGGATTAATTATGAGAGAGAAAATTAATCTGAGATTAATTTCGGCAATAAATTAATCTGGGATTAATTAAAAGAGAAATAATTAATCTTGGATTAATTGCGTTGAGAATTTATCTGGGATTAAATTCGTTGAAAGGAGAGAACGCGGTTAATTTGGAATTAATCGGTAAAATAACTTTAATAGTTAAATTGGATTTTTCTATTTAATTTATTTAATTGGGCTAAAATAATATATTAGATATATTAATTGAAATTAGATTTCAATGCGGAATTAAAAATGGATTTTAATTCAAGTGAATGAATTAATTTGGAATTAATTCGCGAGCGACTTTCGTAATAATTTTACGATGCACTATTATTTAATTAAATTGGATTTAATTATGTCGCGACGGAAAATTCGTTTAATCGGATTAAGTGAACACGAGCCCGAAGTGTGTTGAGCGAACCACTTGAATTTTGAATTTAAAGTGAGTCCCACCAACTTACATCAACTTGTCACTATTTGTGATGCAAGTGGTTGAGCTTATTAATTGGATTAATTGCTCAACACACTAACTCAAATCAATAGTGATGGAAGTGGTTGAATAAAATAAATTAGATTTATTCCAACACACCAACTATATATAAAAGGTTAATTGTTTTTGGAAAACAAAAACTATTTACATTTCTTCTCTCTTTCTTGCCTTGGCCAAACACCATTGTCTCTTTTGGAGAGCAATTTTTCTTTCATTTGTTCTTGCTAGCACATCAAGGAGTGAATCAAGGTGATAGGGAAACTCACCCAAGTGTTGGAAATACTCAAGAAGGACTTGGAGCTTCCACCGAAATGCATAAAAAGTTTTGAACTCATCCGATCAATGTGAGTATTTTCCGCAACTCTTTTGATTTTATTCACACACAAATAACTCTTAGACGATCTTGGCATGTTCTAGGAACACTTACACCCTTCTTTCTCTCTAACCCCAAAATACAGCCGAATATACTTTGAAAATCCTAAATTCTGCCAAACATAACACATCTATCATTAAATGTGTAAATTATCAGTTACTGAAGTTAAGGGACCTGATTATGTCCGACCAGACATAAAATTCAAATTTCTCATCCGTCCTGACATACATTAATGTGGTAAACGCACGTAACGGACAGATCGATGGCCGACGTGACTTAAATTTTAAATTATAAGGCTGGGTGGACATGTATCAAATATTACAGTTGATGAGCGGAAAATATATCAATATTTACCGCCCCTTTTACTTTATATTTTGTTTAGTTTCTCGGGTTTGATTAACGTTTTGATGTGTTTTAGTTTATTTTGTAGATAAAATAATATTGGGACTCAATGAAATCATTTAGGACGAATATAGGTCAAATAAGGGCAAAAATTGGACTTGGCATAATAATTTTGGAGATTGGAAACTTGAAAGGGTGTTCTAACGAAGCGCAGTTTCGGAAATTCCAATTTTGTGCAACTGTTGTATTTTGGGCATAACTTTTTACTCCGATATCGGATGGAGCTGATTCAAGTTCCTGATTAAAGACGACTCAAAGATCTAAAACTTTGAAGAACAAAATAATTTCGATTTCCGAATTTTTCATGACTGAAATTGATGAAACAACCGGAATTGTGTTATATGTAATTATTAAAGTCATTTTCCAAGCAAAATAAATAAATAAATAAAATAAAATAAAAATAGTCAAACTCCCACCAAACATGATAGCAATTAGTGGAGCAATTAGTGGAGTAATTAGTGGAACAATTAATAATGGATTTGATGGATGATTTGATGGGGGCAAAATTTTACCTATAAATATCAAGCCATTTCATTTGTAAATTCATACTTTCTTTTTTGAAATTCCTTAATAATAACTAAGAAAATTGTATCTTGTTTGTTTATTTACAGCTTTCAGTAATTAATTTCCGATTTCACACTTTCTTTTCTTTACTTTTCAGTTTTTACTTTCCGCAATTTACTTTTATGCACAGTACTTTCCTTTCTTTACTTTTTCAGTTTTTACTTTTCAAGCAATGAGGAGGTAACTCCCCCTTGTTGGGGTAAAAGGTAAAGCTTTTATTATTTCTATTTAGATTAATCTCCCCTAATTATAATATAATAACTATTTAAAATCTGACTTAACGAGGATACCGCCATATTGGTCGGTTGGTAATTAATTACAAATTGGTTTTAACCTGACTAAGCATGGATACCGCCTGGTTGATCGGTTGGTAATTAATTATTAATTTGACTTAATCAGAATACCGTCTATATGGCTGGTTGGTAATTATCACGCAAAGTTAATATATTATATTAAAGGAGATATCTAAAATAGTAGTAATAAAAGTGGATCATTTTACCTCAGTATTTTCTTTATTGTACTTTTACTTTATTTACTTTCAGCATTTACTTTCGAGTAATTTACTTTCCAGCATTTACTTTCCAGTAATTTAATTTCCAGCATTTACTTTATGTTTTTTCTTTTATTTAAGTTTTTTCTACCCGTAAATATGTGTCGTAACTAAGCCAGTTATCTGGGGTTGTGATGAAATCCAATATCACCGGTTTATAAGGGGTTAAATTACAGTTTGGTAATATAAAGGTTTTTTTATTGAGCCTTAATCCTAATGTTTTTTATTAACTGTCCATTAATAAAATTGAACTGGTAAACTTAAAATGAACTTGGAAAAGAGATTTTAGGTTAAAGACCTTAGACTCAATAGCCAACGATCTTCCTTGAGGATATATAACTCTTTAATAGTTTTCCTTACATGATAGGAATATACCTGTCAGGCGGGGGTAGCCATAATTGGAACTTAATCTTAATCAATTTAGATAACTTGGTTAACATAGGAATATGATTAATTGGGTTATACTGGGTATTTGTATTTGACCATCGGAAGAGGCTTTTACATAATTTCGTGTTCCAGGTTAATAAACCAATATATTTCACAAATTTAAAATAATCACTTCATCTTTTAAAAAGATATTGGAATGATTCACAACCCTTGATAGTTTTATAAATTTGAATTTTCTTCAATCTGCCTTCAAGCAATTTTATTTACTTGTTTTAACTTTTAAAACCACAACCTAATCAAACAATCAAACCATTAGATACTTGTAAACATTTAACTTCATAAATTGATAACAAAAGGTTTTAAGTCCCCGTGGGATCGATACTTTTTATACTACTTGAACGATACGTGCGTTTGCGTTATACGCGTGTGATTACGCCGATCAAGTTTTTGGCACCGTTGTCGGGGACTTATTTATCTTTCAATATTAGTTTTGGGGTTAGATACCTTTACTTGTATCTAATTTTCTTTTTACTTTTTATTTCTGTTTTCTTGTGTTTCAGGTTCTCAGACACTACATGAGACGAACCAGAAGCTTTGAAATCCGACCGCTTGACCCAGAAATTGAAAGAACCATCAGACAATTAAGAAGGGAGAGACGATAAGGCCAAGAAGTAATCGTTAATATCAAACCTGAACCGTTGGAAGTTGCACCACCAATTCCCATTCGAGACAAAACCATTCTAGTGGTTGACGGCTTATTTCCTGTATTGTACTTCCTCCCTTACCAGCAAATGCGTGTGACATCAAAACATGCATTCAGATGATTCAGTAGTCAGTTCAGTTTGTGGGGAATGCAACTGAAGATCCTAATGCCCACATCAGCAACTTCTTGGAAGTTTGCGGTACTTTCAACTACAACCGAGCAGCTGAAGAAGCAATGCGATTGCGAGTTTTTCCATATTCCTTGAAAGACAGAGCCAAAGCTTGCTACATTCTCTACCAGCAGGTTCCATCACAATTTGGAACACTCTAGCCACCAAATTCCTTGCAAAGTACTTTCCACCAGCCAGAACAGCAAAATTGAGAAATGACATCACATCATTTGTACAACTTGACTCGGAAACTCTCTACGAAGCTTGGGAAAAGTACAAAGATTTGCTCCGGAAATATCCTCACCCTGAGATTCCAAAATGGCTTCAAGTCCAAACTTTCTATAATGGACTTTCTGGACTGATGAGAACCACAATTGATGCTGCTGCTGGAGGAGCTTTGATGGCAAAAGGAGAAGATCAAGCTTGGGACTTAATCGAAGAAATGGCTAACAACAATTCATTGTGGCCAACAGAAAAGAGCATGATTCAACGAATTGCAGGAATTTATGAAGTTGGAGCTAACTCAACAGTGAATACTAAGTTGGAGCAAATGTACAAAAGCCTGGAAACATTTAGCATACAAGTTGTAAACATCGCCAGAGCCACAAGTTCACCATATAAAGGAGCACCAAAACCAAACCAACATGAAGAAACAGTGAACTATGTCAACAATTTCAACAGACTGGGGAACAATCCATATTCCAACACTTACAATCCATGGTGGAGGAATCATCCCAATTTTTCATGGAGCAACAATTCAGGGCAAAAGAACAATCTACCACCTGGATTTCAACAGCAAAACAAAAGCCAGGAGTTTGAAAAAGAACCAGAAATGAAAGAATGGATTGCAGAGATGTTCAAAAAGCAACAAGCAGCATATGATGCTATTTTTCAAAGCCAATCTGCTTCTATTAAAGCACTGGAGAATCAAATTGGACAACTGGTCAATTCTCAGAGTTACAGACCGTCAGGTAACCTTCCTAGCAACACAGAACCAAATCCAAGGAACATTGGGAAGGATCAATGACATGTCATCATGTTAAAAAGCGGTACTGAAATCAACAAAGATGTTGGAATCAAGGCAACTGCTGAGGAAGTTCCAAAAGAAAGCAGCGAAGCAGTTCCACAGATGGAGGAAAAAGAAGCAAAAGAAAAAGATCAAGAAATGATCACTCTACCTCCACATTTTCCACAGCGTCTCCAAAAGAATAAACTAGACAAGCAATTTTCTCGATTCTTGGAGATCTTCAAAAATCTGCATATCAACATTCCATTCGCAGAAGCGTTGGAAGAAATGCCCAGCTATGTCAAATTCATGAAAGATATTCTTTCACGAAAGCGGAGATTGGGAGATTATGAGATAGTAGCATTATCATAAGAATGCAGTGCCATCATTCAGTGGAAGCTTACCCCAAAGTTGAAAGATCCTGGTAGTTTCATTGTCCCATGCACCATTGGATAATATGACTTCGGTAAGGCTTTATATGATCTAGGTGCGAGTGTTAATTTGATGCCTTTTTCTATTTTCAGGAAATTGCAGATTAGAGAAATAATGCCCACCTCAGTCTCTCTACAACTTGCTGATAGAACGCTTGTATTTCCAAGAGGTGTAGTTGAAGATGTGCTGGTCAAAGTTGACAAATTCATTTTCCTAGTAGATTTTATTGTCCTTGATATGGAGGAAGACGGAGACGTGCTGATCATCCTCGGGTGACCATTCTTGGCTACAAGTCAAACCATTATTGATGTACAAAAATGAGAACTAACCATGAGGGTACATAACTAAGAAGTAACATTCAATGTTTTCAAGGCCATGAATTTCCCGGATGATGAAAAGAAGGAGGAATGTTTCAGACTTGATGTGATATATAGTACCATCCAGAACTCTGACGAAAGGCATAGTTCTACTGACAAACTTAAAGCTTGTCAATTGCCTGTGGAGCTTGAAGATAAAGCGTACTGAGTACTGAAGAAGCCTATTCTTGCACTACAAGCAACAGAAGAGAAATAGTTCCACTAGCTCAAAGAATTGGAGGAATTTCACATTCAGCCATTTGAGAATGCCAAATTGTACAAAGAAAATGCCAAGAAGAGACATGATGAGAAGTTAATGCGCATAAAACTGGAACCAGGGCATATCGTACTGTTAAACAAGTCAAGCTTGAAACTCTTCCCATGCAAGCCAAAATCAAAGTGGTCAGGTCCATTCCTAATCACCAAGGTTTTACCAGATAGAGCCGTTGAGTTATATGATCTTGACTCCAACAAAACGTTCAAGGTTAAAAAAAAGCGTATCAAGCACTACTGGGGAGAATCAATTGAGCGACAAAAAGAAAGTTTCACACTTTCAGATCCAGCCTAACGTTCGGGCAGTCATGTCTAGCTGACGATGTTAAACTTAGTGCTAGCTGGGAGGCAACCTATGCAATTTGTGTATGTATTGTGATTTGGTGTCTTTTAATTTTTGTGTGTTTATTTTTTACAGGTTAAGTCATTTCAAGATGGAAGATGCTCTCGCAAATCTTCATAAGCAATTTCCTTCTCTCCCTCAAAAATCTCTGATGAAAGTTTACAAAGCTTGCTTGGAATGGATGAGACTACTGATGATCAAATGTATTCCTAATGACATTCATTGGATTATTGAAGCACGGGTCTGATTGGCATGTGAGTCCTCTGACTATTTTATTTCACATCTGCCTGGTTTAGGAAGAAGCACCTATGCTAAAAAGAGAAGAGCCAACAGAATGGGTGTATGTTATAAATGTGCTCGCATGACATGTAATACTCGTTGTCGTTCTTTAGGAATGGTATCTGATAACCGCGAAGATAAGATTAATTTCATTAAGGATGGCTTGAGTAAGGAGTCTTTGGATGACATATCTAAAACTCTTGAGACGCATCCCAGTGGATATGTGTATCACGAAATTTGCATGTTATATGCACAATTCCGTAAAGAAAGACAACAGTTAAGTCTCGGGAATCTGACTTTAAAAGACCATGTTTGCCAATTTATAAGAAAATTGGATGGGAAACTTGTCTCTGACGCATAGACGTCATTCAAGCCGTTACTTCCTGTAAATATTATTATCTATTTGTCTTTTACTAATAATTGTGATTTATTTTTTTATTTTCTCTGACAGGATCCAGACTTTTTGACCTTTCACGATTTACAGTTTTGCTACTAATCATCATTTGGAAGATACTTGTGCTATTATTACTCACCATTTTCAGTTTCTATAAATTCAACTCATCATTGCACCTTTGAAGGCATCCAGATAAAAATGGAAGCTACTTCAAGAAGACGGGTTGAAAACATCTGTGTGTTTTGCGGTATCAGTGTTGGTGTTAAACTAGAATACGTAACAGCGGCACAAGAATTGGGTCGAGTCATTGCTGCAAGGAATATGCACTTAGTATATGACGGTGGCAATCTTGGACTAATTGTGATAGTTTCAAAGGTTGTACATGATGGAGGCAGTCAAGTCTTGGGAATCATCCCAAAACCCTTGGTGGAGACGAATCTTATTGGATCATCAAACGGCGAGGAACTAATCGTGCCAGGTATGTCTGAACGACTAGTAGAGATGATTAATCGTGCTGATGCTTTTATTGCTTTACCAGGAGGCTTGGGCACGATGGAGGAAATTTTACAGTACTATCTTAGGCAAACTTGAACATACACCAGAAACCACTTGGACTGTACAATGTTGATGGATTTTATGATTTTCTTTGTGTGTTTGTTGATGATGCCTGGAGAAATAGGTTCGTGTCAAAGCCTGTAAAAGAACTCCTCTTTACTGCCAGAACTGCCTCAGATTTAATTGACCAATTCTTTGCCTTTGAACCTCAAATTGACCCATTCTTTCCAAGATAAACTGGTCTGATAATGATCGTGGTTAGAGGTGTCGGATAAATCTGGATCTTAACCGTTAACTTTTCATTTAGATATAGAATTTCAGCTAACCAGGTACGATTTTCTAAACTCTTCTTCTACTGTTTAAGACATTGGAGATAATGTCTCATTTAGGTTTGGGGGAGAAGAATAGTTAAATTGTATCTTGTTTTTATTGTTTTATTTTTAGTCAAAATTTTTCGAAAAAGCCAAAAAAATTGAAAAATTTTACAAAAACCAAAAAAATATTTTGTGTTTTTGTGTTTTTATTTGATTAATCAGGTGAAATTGGTGTAAGAGATGTTGGATAATATGACCCATAGCGTCACTATTTGCACAGATCATTGTGTTGTTGTAGCAAATTAACTATGTAATAAGGAAATTGCACTCTCATCATTTGTGATTAGATCACCATAGATATATAAATGAAGAGAGGTCCCTATGATTAGTTCCTGGATTGAGATGATATGAGACAGTATCAGTCCACGAAGGATTAATCATTAAATATCCCTAGCCGTAGTATTATCGAGACTGGACATCGATAATGCAGAATAGGCTAGTATTGCACTTGTGTGCGTTGTGAGGGCACAACGGCATAGTTCTCATATATATAAGTATTGGATACTTATGCAAGTGCGATAGGAGGTCGTGTTTCACCGATGGTACGGGAAACAGCTTCGCTCTGGATAGACCCTTCGGAATCCCATTGGTATTATGACTAGGTGTCTATGGGAGGCCGAAATCAAGGTAGGTGTGTATAGTCTTAACCTGAGACTTGCATCGCTAATACTTACGACAATCGGTAAACTTTGGTTTTGGTGGTGGGGGATCTTAACTGGTTCTGTGTTCACCTCTTCTGGGTTTATCAGGAATCGTAGTGTATTGGATGTGATGTCAAGACGGAAGTGTCACTCCAGTCATAATGGAGATGATGTCACGCAGGATACGGTATTAGTGCTCTTAAGTGATGCGCATCCAATCGTGATATTATGACCAGGTCATGAATATCCGATTATAGAGACTAGTTACCAGACATCCGATATATGTTTCGGACGGGGCAGACACTTATCCAGCCCCAGCCCTAGCACGTGATTATCCGATACTGGGCCGATATGCACAATACATTTGTATACTACGCTTGATACAGATCTTAATATTCTTAAATGGATATGTCCGGAGAATTGGGTAGACTTGGTGCTTTGCTAGGAGTCGACCTTGTCTCGTAAATCGGTAGAACGTAGTACTTGGTACGTACGTGATTCGGATACTCCGACGACCGTATTTACTGCCAGATTATCCGGGGATCTCATGGGTCGCTTCCCGATAATCCACCGATGACGCACAACTCGCACTCTTGAATAATCTGGGATTATATAGAAGAGAGAGAAAATTAATCTAGGATTAATAACGGAGATATTTTATCCGGGATAAAATGTCGTCTAAAGAGAGAGAACGATTAATTTGGAATTAATCGATGAATTAATATATTCGATATATTAAACGAAATTAGATTTCGACGCGGAATTAAAATTAGATTTTAATTCGGGCAAACGAGTTAATTTAGAATTAATTCGTTAGCGACGTAAATAATAATTTCGCCAGGCGCAATTATTTATTTAATTCGATTGAATTAACGTCGCGACGTAAGCTCGGTATTTCGGAAATATCGAACCCGAACGCGTGAGTGCACGTGGGCCCACTTTCATTTGGAAACGTGTGGGGCCCACATGACACATGTCATTCTAATGCTTTGCATGTAGATTGTGTACATTGCACTCAATGTCATTGCATGGAGTTTGAGTGTTTGACACTCTAAGCCATTGCATGTTATGTGTCATAATTTTATTATTAATTTAATGAAAATTATGGCATAAATATAAATTGATTTTTGGTAAATCATTTTAACTTAACACAAAACTTCTTCTCTCTCAAATTCTCTCTTCCTCTCACGCAAAACAGAAGAAATTCTTCACTGGTTTGGAACCAGAAATGGCGTGGACTTTAGGGAAGCCAAGAGTGGTTTCTCATGGTGAGAAATCAAGTGCTAGCACACTTTCAAGTCTTGCGAAGGTGGTAGGGAGGTTCGACCATGAGGCGGGACTCATCCGATGGAGTTTGGAGCTTCGTTTTGAGACCCGAAACTGCCAAGACAGTGAGCATGGACTGGTTGCAGTGGCGTGAGCAAGGCAGTACGTTTTTGGCCTTGATTCGTCTTCAAATTGACATAACCGATCAATGTGAGTATTCCGCTACCTCCGTTGATGTGTTCACGCATTATTTCATGTCTTGATTTGATCTTGGGACCTTAGAATAAACCAACAAGAGATAGCCGAGTAAAGAATTTCCACTCCTGAGACGTATCTCAACCTATTTCGAAACAAGTTAATTTTTGTTTATTTCATTTTGAATTATTTAATTAGTAAATTCTCCATGAAACTGATTAAAATGAAACTTCATATGCTCAGTTGACAAGTATTATCAGCATACATGGTAACATACAGACATGAGCTGTAATTGAAAAGTTTATAATATTCAGTGCTCTAGTTTAATTGGAGGAAGCATCTATAAAAAGCGATGTAGTAAAAAAAATGTCTAGGATCCAAGTTATTAAGTTTGTAAGGGTGTTTCAACACCTAGTGCCCTAAAACAAACTGGTTTGGGAGTCACTGGCCCAAAGCTCGCTACATGGATCAAAGATGTTGCAAAAAAATATTTTATATATATATAATATATATATCTGACATCTAAGTAATTAAGTCTGTAGGGGTATCCTAACACCTAATGCCCTAAATCCAACTGATTTGGGAGTCATTGGCCCAAAGCTCGCTACATAGATGGAAGATATTGAATATAAATCAAAAATCAAAAAAAAAAAAACAGAAAAAAAAAATCAGAAAAAAAAATTTATTCCATTGCATAAAAAAGTGTGAATTCTGATAAAACTTTAGGACAAAAATATTACTCTCTTCTCAACTACAGTCGTGACTATTGTGGGCAAAATGATTTGATTAATATTTTATTGACTGTGTATATGGAGAATGGTAAAAATAATCGGAGAATTTACTTATTCGGTAATTTAAAAAGAAACAAAACAACTATTTACTTGGATTAGAAGTTTCATCTGTTTAGTCACTAACTTCTTTATTCTCTTTTCTCCTATCTTTTTGCTTTTGTGTGCATTAGTTTTATTATCTTTTTACTTTTGTAAAACGTTTGTGGGTATCGTTGTTGTAAGCCCTCACGAGACTACAACTTGTCCGCTAGGGACACATACGGGTTTAAAGGCTTGTTGCATACGCTAAATGCAACCATGATCCCTACGAAAGTGGCTTAGTTTAATTTTAATTATTTATTGTACTTTATAATTTTGCTCGAGGACTAGCAAAATGTTAGGTTTGGGGTGTGATGAGCGGAAAATATAATATTGGGACTCAATGAAATCATTTAGGACGAAATGTGGGTCAAATAAGGGAAAAATTTGGACTTGAAATATTAATTTTGGAGATTGGAAACTTGAAAGGGCGTTCTAACGAAGTGTAGTTTCGGAAATTCCAATTTTGCGCAATTGTCGTATTTTAGGCATAACGTTTTACTCCGATATCGGATTGAGCTGAATCAGGTTCGAGATTAAAGAAGACTCAAAGATCTAAAACTTTAAAAAACAAAATAATTTCGAATTCTGAATGTTTCATGACCGAAATTGATGAAACAACTGAAAGTGTGTTATGTGTAATTATTAAAGTCATTTTCAAAGCAAAAAATAAAATAAAATAAAATAAAAATAGTCAAACTCCCACCAAACATGATAGAAATTAGTGGAGCAATTAGTTGAGTAATTAGTGGAGTAATTAATAATGGATTTGGTGGAGCAATTAGTGGAGCAATTAATAATGGATTTGATGGATGATTTGATGGAGACAAAATTTTGCCTATGAATACCAAGCCATTTCATTTGTAAATTCATACTTTCTTCTTTGAAATTCCTTAAGAATAACTAAGAAGATTGTATCTTGTTTATTTATTTATAGCTTTCAGTAATTAATTTCCGATTTCGCACTTTCTTTTCTTTACTTTTCAGTTTTTACTTTCCGCAATTTACTTTTACGCACAGTACTTTCCTTTCTTTACTTTTTCAGTTTTTACTTTTCAAGCAATTAGGAGGTAACTCCCCATTGCTGGGGTAAAATGTAAAGCTTTTATTATTGCTATTTAGATTAATCTCCCCTAATTATAATATAATAACTATTTAAAATCTGACTTAACGAGGATACCGCCATATTGGTCGGTTGGTAATTAATTATAAATCGGTTTTAACCTGACTAAGCATGGATACCACCTGGTTGGTCGGTTGGTAATTAATTATTAATTTGACTTAATCAGGATACCGCCTATATGGCTGGTTGGTAATTATCACGCAAAGTTAATATATTATATTAAGGGAAATATCTAAAATAATAGTAATAAAAGTGGATCCTTTTACCTCAACATTTTCTTTATTGTACTTTTACTTTATCTATTTTCTGCATTTACTTTTCAGTATTTTACTTTCCAACATTTACTTTCCAGTAATTTAATTTTCGGCATTTACTTTATGTCTTTTCTTTTATTTAAGTTTTTACTACCCGTAAATATGTGTCGTAACTAAGCCAATTATCTGGGGTTGTGATGAAATCCAATATCACCGATTTATAAGGGGTTAAATTACAGTTTGGGTAATATAAAGGTTTATTTATTGAGCCTTAATCCTAATGCTTTTTATTAACTGGCCATTAATAAAATTGAACTGGTAAACTTAAAATGAACTTGGAAAAGAGATTTTAGGTTAAATACCTTAGACTCAATAGCCCACGATCTTCCTTGAGGATAGATAACCCTTTAACAGTTTTCCTTACAGAATAGGAATATACTTGTCGGGCGGGGGTAGCCATAATTGGAACTTAATCTTAATGAATTCAGATAACTTGGTTAACATAGGAATATGATTAATTGGGTTATACTGGGTATTTGTATTTGACCATCGGAAGAGGCTTTTACATAATTTCGTGTTCCAGGTTAATAAACCAATATATTACACAAACGTAAAATAACCACTGTTGGATAATTATGACCCATAGCATCACTATTTGTACAAATTAACTATGTGACAAAGGAAATTGCTCTTTTATCATTTTGTAATTAGATTACTTGGATATATAAATGAAAAAATTCCATATGATTAGTACCGGATTAATAAGATTTGAGACAGTATTAATCCAAGTAAGGTTTAATCATTAAATATCCCTAGTCGTAGTATTATCGAGACTGGACATCGATAATGCAGAATAAGCTAGTATTACACTTGTGCGTGTTATAGAAGTGTAACGGCATAGTTCTCATATATTTGGGTATTGGATACTCATGCAAGTGTAATAGGAGGTTTCTGTTTACCGATGGAACGAAAACAGTTTCGCTCTGGATAGACCCCTCAGAATCTCATTGGTAGTATGACTATGTGTCTATGGGAATCCGAATCAGGGTAGGTGTATTTGGTCTTAATCTGAGACTTGCACCGCTAATACTTGCGACAATCAGTAAACTTTGGTTTTGGTCATCCGGGGCTTTAACAGGTTCTGTGTACGACTCTTCTGGGTATACTGAGAATAGTAGTGTATTGGGTGTGATGCCAAGATGGATGTATCACTTCAGTCATATGGAGATGATGATAATGTAGGATACGGAACTAGTACTCTTAAGTACTGCAGTCATCGGGATAATATGACTAGGTCATGATTATCCGATTATAGAGACTAGTTACCAGAGATCCGATATATGCTTCGGGGCAGACACAATTCCATCCCCAAGCCTAGCATGTGATATTGATACTAGATCGTTATACGCAATACTACGTATGCTACGCCTGACAAAGATTACATATTGCTTTAAAGAATATTTCTGGAGAATTTGGTAGGCACGGTGCTTTGCTAGAAGCCAACCATGTCTTGTAAATCGGTGAGAATGTGGTACCGGGTACGCACGTATTCGGATAGTCCGATGACCATATTTACTACCAACATATCCATGAATCTCTTGGGTCGCTTCCCGAAGATTCACCGTTAAGATTTGACTCGAACAGAAAATTAATCTGGGATTAATTATGAAAGATAAAATTAATCTGGGATTAATTACGGCAATGAATTAATCTGGGATTAATTAAAATAGAAAGAATTAATATGGGATTAATTACGACGAGAATTTATCTGGGATTAAATTCGTCGAGAAGAGAGAACGCGATTAATTTAGAATTAATCGATAAAGTAAATTTAAAAGTGCAATTAGATTTTACTATTTAATTTATTTCATTGGGCTAAAATAATATATTAGATATATTAATTGAAATTAGATTTCAATGCGGAATTAAAATTGGATTTTAATTCGTGCGAATGAATTAATTTGGAATTAATTCGTAAGCGACTTCCGTAACAATTTTACTAGGCATTGTTATTTAATTAAATTGGATTTAATTACATCGCGACGGAAAGTTCATTTAATCGAATTAAACGTAACCGAGCCCGTAGTATGTTGTCTAATCCCACTTGAATTTTGAATTTATTTGGGTGGGACCCACCACTCACATCACTTGTCAAAGATGATGGTGGTAGTTGGCAAAAAGTAAATGGTTTCTTACAAAACCACTTGCCTTTAACCAAAATGGTTTTAAAAACCATATAAAACACACACTTGTTTTGGAAACAATAACTATTCACTCTCTCCCATTTTTCTCTCAAAAATGATGATTGCTTCTCTTTGGAAGAGGAAGAATTTTTCTTTCATTTTATTCATAGCTAGCACTTCAAGGAGTGGATCAAGGTGATAGGGAAACTCACCCAAGTGTTGGAAACACTTAAGAAGGACTTGGAGCTTCCACCGAAATCCATAAAAATTTTGAACTCATCCGATCAATGTGAGTATTTCCGCAACTCTTTTGATTTTATTCACACATAATTCACTCTTAGACGATCTTAGCATGTTCTAGGAACACTTACAATAATATCAGAGCGATCTAAGTTTGATTTGGAATTTTAGGGTTCATGACTTTAATTTGGGATTTTGTGTTTGTAACTTGTTTTTCCTAAATTGGATGTTTGGTTGTGGTTGGATGATGATGAATTGGATTTGTGCATCAATAGAATTGAGAAAAATTGATTGGATCAAAAATCCCCAATTCTTGAGCCATGGCCGAATGTAACCCTTGAAAATGCTCATGGTGTTTTTTGAATTTTGACAAATTGGATATATTAAAAGCATGAAATGAATATTGATTGTTGTTTTAATTAGATTGAAATCAAAAATTGGATGTTATTTCATGTAATTGTCGTGGGATACAAGCATGTTTTGATGAATTGTTTTGTTTCGATTTGTGTTGGACATGAATTGAAAATGTTGAGCATGATTAATTAGATTAATTAGTGTTTTTAAAACATTAGATTAGTTAATTGATTATGTTAATTGCACTTGAATTGAATTAATTTGTAATTTGGAATAATGAGTTAATTTAATTTATTGTAATTGGGCTTAATGGGCTTGGTTGGGCCAAATTTGGTTTAGGATAATTGGTTGGATCCAATTGGGCCTAAAACCATTTCCATAAAGTCCAAATATGATAATTGGGCCTTTAAAATTTTAATTGGGCCTAAATTGATTTTTGGCATAGGGTGATTCCTAATTGGGCCTTGGCATCTTGGGTTTGACCTATAATTGCCAAAGCTCATGCCTAAAGAATTAATTAAAGCCCATTGGACTTTAATTGAATAGTATCGGATACTGATTGGGCCTTTGAGACCCGTTAAGATTGGATTTGGAATCCAAGTCTAAAAGGCACTATTGAAAGTGTAATTATTTAATTTGAAATAAATATTAATTAGTATTGGATACAATTTAAATTGGATTTAAAATTGTAGTTCAATATAATTCAAGAATACGTACTTTGAGTATTTATTCTTAAACGAGTTGGACTCGCGCAAATCAAATCGTTGTTTGAACATTGGATGGTAACTAATCAAAGATTAATTAATTGGATTAGATTAATTGATAATATGCTTTGTGTGAATACTTGGATGTATGTATGAATAATGTATATCGGATGGATATTAGAAGGGTGAGGGCAATTTTGGAAATTGTTGTAATAAATTTAGAATTTATTAAATTGGACCTGCGTGTCCAGCCTATTATCTCCTTATCTCATTGTATTTCTCTTCTCACCAATTCCCCTCAATATTAATGAGGTTTCTTTAGAAGTATTATGTAATTGGGTAGAAGTATGAATAATGCTAGCGGGAGAAAGGAAATGGAGAGAATTTGTTCTATGAACAAAGTTTGTTATATATCCATCTGAATATCATTATTATTTTATTCGCGCCTTATTATGCTTTTAGAATGCATGCTTAAGGTGTATGATGAGACCTAATAAAAGATAATAAATTGGTTGCCAAATCGCGACAAAAACCCTCATTTTATATTAAGCGTTTTTCCTTCCATTGAGTGATTCTCTCTCAAGATCCAAGATTGGCATTGGTTTGTTGGCCAAAGTCAATACCTTTGTCCATCGCGGATGTGTTTGAATCATGAAAGCTTTGTTCCATACCGTACGCCTTGGGCAAGTTGTGATTTGTTGGCCAAAGTCAAGGTCACTTCTTATTCATCGGCCTCGATTACGAAGCTTTCCCACTGTCAATGGGTCACGCTTAACTTGTTTCATTAAGCTTGTTGAGCCAAAGCCAAGGCTTAGTTGATTCAGAGGAAAAAGGTTAGGGAATATATCAGATATATTGGCATTTATTGGTTATATGTTTCAGACTTGAAGGTCCACCTACTGGATCTAGGAATTGGATGGGATCCAATTGATCTTAGAGATCTATCTAGTTAAGTTTCATACAACTTGTTGGCCAAAGTCAAGGTTGTGTGTTATTTAACGGGATCATAGCCCACTAGGAAACTAGATTTCTCGAGTACTCCATAGAGGGTTAGAGGCTCGCCGAAAAATAGTGGGAGGCAAGTATTAAATTTGTAATTTCGTTTAGATACGTGCCAATACGCGCTCATTTCATTTTTCGTCATTAATTATTTAAATATAAATATATTAGTTGGATTAATATTCAATTGTTATTTTAATTGAACAGTTGGACTGTACTCAAACTACTTCATTTGTAGTTGGTTATATAATTGGATTATAGTAATCAATACATTTGAATGTAACCAATCAATAGTAGTTGATTATATAGTTAGACTATAGTAATCATTATATTCGATTGTACTTGAAATCATTCATTGGATAGTTGGACTATTGGAATCAAGATAACTGAAATATTAGCGTTTAAAATATAATCCTAGGTGAAAATGTCTTTAAGCGGCTTCAATTTTCAGATTGGGAATAGAATCTCATGATAGTCCTGGGAGCCGAGAAGTTACTTTATTTGACAGAGCGACCTCTCGGGCCTAAGTCCGGAGTTGAGTAAATAGTAGAGCATGAGCTTTGGAAGACTCACATATGATTGTTGACATCGAACAGCTAGGTTAACTGGGCATTACCTACGAGGCCGAGACTTCCATAGATTTGATCTTACAGTCTCTGCCCGAAATCTGGGGCGGGTTTATGATAAACCAATAGAGAACTCTTGGAGAGTTAATGGCTATGCTCAATGAGGTAGAGCCAGAGCTTCTAAAATGGCAAGAAGCGCAAGGCGAATTTTACTTTGACATCATAGTGGGCGAAGGCTTCTGGGGTGTGAAGTAAATGGCAAGGCTATATCATCACAGTCTTCTGGGAAGACAAATGACATATCCTAAGATGTCTGCCTAAATTATGACAAACGGGGTCACTGAAAGTGTGACTGCCGTATGGACAAGGTAGACATGAAGGAAGTGAAGACGGACAAGGCTCCGGCTTCAGGTATGTTTGTTATAAACATGTCCATTATTGGTTTTAAAATTGGATTTTAGATTCTGGATGTGGTACAAAAATATATGTACTGATGTGCAGAATATGCTGATTAGCAGGAGACTGGCTTCAGATGAGATCGACCTGCAAGTCGGAAACGGGACGAGAGTCGCTGTTTTGACCGTAGGAACCTAAGTTTTGGAACTGCCCTTTGGGCATGTACTTAAATTAGGAAACTGTTATAATGTACCTAGTTTGACTAGAAACATTATCTTTATATCTAGTTTAACCCATTGCGGGTATACCTTTATGTTCCAGAATACCGGGTGTTTTGTTTATAAAGAAGATATTGAGATATACACATTAGATGTGAATACCAGTATTTATATTTTGAATATAAACAAATCTCAAACATATAACATCACAAACAAAAGCTCAAACTGAATAAATCTGTTGAGCCTTAAAAGTGGGATTGTTGTTTGGGACACATTAACAAGACTCGTATATCCACACTTTCGAAGAGTGGATATTAGGATGGATTTTATTCTAATTCAAATGATGTCTACGAATCTAGTTTATTAGGCAAAATGCCTAAAACACCTTTTACTTGGTAAAAGTGCAAGTGTCACCGATCTGTTAGCCATCGTTCATAGTGACATAAGTGGGCCCATATCTAGCTAGGCTAGAGGTGGATATAAATACTTTGTAACATTTATGGATGTGGCATCGCGTTATGGTTATGTGTATCTTATGAAACACAAGTTAGAAACTTTTGAGTAATTCAAAGAGTTTCGACACGAAGTAGAAAAACAGACTAGTAAAAGTATTAAAACATTACGGTTGGACCGTAGTGGAAAGTACTTAAGTAATAATTTTCTTGATTATCTGAAAGAGTATAGTATTCTTTCACAGTGGACTCCTCCCGGAACACCTCAATTAAGTGGTGTGTCCGTACGGAGAAACCAAACTTTGTTGGACATAATAAGTTTAATGATGAGTTTCTCTGAGCTACCAATTTCCTTCTAAGGATACGCATTGTACAGTGCAATACTTATTTTGAATAAGGTTCCATGAAAATCTGTTAGACAGACTTCATATTAGATATAAACAGGAAAGAAACCGGGTTTCTCATTCCTGAAGATTTGGGAATGCTGGGCATACTTTAAACGTTTGGATGATACCAAACTAGAACCCAAATCGAATAAGTGCTTATTTGTAGGTTGTCCTAAGGAAACCAAAGTATAGTACTTATACAACTCACAAGAGAACAATGTAATTGTTGCTCTCCATCCGGCTTTTCTAAGAGGAATTCCTATATGCAGTGGTAAGTGGGAGGAAAGTAAAGCTCAATGAAAATCAGAGTAATACTGTTCCAGGCACCGAATCCTTTACGAAACATGAACAGTTCATCAGGGATGAAAATGTACCACAATCTTCGAATACACAAGAACCGACTAAGTATGAAGAAGTGATATAAGGTATCGACTCCTTTTATGGCAAAGTGCCACGAAGTCCGAAATGGATTCCATGTATACCAACTAAGTTTGGACACTAGTTGATGTACCAGAAGGCATTGTGCCTATTGGTACTAAATGAGTCTTCAAGGAAGACAGACATGGATGGCAAGATACAAATGTACACAGCTAAGCTTGTACAGAAATGGTATCGTCAACGACCTAGTGTCGACTACGATGAAATTTTTTCACATGTTGCCATGATTAAATCCATTTGGATAATGCTTGCTAATGCTGTATAATTCATTTATGAAATATGGCATATAGACGTCAACACCGCTTTCCTTAACGGAAACCTTTTGGAGGATGTTTACAACATCCTGACGGTTTTTTCATGCCAAAACATGCAAATAAGGTTTGCAAGATAAATCGATCCATTCATGGATTGAAGCAAGCATTGCGTTCTTGGAACCAACTTTTTGATGTAATCATAATGGTATATGATTTCATTCAAAACGAAGATGATTCTTGGGTATATAAGAAGGTTAGTGGGAGTGCACTGACAATGAATGTCCTATAAGTTGATGATGTATTGCTTCTTAGCAATAACATTCCCATAAAATAATCGGTGAAATCATGGCTTTCATTAAAATTCTCCATGGAATACTTGGGAGAGGCAACCTTTATCTATGAATAAGGATCTACTGGGTTAGATCTAAAAGTTATTGGCACTCTCCGATAACTCGTACATTGAAATATATGTACGTGACCTGGTGTCTCATATGCTTTGAGCATATGGAGTCACAATCAGGATAATCCAGGTGATGGTCACTAGATTAATGTAAAGAACATCCTTGAGTATCTTGTTGGTTTCTACTATAGTCCCAAGATCATGTTTAAGCAATGAAAAGAATGAATACTCAAATGAAGTGAGGCGGAAACACACTTACATTGAACGGATTTAAGATGTGTTGAGAAGAAAAATGAACTCCAAGAATCCTTTATGGTATTCGGCCAAGGTCCAAGTCCAAGCTCCAAGCTTTGTCTTTGTGATTCCAAGCTCCAAGGTTGGTTTCCCTATCACCTTGTATTGATTCTTGAATGTGCTAGCAAGAGATGAAATAAAACAATTTCCTTTCCTTGGTGGAGAAGCTCACGACAATGAGCTTTTGGGGGAGAGAGATAGAGTTTTCTAATTTTGTGTATTTTTTTTTCTAAAAACATAATCCAAAACCTTTACCAAAAATTTGGTACATGCCTTTCAAAAAGTCAAACCAAATTTTGGAGCCAAAAATGCATTAAAGGCTCACAACCACCTCCATCATGAATAATGACTAGTTGTCACTCACCAAAAAGGTCATTTGACATCCATCACTAGATGACATACAATGTGACGAGCGATGTGACTTGTGGCCGCACTTGATTCTAAATCGGAGTGGCCTCGCAAACACATCCCGGCTCGGGTTCGTTAATTCCGAATTAACGAATTTTCTGTTACGACGTAATTAAATCAAATTTAATTTAATAATTATGCCAAGTAAAATTACTATTCACGTCGCTAGCGAATTAACTCTAAATTAATTCGTTAGCCCGAATTAAAATCTAATTTTAATTCCGCGTCGAAATCTAATTTCGTTTAATATATCGAATATATTATTTTATCGATTAATTCCAAATTAATCGTTTCTCTCTCTTCAATTAGTATTTTATCCCAGATAAAATATCTCTGTAATTAATCCAAGATTAATTATGTTCGAATCATACGTCATCTGTGAATCTTCGGGAAGCGACCCAAGAGATCCCTGGATATGTTGGCAGTAAATCCGGTCGTCGGACTATCCGAACACGTACGTACCTCGTACTATATTTTTACCGATTTACGAGATATAGTTGGCTTCTAGCAAAGCACCGTGCCTACCCAATTCTCTAGAAATATTCTTAATGGAATATTTAATCTATATCAGGCGTAGTATACGTAGTATTGCGTATAACGATCCAGTATCGGATGTCACATGCAAGGCCTGGGGCTGGAATAGTGTCTGCCCCGTACGAAGCATTATCGGATTATAAGCAACTAGTCTCTTTAATCGGATAATCATGACCAAGTCATATTATCCCGATGGTTGCAACACAATAGAGAACCAGTTCTATATCTCTGCGTGATCATCATCTCCATATGACTGAAGTGATACTTCCATCTTGACATCACACCCAATACACTACGATTCTCAATAAACCCAGAAGAGGCGTACACAGAACTTGTTAAAGTCATGGACGACCAAAACCAAAGTGTATTGATTGTCACAAGTACTAGCGATGTAAGTCTCAGGTTAAGACCAAATACACCTACCCTGATGCGGATTCCCATAGACACATATTCATACTACCAATGGGATTCTACGGGGTCTATCCAGAGCGAAGCTGTTTTCGTACCATCGGTAAACACAACCTCCTATCACACTTGAATAAGTATCCAATACTTAAATATATGTGAACTTTGACGTTACGCTTCCATAACACGCACAAGTGCAATACTAGTTTATTCCGCATTATCGATGTCCAGTATGATAATACTACGACTAGGGATATTTAATGATTAAACCTTTATGGATTGATACTGTCTCATATCTTATAATCTGGAACTAATCATAGGGACTTTTATCATTTATATATATTAAGTAATCAAATTACAAAATGATAAAATGCAATTTCATTGCTACATAATTAATTTGTACAAAACCCACAATGTCTTTTACAAATAGTGACGTTATGGGTAATAATTGTCTAACAATCTCCCATTTGGCCTATAGCCAGTCACTCAAGCATCTAATACCTGAACTATGTACATGTCACTCAAACTTTTGCTGAGGAATAGCTTTCGTCAGCGGATCTGCTATGTTGTCCTCTGATGCGACCTTCTCGATCTTCACATCGCCACGATGTATGATCTCATGAATCAGATGGAAACGTCGAAGAACATGCTTGGATCGTTGATGAGACGTGGTTCCTTAGCCTGCGCTATAGCCCCGTTATTGTCACAATACAATGGAACGGGCTCAGCTGCTAATGGAACTACTCCTAATCCAATTAGGAATTTTCGGATCCAAACTGCCTCTTTTGCTGCTTCAGCTGCAGCAATCTACTCCGCTTCTATTGTTGAATCGGCAACAGTCTCTTGCTTGGATGATTTCCAGCTTAATGCTCCGTTATTCAAACAAAATATGTACCCGGATTACGACTTACAATCGTCTTTATCGGTTTGGAAACTTGCATCGGTAAACCCAATTACCTCAAGTTCTCCATCTCCATAGATTAAGAAAGCATCATTAGTTCGTCTAAGATACTTAAGGATATTCTTAACCGCCATCCAGTGACTATCACCTGGATCGGCCTGATAGCGACTACACATGCTCAAAGCATATGGGACATCAGGTCGCATACATATCATGGCATAAATGATCGATCCGACTACCGAGGTGAACGGTATCAGACTCATGTTGTCTCTCTCATCTTGAGTTTTAGGACACATGTCCTTAGATAGAGTGACGTCATGTGACACTGGCAACAGTCCACTCTTGGACTGATCCATGTTGAATCTCTTCAACACTTTGTCAATGTACGTACTCTAGGAGAGTCCAAGCAGCTTTCTAGATCTATCCCGGTAGATCTTTATTCCTAGAATAAAGGCTGCTTCTCCCAGATCTTTCATGGAGAATTTTAATGAAAGCCAAGCTTTCACCGACGTTAACATGGGAATGTCATTGCCAATAAGCAATACATCATCAATGTAAAGGACAATGAACTTCAGTGTGATCCCACTAACCTTCTTATATACACAATGATCATCTTCGTTTTGAACGAAATCATATTCTTTTATGATCTCATCAAAACGTTGGTTCCAAGAACGCGATGCTTGCTTTAATCCATAAATGGATCGATTTAACTTACAAACCTTGTTTGCAAGTCTTGGTACGACAAAACTGTTAGGCTGTTGCATATAAACATCCTCCAAAAGGTTTCCGTTAAGGAAATCGGTTTTGACGTCCATCTGCCATATCTCGTAATCGAAATATGCAGCAATAGCAAGCATTATGCGAATGGATTTAATCATGGCAACAGGTGAAAAATTTTCGTCATAATCGACACCATGTCGTTGACGATAACCTTTCACTACAAGCCTAACTTTGTACGTTTGTATGTTGCCATCCATGTCGGTCTTCCTCTTGATGACCCATTTGCATCCAATAGGCTTTACGCCTTCTGGTGCATCAACCAGTGTCCAAACTTGGTTGGTGTACATGGAATCCATTTTGGAATTCATGGCATCTTGCCATAAACCGGAGTCGATACCTTGTATCGCTTCCTCATACGTAGCTGGCTCATCTTCCTCAATAAGATTAATATCCACATGAGGTGAGATTAGAAACCCATACCTCTCAGGTTGTTTTCTGACTCTCTCCGACCTACGTGGTCCTTGTATATTCAAAGATTTTGGTACAGTCTCATCCCTGATGGACTGTTCATGTTCCGTTAAGGATTCTGTGCCAGGAATAGTATCACTCTGATTTTCATCGAGTTCTACTTTCCTCCTACTTATCACTGCGTTTAGGAATTCCTTCTCAAGGAAAACCGCATGTAGAGCAACAAATATTTTGTTCTCTTGTGGGTGATAGAAGTAATATACTTTGGTTTCCCTAGGATATCCTACAAATAGGTATTTATCTGATTTGGGTTCTAGTTTGGTACCTTCCAAACGTTTGACGTATGCCCAGCAACCCCAAATATTCAGGAATGAGAAACCCGGTTTCTTTCATGTCCATATTTCATATGGAGTCTGTTGAACAGACTTTGACGGAACCTTATTCAAAATAAGTATTGCACTGTTCAATGCATATCCCCATAAGGAAATAGGTAGCTCTGTGCGACTCATCATAGACCTCACCATGTCTAACAAAGTTCGGTTTCTCCGTTCGGACACACCGTTTAATTGCGGTGTTCCGAGAGGAGTCCACTGTGAAAGAATACCATATTCTTTCAAGTAATCAAGAAACTCATTGCTCAAGTAATCGCCACCACGGTCCGACCGTAATGTCTTAATACTTTTGCCGGTCTGTTTTTCTACTTCGTGTCGAAACTCTTTGAATTTCTCAAAAGTTTCCGACTTGTGTCTCATAAGATACACATAACCAAAACGCGATGCATCATCCGTAAAGGTTACGAAGTATTCATATCCACCTCTAGCCTGGCTAGACATGGGCCCACAAACGTCACTATGAACGAGGGCTAACAATTTGGTGGCACGTACAACTTTACCGCTAAAAGGTGATTTAGGCATCTTGCCTAATAAACAAGATTCGCAGACGTCATATGAATTTCGATCAAATCCGTCCAAGTACCCACTCTTCGAAAGTGTGGATATATGTGTCTTGTTTATGTGTCCTAGACGACAATGCCACATATAAGTTTCATCTTTGTTACTTACTTTAAGCCTTTTGTTTGTTACATTATATGTTTGAGATTGATTTATATTCAAAATATAAAGACCATTTTTTGCATCAGCTGTGCAAATTTCCATATCATTTTTATACATAAAACACCCTGGTTTTCTAAATACAAAAGTATACCCACATTGGGTTAACATAGATACAGAAACAATATTCCTAGTCAAACTAGGTACAAAATAACAGTTTATAAGTTCAAGTACATGCCCCGAGGGCAGTTCCAAAACATAAGTAGACGAAAACTCGAGTCCCATTTCCAACACGGAGGTCAATCTCTCCTGAGGCCAGTCTCCTGCTAATCCGCAGATCCTGCACATCAGTACATATGTGAGTACCACAATCAGAATCAAAAATCCAATTTTTAAAACTAGAAGTAGACATGTTTATTTCTATAACAAACATACCTGAAGCCGGTGCCTTGCCCGCTTTAATTTCCTTCATGAGTGCCTTGTACTCGCGGTAGTCACGCTTCCAGTGACCCCGCTTCCCGCACTGTAAGCATACATCTTGGGATTTGTCATTGGGTTTCCCAGAACCCTTTGACGATTTGGCCTTGCCCTTCTTCTTATGCTTCTTCTTTTTAACACCTCCAGTCGCCTTGGGCCAAGCCCTCGGAGTCTGAGATGTTGAAGCATAGTGCACCTCGCACTTCTTGCCCTTAAGGAGCTCCTTTTCTGCCTCACGCAGAGTGGACATCAACTCTCCAAGAGTTTGGTCTTGGTTCAACATGTTGTAGTTCATGATGAACCCATCCAAGTGTCGGGGAGAGACTGTATGATCAAATCTACTGAAGTCTTAGCCTCGAAGACTATGCCCATATGTCCGAGCTGTTCAATGTCAGCAATCATCTCTGAGACATGATGTTCAACAGACGTACCCTCTAACATTCTAGCGCGGAAGAGCTTCTTCTGCAACTCGTATCTTTGCGATCTAAGGTTAGATCGGTGGAGATCGTGCAACTTCGCCATCATCTCATAGGGATCCAACCCCATGTTTTGATGATGGAATTACGGAGTCATAGCGGCAAGCATTACCGATTGAGCAGTTGCATTATCATCGCTATGAGTCTTCCAAAGCTCTAGCTCAAGCAACTGATCAGGTCGGGGCTTAGGCCCAATAGGTCGCTCTAAAGTATAGAGTAACTTCTCGGATCCCAGAATAATTCTTAGATCCATTTCCCAGTCCTGAAAGTTTCTGCCATTAAAGACGTTGTCGCCCATGACAATATCCCTAATGCTTAACTTTCCAGTCATTTTAACCGCAATAGTCCAACTATTCGATTAGCGATGTTTGGGTACAGTCTAACTGTTACAAGAAAAATAATGATATATTAGTCCAACTAATAAAATAATTTGACGAAATAATTTGAAAGCGCGTAAAGCTAAGTATTTGAACGAAATTGCAAATTCAATACTAGCCTCACACTATTTTTCGGCGAGCCTCTAACCCTCTGTTGAGTACTCGGGAAACCTAGTTTCCTAGTGGGCTAGGATCCCGTTAAATAACACACAACCTTGACTTTGGCCAACAAGCTGTATGATATTTAACTAGGTAGATCTATAAGATCAATTGGATCTCATCCAATTCCTAGATCCGGTAGGTGGACCTCCAAGTCCGAAACATATATATAATATATATTCCAATATATCCAATATATTTTCCTAACCTTTTTTCCTCTAAATCAACTAAGCCTTGGCTTTGGCACAACAAGCTTAATGATTCCAGTTAAGCGGGACTCATTGACTTTGGAAAGCTTCGTAATCGATGTCGATGGACAAGAAGTGATCTTGACTTTGGCCAACAAATCACAACTTGGACAAGACACCGATATGGAACAAAGCCTTCATGATTCAAACACATCCGCGATTGACAAAGGTCTTGACTTTGGCCAACAAACCAGTGCCAATCTTGGATCTTGAGTAAGAATCACGCAATGGAAGGAAAACGTTTAATATGTTTTGAGGGTTTTTAGCGTAAATTGGCAACCAATATATTATCTTTGTTAGGTCTCATCATACACCCTTAAGCATGCATTCTACAAGCATAATAAGGTGCGGAAATAAATTAATAACGATATGCGGATGGATATCTCACAGATTGTTCCTAGAACGAATCACTCCATTTCCTCTCCTCGGCTAGCACTATTCTTACTTCTACCCAATTACATAATACAATAAGAGAAACCTCATTGACATTGAGGGGAATTAGGTGAGAAGAGAATACAAAGAATCAAGAGAGAAAAGGCTGGACACGCATGTCCAATTTAATAAATTCTAAATTTCCAACAATTTCCAAAATTGCCCTTCCCTGCTAATATCCATCCGATATACGTTATTCATTCAACACATCCATGTATTCATTCATAGCATGTTATTCAATCAATCTAATCCAATTAATTAATCTTAGAATTAAGTGATCATCCAATGTTCAAACAGTGATTTGATTTTGCGCGAGTCCAACTCGTTTCTGAATAAGTACTCGAAGTACAAATTCTTGAATTATATCGAACTACTCTTTAAATCTAATTTAATTTGTATTCAATACTAATTTATTTATTTAATTCCAAATTAAATATCTACACTTTTTAATGCGCTTTAACGACTTAGATTCCAAATCTAATCTAAACGGGTCTCAAAGCCCAATTAACATCCAATGTTGTTTAATTAAAGTCCAATGGGCTTTCAATTGATTTCATAAGGCATGGACTTTGGTCAATATGGGTCAAACCCAAATACCAAAGCCCAATTAAGGAATCACCCTTATTTGCCAAGAAACCAATTTCGGCCCATTAGGCTCAATTAAACATTTAAAGCCCATTTGTTATATTTGGACTTAATGGAATGATTTAGGCCCAATTTGGATCCAATCCAATTTGACTTAAATCAACTTGGCCCAACCAAGCCCATTATGCCCAAATACAACAATTATAAGCCCAATTCAAAATCAAGCCCAATTTATTAAATTCCAATTTTCCAAAATTCATAATTTAATAAATCAAAGTGTTTAGCCATGATTAATCTTTTAAATTAACATTTCCATTAATCATGCTTTTCATCATCAACACATGTCCAACATAATTGATTGAAAAAATCATCTCATTTTATGCTATATAGCTCACGACATTGGTGGGTATTTTTAATTCGATTTCGTTTTCAATCTGATTGAATTACAAATCAACATTATCCCAAGTCTTTCATCTCATCCAATGATCAAAAGAACAAAATACCATGACTTTAGGGTTTCATCATGCATTCGGCCAAGCCTATGGTTTGGGGAAAAATTAATCCAATTCATATTTCATGAAATTGATCATGCATAACACTATGTTATCATCATTCAAGCATAATTAATCAAACAATTTCATCAAATCATGCTCAAATCATTTTTACCCAAATTTTTAGCATATGAACCCTAATATTTTTCATGCTCAAATTAGGCTCAATGATACCATTGTTTGTTTCTACTATAGTCCCAAGATCATGTTTAAGCAATGAAAAGAATGAATACTCATATGAAGTGAGGCGGAAACACACTTACATTGAACGGATTTGAGATGTGTTGAGAAGAAAAATGAACTCCAAGAATCCTTTATGGTATTCGGCCAAGGTCCAAGTCCAAGCTCTAAGCTTTGTCTTTATGATTCCAAGCTCCAAGGTTGGTTTCCCTATCACCTTGTATTGATTCTTGAATGTGCTAGCAAGAGATGAAAGAAAACAATTTCCTTTCCTTGGTGGAGAAGCTCACGACAATGAGCTTTTGGGAGAGAGAGAGTTTTCTAATTTTGTGTATTTTTTTTTTCTAAAAACATAATCCAAAACCTTTACCAAAAATTTGGTATATGCCTTTCAAAAAGTCAAACAAAATTTTGAAGCCAAAAATGCATTAAAGGCTCACAACCACCTCCATCATGAATAATGACTAGTTGTCACTCACCAAAAAGGTGACTTGACATCCATCACTAGATTAACATGCGATGTGACGAGCGATGTGACTTGTGGCCGCACTTGATTCTAAATCGGAGTGGCCTCGCAAACACATCCCGGGCTCGGGTTCGTTAATTCCGAATTAACAAATTTTATGTTGCGACGTAATTAAATCAAATTTAATTAAATAATTATGCCAAGCAAAATTAGTTTTCACGTCGCTAGCGAATTAACTCTAAATTAATTCGTTAGCCCGAATTAAAATCTAATTTTAATTCCGCGTCGAAATCTAATTTCGTTTAATATATCGAATATATTATTTTATCGATTAATTCCAATTAATCGTTTCTCTCTCTTCAATTAGTATTTTATCCTAGATAAAATATCTCTGTAATTAATCCAAGATTAATTATGTTCGAATCATACGTCATCGATGAATCTTCGGGAAGCGACCCAAGAGATCCCTGGATATGTTGGCAGTAAATCCGGTCGTCGGACTATCCGAACACGTACATACCTCGCACTGCATTTTTATCGATTTAAAAGACATGGTTGGCTTCTAGCAAAGCACCGTGTCTACCCAATTCTCCAGAAATATTCTTAATGGAATGTGTAATCTATATCAGGCGTAGTATACGCAGTATTGCGTATAGCGATCCAGTATCAGATTGTTGGACAATTATGACCCATAGCGTCACTATTTGTACAGATCACAGAGTTGTTGTACAAATTAACTATGTGACAAAGGAGATTGCACTCTTATCATTTGTGATTAGATCACCTAGATGTATAAATGATGAGAGTTCATTATGATTTGTTCCTGGACCGAGAATGATATGAGACAGTATCAGTCCACGAAGGATAAATCATTAAATATCCCTAGTCAGAGTATTATCGAGATTGGACATCGATAAATATGTAACAGACTAGTATTACACTTGTGCGCATTGTGAGGGCACAACGACATAGTTCTCATATATTTGGGTATAGGATACTCATGCAAGTGTAATAGGAGGTTGTGTTTTACCAATGGTACGGGAAACAGCTTCGCTCTGGATAGACCCCGTCGGAATTCCATTAGTAGTATGACTATGTGTCTATGGAAGTCCGAAATCAGGGTAGGTGTATTTAGTCTTAACTTGAGACTTGCACCGTTAATACTTACGACAATCAATATACTTTGGTTGCAGTCGTCCAGGGCTTTAACAGGTTCTGTGTACGCCAATGCTGGGTATATTGAGAATCGTAGTGTGTTGGGTGTGATGTCAAGACGAAAGTGTCACTCCAGTCATATGGAGATGATGGTCACGTAGGATACGGAACTAGTACTCTTAAGTACTGCAGTCATCGGGATAATATGACTAGGTCATAGTTATCCGATTATAGAGACTAGTTACCAGACATCCGACATGTGCTTCGTACGGGGCAGACACAATTCCAACCCCAGGCCTAGCACGTGATCATTCGAGACTGGACAGAAATACGCAATACTACGTATACTACGCCTGATATAGATCATTTATTCCTGTAAGGATATTTCCGGAGAATTGGGTAGGCATGGCACTTTGCTAGAGGCCAACCTTGTCTTGTAAATCGGTATAAACGTAGTACTAGGTAATTACATGTTCGGATAGTCCGACGACCGAATTTACTGCCAACATATCCGGGGATCTCATGGGTCGCTTCCCGAAGATTCACCGATGACGTATGACTCGCACTCTAAATTAATCTGGGATTAATTAGAAGAGAGAGAAAATTAATCTGGGATTAATTGCAGAGATATTTTATCTGGGATAAAATATCATTTAAAGAGAGATAACGATTAATTTGGAATTAATCGATTATTAATATATTCGATATATTAAATGAAATTTGATTTCGACTGGAATTAAAATTAGATTTTAATTCAGGCGAACAAATTAATTTAGAATTAATTCGTTAGCGACGTGAATAGTAATTATGCTAGGCATGATTATTTAATTAAATTAGATTTAATTACGTCGCAACGGAAAATTCGTTAATTTGGAATTAGCGAACCCGAGCCCGGGATTATTTGCGATGCGAGTTCGGCACGCAAGTCAAATCAAGCGTCAAATCGCTAGTTGCAACTAGCATCACATCATTCGTCAATCAAGTGATGGATGTCTTTCACTTTGAGTGATTGACGCAAGTCACTATTCATGATTGATGGATTGATGTGAATTGATGGAGGTGGTTGGAGACATTTATGGCTTGACTTTTGAAAGAGAAAAATGGGTATGTGTTTATTTTGTTTTTTGAAAACAAAATCTAATACACTTTTTCTCTCCTCTCTCTCATCTCCTCTCTTTTTCTTTCTTCTAAAACACGCCCAAGGGGCTGTGAAAACCTCACTGGTTTTGGTTACTGCCGAGCAGTGAAGGGAAGCCAAGAGTCACGATTTTGTGGCAAAATCGGGAGTGCTAGCACACTACGAAGACATGCGAAGGTGATAGGGAAGTCCACCCATGAGTCGGGAATCAAATGACGAAGCTTGGAGCTTGGTTTCTTGTTGATTGAAGGCCGAAACAGTGAGTTCTTCACTGCCACTGCCGTGAGCAGCCTATGGAGCAGAAATGGAGTTTTGTTCGTCAAAGCGTCGCTCAACCGATCGATGTGAGTATTCTGCAACTTCGTTGATTTGTATTCGCACATATTTCATACTTATTATTGATCTTGGGACCTTAATAGAAACCAACAATGGCATCTAGAGCAAGGTTTGAGCATGAAAAAGTTTAGGGCTTAAAATTTGGGTAAAATGTTTTCAAGCATGATTTGGTTGAATTGGATGATTGAGTATGCTTAAAACATGTTGAATTGAAGATTGATTGGATCAATCTCATGAAATGGTGATTGGATCATTTTTTTCCCCAAAATTTTATGTTGGCCGAGAGTTTGGCGCCCTAATTATCTTGGAATTTTTTGATTTTTTGTTCATTGAATGAATTGGAATCAATTGGGGATATTGATTTAATGTCGAATTGGATTTAATTTGATTGAATTCAAATCGGATATAAAATGCCCTATATTACCGAGACATGTAGCATGTAAAATTGGGTTTGATTTTAATCAAAATGTGTTGGACATGTGATGAAGATGATGAACATGATTAATTGGGCTAATTGGTGTTTTGGAAATATTGAATTAGTTAATTAATTGTGTTATACACTTTAGTTTAATTAAACATTAAATTTGGAATTTTTATGTTTGGTTAAATGGGCTTAAAATTGGATCTGGGCTTGTTATGTTGTAAATGGGATTATTGGGCTTTGTTGTACAAAGTTGGGTTTAGGCAAAATTGGTTGGATCCAATTGGGCCCAAAACCGACTCCATAAAGCCCAAATGCGACTAATGGACCTTTAAAATTTAATTGGGCCTAATGGGCCAAAATTGATTTATGGGCTTATGGGGTAATTCTCGGATTGGATTTTGGTTATTCGGTTTGACCCGAGTTGACCAAAAGTCCACGCCTTAAGAAATTAATTAAAAGCCCATTGGACTTTAATTGAATTGACGTTGGACGTTAATCGGGCTTTGAGACCCGTAACGATTAAATTTGGAATTTAAGTCGTAAAAGGTTTATTATTAAAGTGTAGTATTTAATTTGGAATTAAATAGCGAATTAGAATTGAATGCATATTAAATTGGATTTAATGATGTAGTTTAATTTAATTCGAGAATTCATACTTTGAGTACCTATTCGCAAAAAACGAGTTTGACTCGAGCAAAATCAAATCATTGTTTGAACATTAGATGATTATTAATTATCAGATTAATTAATTTGATTAGATTTATTGATAACATGCTTGTGTGAATACATGGTTGCAATGCATGAATAATGTATATCGGATGGATATTAGATGGGTGGGACAATTTTAGAAATTATTGTAATAAATTTGATTTATTAAATTGGACTTGCGTGTCCAGCCTTATACCTCCATATTCTTTGTATTCTCTTCTCACCTATTCCCCTCAATGTAAATGAGGTTTCTTTAGAAGTGTAGTGTAACGGGTAGAAGTAAATCACTTGTGCTAGCTGGAGAGAGAAAGTGAGAGATTTGATCTAGGATCAATGTAAAGTATCCATTCGCATATCATTATTATTTATTTATACGCGCTTTATTATGTGTTTAGAATGCATGTTTAAGGGTGTATGATGATGAGACCTTAACAAAGATAATAAATTGGTTGCCAATTTGCACTCGAAAAACCCTCAAACAATATTAAACGTTTTTCCTTCCGTTGAGTGATTCTCACTCAAGATCCGAGACTGGCATTGGCTTGTTGGCCAAAGTCAAGGCCTTTGTCCGTCGAGGATGTGTTTGAATCATGAAGGCTTTGTTCCATATTGGTGTCTTATCCAAGTTGTGGTTTGTTGGCCAAAGTCAAGACCACTTCTTGTCCATCGACATTGATTACGAAGCTTTCCATGGTCAATGGGTCGCACTTAACTGGGATCACTAAGTTTGATGTGCCAAAGCCAAGGCTTAGTTGATTCAGAGGAAAAAGGTTAGGTAATACATTGGATGTATTGGCATATATAAGATATATGTTTCGGACTTGGATGTCCCCCTACCGGATCTAGGAATTGGATTGGATCCAATCGATCTTAGAGATCTACCTAGTTAATTATCATACAATTTGTTGGCCAAAGTCAAGATTGTGTGATATTTAACGGGATCCTAGCCCACTAGGAAACACGGTTTCCCGAGTACTCAACAGAGGGTTAGAGGCTCGCCGAAAAATAGTGGGAGGCAAGAATTGAATTTGCAATATTTGTTTAATTACTTGCCATACGCGCTCATTCAAATATCATTCGTCAAATAAATTAAATGTTACTTGGACTAATATTTTAATTGTTGTTTTAATAAACAGTTGGACTGTATTCAAACTATTCATTTATAGTTGATTTTATAATTGGATTATAGTAATCAATATAATTGATTTTAATCTATTAAATTATAGTTGATTAAATAGTTGGACTATTGTAATCATTATAATAAATAGTACCTAAATCGTTGATTAAATAGTTGGACTATTAGAATCAAGATAAAATTGAAAGATTGACATTTAAAACATAATCCTAGGGAAAATGTATTTAAATGGTTTAATTTTCAAATTGGGAATAATTTCAGGATGGTCCTGGAAACTAATAAGTTACTTTATTTGATAAAATAACATATTAGGCCTAAGCCCGGAGTTAAGCAAATAGTATAGCATAATCTTTGGAAGATTTATGTAATGATAACTTTAGTGCTTAATCCATTAAGCTTGTCGTAGTAGACTCCTTAATTTCTAAATCAGAACTAAGGATTAGATTCTTAAAGTATGATACTGAAATTGAAGGATCTTCATAAATCTATATTTAGATTTTAGAAGTACTAAATTGCAATAAATAACTCTTGGAGAGTTAATGACTATTCTCAAGGAGATAAAGTCAAAGTTTGCAATAGGCAAGTAACGCAAGACGCACCTTACTTCGATATTCTAGAAACCCAAGGCTTGGCCAAAGGCTTCTAGAATATGGAAAAGGGCAAAGGCAAAATCATTATAATCTTCTAGGAAGATAAAAGACATATCCCAAAATGTCTGCCTAAATTTTGGCAAATGGGATCGCGGAAGCGTGACTGCCGTTTGGACAAAGCAGACATGAAGGAATTGAAAAATGAGCAAGGCTCCGACTTCAAATATGTTTGTCAATATTATGTTCACAACTAGTATTAAAATTAGATTTTAAATACTTAGTGTGATACATAAATATATGTATTGATGTTCAGAATCTGCTTTAAGCAAGATACTGACTTCCATAGAGATTTATCTGCGAATTGAAAATGGGACAACTGTCGATGTTTTAACCGTAGATACCTAAGTTTAGGAATTGCCTTCGGGTGTGTACCTAAATTTGGAAAATGTTATAATGTAACTAGTTTGACTAGATATATTATCTCTATATCAGTGTTTAACCCGCTGCGGGTGAACCTTTATATTCTAGAACACTAAAGTGTTTTATTATATAAAGATGATATTGAGATAAACACATTAGATGTCAATAACAGCACTTATATTTTGAATATAAATAAATCTCAAATATATAACATGACAAACAAATAGCTCAAACTGATTTGATCAGTTGAAACATATTGTGGCATTGTTGTCTGGGACACAATGAAACAAGACTCGTATATCCACACTTTTGAAGAGTGGGTACTCGGACTAATTTGATTCCATTCAAATAAAGTCTACGAATCTAGTTTATTGGGCAAAGTGCCTAAAACACTATTTACTTGGTAAAAGTGTAAATGCCACCGATCTGTTAGCCCTAGTTCATAGTGAAGCAAGTGGGCCCATGTCTAGCTAGGCTAGAAGTGTATATGAATATTTCGTGACCTTTACGGATGTGGCATCGCGTTTTGGTTATGTGTTTCTTTTGAAGAACACAAATCAGAAACTTTTAAAGTTTCGACACGAAATAGACAAACAGATCGGCTAAAGTATTAGATTGTCACGGTAAGACCGTAATGGAAAATACTTAAGCAATAAGTTTCTTATATACTTGAAAGAGTTTAGTATTCTTTCAAGGAGGAATAATAAGGTTAATCATGAGTCGCTCTGAGCTACCATTTCCTTCAAAGGATACGCATAAACAGTGCAAGAACTGATTTTGAATAAGGTTCCATTAAAATCAGTTTGACAGATATCATATTAGATATAAACGGGAAAGAAACTGGGTTTCTCATTCCTGATAATTTGGGTATGCTAGGCATATGTTTGGATGATACCAAACTAGAACCCAAATTGGATAAATGCCAAATGTAGGTTATCCTAGGGATACCAAAGTATAGTACTTATACAACTCACGAGAGAACAATTAGATTGTTGCTCACCATACGGTTTTCCTAAGAGGAATACCGATATGCAGTGGTAAGTGGGAGGATAGTAAAACTCGATGAAAATCTGAGTAATATTGTTCAAGGCACCAAGTCCTTAATGGAACATAAATAGTTCATCAAGGATGAAACTAGACCAGTAATCTTCGTATACACAATAACCACGTATGTCGGAGAGAGTCAGAAAACGACATGGGGTATGGATTTCTGATCTCACCTCATAAAGATGTCTATCTTATTGAGGTATACCAACTGACTACGTATGAGGAAGTGATACAAGGTATCGACTCCCTATTATGAAAAAGTGTCATGAGTCCGAAATGGATTCCATGTATATCAACAAGTTTGGATACTAGTTGATGTACCGCAAGGCATTGTGCCTATTGGTACTATATAAGTCTTCAAGGAAGACATACATGGATGGCAACATACCAACGTGTAAAGCTAGGCTTTTAGCGGAAATGTATCGTTATCAACATTATGTTGATTTCGATTCAACCTTTTACCTGTTGCCACAGTAAATCCATTTGGATAATTCTTGCTAAAGCTGCATGTTTCATTTGTGAAATATGGCAGCTGGAACGGGAAAATCGCTTTCCTAAAAAGGAAACCTTTTGGAGGATGTTTACAACAACCTGTCGGTTTTGTCGTACCAAAACTAGCAAACAAGGTTTGCGGGTTATTCGATCCATGTTTGGATTGAAGCAAGCATTAGGTTCTTGGAATTATCGTTTTGATGTAATCATAATGGAGTATGATTTAATTCAAAACGTTAAAGATTCTTGTGTATATAAGAGGGTTAGTGGGAGCGCACTGACAGTGGTTGTCCTATACAATAATGATAATATATGTCATTTCTTGGAAATGATATTCCCATAATAACTATCGGTGAGAGCTTGGCTTTCATGAAAAACTCTACGAGAAATCGTACATTGAAAAATATACGCGACCTGGTGTGTCATACGCTTTGAGAATATGGATTCACAAACAGGCCAATCCGAGTGATAGTCACTGGATTGATATTAAGAACATCCGTTAGTATCTTAGAGAACTAAGGATGATGTCTTAGTCTATGGAGAATGAGAACTTGAAGTGACTGGGATCACTACTGTAAGTTTCCTAAACCGATAAAATGACTATAAGTCGCAAATGGTACTATAAAGTTTGAATAACGGTACAGTAAGCTGGAAATCTTCCAAGCAAGATACTGTTACCGAATAAACAACAAATGCGGGTTATTGCTGCAGCTGAGGCGGCAATAGAAGCCTTCTGGGTCGATAAACAAATCTAATTAGATTAGATATAGTTCTATTAGCAGCTGAGCTAGGCGTCAGCACATGCTAAAGAATTAATGGTCTCATCAACGATCCAGATATATACTTCGATATTCATCTGATTCGTTCGGATCGTACATCGTGGTGATGTGATGATCGAATAAATCGCATCAGATGATAATCATGAAAATCCGCTGACGAAACCTTTTCTCAGTAATTTGAGCCAACCGTACATAGTTCGGGTGTAAGACACTCGAGTGACTGGCTATAGGCCAAGTGGGAGATTGTTGAACAATTATGACCCATAGCGTCACTATTTGTACAGATCACAGTGTTGTTGTACAAATTAACTATGTGGCAAAGGAGATTGCACTCTTATCACTTATGATTATATCACCTAGATGTATAAATGATGAGAGGTCCTTATGATTTGTTCCTGGACCGAGAATGATATGAGACAGTATCAGTCCACGAAGGATAAATCATTAAATATCCCTAGTCATAGTATTATCGAGATTGGACATCGATAAATACGTAAAAGACTAGTATTACACTTGTGCGCGTTGTGAGGGCACAACAACATAGTTCTCATATATTTGGGTATATGATACTCATGCAAGTGTAATAGGAGGTTGTGTTTTACCGATGGTACGGGAAACAGATTCGATCTGGATAAACCCCCTCGGAATTCCATTGGTAGTATGACTATGTGTCTATGGAAGTCCGAAATCAGGGTAGGTGTATTTAGTCTTAACCTGAGACTTGCACCGCTAATACTTACGACAATCAATATACTTTGGTTGCGGTCGTCCAGGGCTTTAACAGGTTCTGTGTACGCCAATGCTGGGTATATTGAGAATCATAGTGTGTTAAGTGTGATGTCAAGACGGAAGTGTCACTCCAGTCACATGGAGATGATGGTCACGTAGGATACGGTACTAGTACTCTTAAGTACTGAAGTCATCAGGATAATATGACTAGGTCATAGTTATCCGATTATAGAGACTAGTTACCAGACATCCGACATGTGCTTCGTACGGGGCAGACACAATTCCAGCTTCAGGCCTAGCACGTGATCATTCGATACTGGACAGAAATACGCAATACTACGTATACTACGCCTGATATAGATCCTTTATTCCTGTAAGGATATTTCCGGAGAATTGGGTAGGCATGGCGCTTTGCTAGAGGCCAACTTTGTCTTGTAAATCGATATAAACGTAGTACGAGGTACTTACGTGTTCGGATAGTCCGACGATCGAATTTACTTCCAACATATCCGGGGATCTCATGGGTCGCTTCCCGAAGATTCACCGATGAAGTATGACTCGCACTCAAAATTAATATGGGATTAATTAGAAGAGAGAGAAAATTAATCTGGGATTAATTGCAGAGATATTTTATCTGGGATAAAATATCATTTAAAGAGAGATAACGATTAATTTGGAATTAATCGATTAATTAATATATTCAATATATTAAACGAAATTTGATTTCGACGTGGAATTAAAATTAGATTTTAATTCGGGCGAACGAATTAATTTTGAATTAATTCGTTAGCGACGTGAATAGTAATTATGCCAGGCATGATTATTTAATTAAATTAGATTTAATTACGTCGTAACAGAAAATTTGTTAATTTGGAATTAGCGAATCCGAGCCCGGGATTATTTGCGAGCGCATTCGCATTTCGAATTCGAATTCGGCACGCAAGTCAAATCAAGCGTCAAATCGCTAGTCGCAACTAGCGTCACATCATTCGTCAATCAAGTGATGGATGTCTTTCACTTTGAGTGATTGACGCAAGTCACTATTCATGATTGATGGATTGATGTGAATTGATGGAGGTGGTTGGAGACATTTATGGCTTGACTTTTGAAAGAGAAAAATGGGTATATGTTTATTTTGTTTTTTGAAAACAAAATCTAATACACTTTTTCACTCCTCTCTCTCAACTCCTCTCTTTTTCTTTCTTCTAAAACACGCCCAAGGGGCTGTGAAAACCTCACTGGTTTTGGTTACTGTCGAGCAGTGAAGGGAAGCCAAGAGTCGTGATTTTGTGGCAAAATCAGGAGTGCTAGCACACTACGAAGACATGCGAAGGTGATAGGGAAGTCCACCCATGAGCCATGAATCAAATGATGAAGCTTGGAGCTTGGTTTCTTGTTGATTGAAGGCCGAAACAGTGAGTTCTTCACTGCCACTGCCGTGAGCAGCCCATAGAGCAGAAATGGAGTTTTGTTCGTTAAAACGTCGCTCAACCGATCGATGTGAGTATTCTGCAAACTTCATTGATTTGTATTCGCACATATTTCATGCTTATTATTGATCTTGGGACCTTCATAGAAACCAACACGGATGTCACATGCAAGGCCTGTGGTTGGAATAGTGTTTGCCATGTACGAAGCATATATCAGATTACAAGCAACTAGTCTCTTTAATCGGATAATCATGACCAAGTCATATTATTCTGATGGTTGAAACACAATAGAGAACCAGTTATGTATCCCTGCGTGATCATCATCTCCATATGACTGAAGTGATACTTCCTTCTTGACATCACACCCAATACACTACGATTCTCAATAAACCCAGAAGAGGCGTACACAGAACCTGTTAAAGTCATGGATGACCAAAACCAAAGCGTATTGATTGTCGCAAGTACTAGCGATATAAGTCTCAGGTTAAGACCAAATACACCTACCCTGATGCGGATTCACATAGACACATATTCATATTACCAATGGGATTCCACGGGGTCTATCCAGAGCGAAGCTGTTTTCGTACCATCGGTAAACACAACCTCCTATCACACTTGAATAAGTATCATACTTAAATATATGAGAAATTTGACGTTACTCTTCCATAACAAGCACAAGTGCAATACTAGTCTATTCCGTATTATCGATGTCCAGTCTCGATAATACTACGACTAGGGATATTTAATGATTAAACCTTTATGGATTGATATTGTCTCATATCTTATAATCCGGAACTAATCATAGGGACTTTTATCATTTATATATATTAAGTAATCAAATTACAAAATGATAAAATGCAATTTCATTGCTACATAATTAATTTGTACAAAAACCACAATGTCTTTTACAAATAGTGACGCTATGGGTCATAATTGTCTAACATATCTTAGACGAACTAAGGATGCTTTCTGATAATATAGGGAAATGAGAACTTGAGGTGACTGGATTCACCGCTGCAAATTTCCAAACCGATAAAAACGACTGTAAATCGCAATAAGGGTACTATATAGTTTGAATAACGGAACAATGAGCTGTAAATCTTCCAAGCAAGATACTGTTGTCGAATAAATAACAAAAGCGGAACATTGCTGCAGCTGAGGCAGCAAAAGAAGCATTTTGGATCTATATAATCCTAATTGGATTAGGAGTAGTTCTATTAGCAGCTGAGTAAGGCTACAACACAGGCTAAGGATCTATGGTCTCATCAACGATCCAAATATATACTTCGACTATTTCATCTGATTCGTTCGATCATACATCGTGGTGATGTGATGATCGAATAAATCGCATCAGATGATAACCTTGCAAATTCGCTGACGAAAGCTGTTTCTCAGCTGAAGTTTGAGCGACCAGTACATAGTTCAGGTGTAGGACACTTGAGTGATTGGCTGTAGGCCAAGTGGGAGATTGTTGGACAATTATGACCCATAGCATCACTATTTGTACAAAACATGGTGTTGTTGTACAAATTAACTATGTGACAAAGGAAATTACTCTTTTATCATTTTGTAATTAGATTACTTTGATATATAAATGATAAAAGTCCATATGATTAGTACCGGATTAATAAGATATGAGACAGTATTAATCCACGTAAGGTTTAATCATTAAATATCCTTAGTCGTAGTATTATCGAGACTGGACATCGATAATGCGGAATAGGCTAGTATTACACTTGTGCGTGTTATGGAAGCGTAACTGCATAGTTCTCATATATTTGGGTATTGGATACTCATGCAAGTGTAATATGAGGTTTCTGTTTACCGATGGTACGGAAACAGCTTCGTTCTGGATAGACCCCTCGAAATCCCATTGGTAGTATGACTATGTGTCTATGAGAATCCGAATCAGGGTAGGTGTATTTGGTCTTAACCTGAGACTTGCACCGCTACTACTTGCGACAATCAGCATACTTTGGTTTTGGTCGTCCTGGGCTTTAACAGGTTCTGTGTACGCCTCTTCTGGGTATACTGAGAATCGTAGTGTATTGGGTGTGATGTCAAGATGGAAGTATCACTTCAGTCATATGGAGATTGACACGCTCGAAAAATGGTCTGTTACTCCCAAGTATAAGAGTGTCGAAGTAATAAAATAACCCGGTGAGTCCGGGGTCGATCCACAGAGAAGAGATTTAGCAAAATAGAATATTTAACAGTACGGGAATTAAAAGTTTGCTTTGTTGAAGTAGTTGGAGGATTTTAGGTTGAAATATAGTAATAGAAGGAAATGCTGGAGTTAGGGGATCCACTTTTAGTCTTTTAAACATTTATAAATATCGCTTTATAATAATTTATAAATTGTCTTTTTATACCCACTTAATTTATTACAAGAATTAATTATGCCAATTAAAGAACCAGCCATAAAAGCGGTAGTCATTTCTGTCAATAATTAGTCCGACCAAGGTACCAAGCATGCCAAAAATAGAAAACCAGCCATAAAGGCGGTGATACCGTTTGTCTATAACAAGTCCTACCAAGGTACTTAATTATGCCAAAATCGTATAAAACCAGCCATATAGGCGGTATAAAGATAAAACCAGCCATAAAGGCGGTAGACAGATAAAACCAGCCATAAAGGCGGTATAAAGATAAAACCAGCCATAAAGGCGGTATAAAGATTGTCAATAATTAATCTAGATTTAAATCAAGTTTTAATCATTATATTTCAATTTATTTATTATAATAAAAGCGAATTTAATTTATGTTCTCATTAAAAGCTTCACCCTTACTCCAGCAGAAAAGAAATTGGCTACTCATTTTGTAATAAAACATATTCGTACTTTTATTATTGAAAGAAAAAAAAACATTACAAAAAGCTTTAAGTAAATAAACAAACAAGACACTCTCTCTCCAAGGATTACAGATGAATCAGGAAAGAAAGTATGAAAATTTCTAATGCCGGATGCTCCTTTTTATAGGCAAATTCACCGCCCAGACCAGCGAATGCATGTTGTGGACACGTGTCAAAGAATGGTGAAGCCACGTTGGGGACACGTGTCAGAGAATGGTGAAGCCACGTTGGGGACACATGTCGCGACGTAAAGGTTCCACGTGTCACGACGTGCTTGCAGATTTTACGACATGCTTGCCGATTTTACGACGTGCTTGCAGATTTTACGACGTGCTTGCAGAATATTTTTTTCATGTCTGATTTGTCCCGTCGAGCTTCCGAGCAGTATTTTTCCTGACAAAAACATAAAATAACACAGTAAAAGCACTCAAAGCATAACTTTAAAATATTTACACAAATTTGTCAATATAAGGGGATTAGTGAAACTATAAGTGTAAAATGATTAACTTATCGTCTAATAAATATGCACTTATTAGTATTCATCATACCCCCCAACCAGCTTATTACTAGTCCCTAGTAATTCAAGCGGAAGAAAAATTCTTATCTAAGTCAACAATTGTTTTCTTTTTTTCTGAATAATCAAATAAATGACTTCTCATGTACTTTTTTTTACCATTCTTTATTATACTCATAAAACAATGTATTAATCAATATATTGTGCCACAATATCACAAGTATTTATTGAAAAGAGAGTAATATTTTTGTCCTAAGATTATATTAGAGTTTACACCTTTTTTTTTGGCAGTGAAAGTTTATTTATAAACATATCTTCAATCCATGTATCGAACTTTGGGCCAGTGACTCCCAAACCAGTTGCTCGGATCTCAGATAAGCATTGTCTAAAATATATCTTCAATCCATATATCGATCTTTGGGCCAGTGACTCCCAAACCAGTTGGTTTTAGGGCACTAGGTGTTAAGACACCCTTACGGGCTTAATTGCTCGGATCTCAGATAAACAGTGTCTGATTTCCTTAAGCTTTCTTTTTAACCCTTGTAACGAGCTTTGGGCCAGTAATTCCCAGACCAGTTGGTTTTAGGGTACTAATTGTTAAAACACCCATTCGGACTTAATTGCTCGGGTTAGAAAGGCTACGAAACGAACTTTATTCAAACTTCTCTTCTTTTTTTCTTCTTTTTTTTTCTTTTTTTTTTCTTTTTCAGTTTTGTAAAATAAGAAATTTCACTGCTTTTAGGTGTTACCTCCAACAAATTAGATAACTGAATATTACAAAATTTTCACTTACCACACATGGTCATATGTTACCATATTGTTGATAATATCAGCCAAACGAGCATATAAAGATCAAATTTAATCAATGTTATGGAGAATTCATAAATTTAAATGATTCAAAAAATAAAGGAACGATAAATAACTTGTTACGAATTATATTGAGATGCGTCTCAAGAGTGAAAACTCCTTACACAACCACCTCTGAACAACAATTCCACTTGGTTTAGAAAACAAATTTGTTGTTATTTTGTGTGTATATATATGGATATATATTTTTACACACAAAATAACAACACAGTAAAAACTAACATAAATGAAACAGACATAAACATGAAAATTATTTATTTCCTAAACTATCATCTCCCCCCAACCAAAATGAGACATTGTCCCCAATGTTTAAAGAAAGAAAGAAAGAGTTTAGAAGATATCACCTGGTTATTGTGGAATAACTAAAGATTACAGATTAAGGTCCAGGTTTACTTTGCGCTTTTTGCCACGATCGTTACCAGACCAGTTCAACTTGGAAAGAATAGGGTCGATTTTTGGTTCATAAGCTAAAAGTTGGTCAATTAAATCATCAGATGTTCGTGCAGTTAGGAAGATATCTTTTATCAGTTTTGAAATAAACCCATTTCTTTTAGCATCTTCAAGAAATACAAAAAGAAAATCGAAAAATCCATTAACATTAAATAGCCCAATAGGTTTTGGTGAATATTCAAGTTTGCCCATGACGCAACAGTGAATATTTCTTCCAACGTTCTGAGCCCACCTGGTAAAGCAATGAAAGCATCAGCATGATTGATCATTTCAGTGAGTCTTTCAGACATACATGGGACAATACATTCTTCTCCATTTGATTTTCTGATGATGTGGCTTTGTGTTAATTGGGATGATCCCCAAAACTTGACTTCCACCTTCTTGTACAGCTTTTGAAATACACCCCATCAATCCAAGATTGCCACCGCCATATACTAAGTGCATATTTTATTTGCCATAACTCGACCCAATTCTCGTGCTCCCTCAACAAATTCTGGTTTAGTTCCGGAGCTAGTTCCACAAAATACACAGATATTAGTGAATCGTCGTTTTGAAGTTGTCTCCATTTGTGCTGCCTCTCTTAGCTGGATGTGTTTGAGGAAATGGAAATGATGAGCTGAAATTTATAGATCCTGAAAAGTGGTGAGTGAGAAATGCACTAATATCTGCAAAATGACAACTATCAGAAAAATAGATCTTGAACAAAAAATGTTAGATACTGTCGGCAAAAAGTAAAGGAAAACAGTAATTTAAAGTAAAGAAAATCAATGCAATAATATGTACTGGTAGTTGTGATTGTGGCTCACATCTTCCTCTGGTTTTACATCCAGTAACGGCTTGAACGCCCTCTATGGGTCGGGGATAGGCTTCTCATCCCATTTTCTTATAAATTGGCAAACAAGGTCTTTTAAAGTCAGATTCCCGAGACTGTATGGTTGTCTTTCTTTATGAAATTGTGTGCGTAATCTGAGAATTTCACGATGAACATATCCACTAGGATGCGTCTCAAGAGTCAATGATATATCATCAAAAGGCTCCTTATTCAGTCCATCCCTAATGAATTGTATTTTATCCTCACGATTATCAGACACCATTCCTAAAGTACGACAACGAGTGTTGCACGTACAGTGTGCACACTTATAACAAACACCCATTTTGTTTAACTCTTCGTTTTTTAGAATATGTGATTTTCCCTAAACCAGGCATGTAAGGAATGAAGGAGTCAGGTGACTCACCTGCCAAATGAACCCTTGCTTCGATTACCCAACGAATATCATTAGGAATACATGAATCATAAGAATTCTCAATCTTTCTGTGCGGGCTTTGTAAATTTTAATCAGAGCATTTCGGGGAAGTGCAGGAAAATATTTATGGAGGGTTGCGAGAGTTTCTTCCATGCCTTAGTTTCTAGGGTATCAGTATTTTTAGGAAACTGAAATAACCGACTTGAGTCACAGAGTACCGTTATCTGCTGCTTTACAGGGGTGTGAGATAAAAGAACAAGAACACTGCAAAACTAAGAACAATGGAAATTACAGAAATATTAAACAGAACATGAAAGAAACTACATCAATCAAGGTATATTGGGTCTGATAGGAAAAAAGTTTCTTGAAATTTTGAGTACTCCAAAAAGGGTTTCAGACGCTGTCCATTTACTTTAAATACATCACCGTCCATAGGATTCTCAATGTTAATAGCCCCGTATGGGTAAACATGTTTCACAATAAATGGGCCACTCCATTTGGATTTTAACTTTCCAGGAAATAAATGAAGACGAGAATTATAAAGCAAAACCTTTTGACCAACTTCAAATATTTTTCATGAAATTCGACTATCATGAAAGGCTTTAGTTTTGGCTTTAAGAATTTTCGTATTTTCATATGAATCATTCCTTAACTCTTCAATTTCATTTAGTTGCAATTTACGTTCATGACCATCATTTTCAAGGTTTGAATTAAATGCTTTAATAGCCCTAAATGCTTTATGCTCAAGTTCTACAGGCAAATGACAAGGTTTTCCATAAACTAGACGATAGGGAGACATACCCAAGGATGTTTTGAAAGCTGTTCGATATGCCCAGAGTGCATCAGTTAGTCGAAGAGACCAATCATTGCGATTTGGGTTAACCGTTTTTTTCTAGAATTTGTTTAATTTCCCTATTTACTAATTCTACTTGTCCATTTGTTTGAGGGTGATAAGAGGTGGAAATTTTGTGTGTGACTCCATACTTTTTCATTAATGATTCAAAAGGTCTATTACAAAAGTGTTTACCTCAATCACTTATTATGGCCCGAGGAATTCCAAATCGACTCAACAAGTTTTCTTTTAAAATTTTAACAGTTCTGTGATCATTGTTCCGACAAGGAATTGCCTCGACCCATTTTGAAACATAATCGACTGCAACTAAAATATATAAAAATCCAAAGGATGGTGGAAATGGGCCCATGAAATCTATCCCCCAACAATCAAAGATTTCGATGACAAGGATGGGATTTAAAGGCATCATGTTTCTTTTTGAAATAGATCCCAACTTTTGACAATTTTCGCAAGTTTTGCAGAAAGTGTGTGTATCTTTAAAAATGGTGGGCCAATAAAATCCACACTGCAAGATTTTTGCAGCGGTTTTCTTAGATGAGAAATGACCTCCACATGCTTCTGAATGACAGAATTGAATAACACCACTTATCTCACTGTCAGGTATGCATCGTCTGAAAATCTGATCAGGGCAGCATTTAAACAGATAAGGATCATCCCAGTAGAATCTTTTGACTTCGGTCAAAAATTTCCTCTTATCTTGTTGGCTCCAGTCTGGGGGTATCTTTCCTGTCGCAAGGAAATTGACAATATTAGCATACCAAGGCATTACATTTACCGAAAATAAAAATTCATCATCGGGAAATAGTCATTGATAGGAGTGGTATCGATTAGTGACTCGTTTGTGAGTCTCGATAAGTGATCTGCAACCACGTTCTCTGCCCCCTTTTTATCTTTGATTGTGATATTGAATTCTTGAAGTAATAAAATCCACCGTATTAATCTTGGCTTGGCATCCTGTTTAGACATCAAATATCTTACAGCAACATGATCAGAGTAAACAACAGTTGAAGAACCGATTAAATATGATCGAAATTTATCCAATGCAAATATTACAGCAAGTAGTTCTTTTTCTGTGGTAGTGTAATTCATTTGTGCACTGTTTAATGTTCTACTAGTGTAATATATCACATGCGGTTTACCTTCCTTTCTCTGCCCTAGAACTGCACCAACTGCATAATCACTAGCATCACACATTAGCTCAAAGGGCAATGACCAATCAAGGGATTGCATAATAGGAGCAAAAGTCAAAAGACTGATAATTTTTTGGAATGATTTTTGACATTCTTCTGTCCATTCAAATGTTGCATCTTTTAATAGGAGGTTACATAAGGGTCTGGATATGTACTGAAGTCTTTAATAACCTCCTATAAAATCCTGCATGTCCTAAAAAAGAACGAATATCCCTGACTGTTTTTGGTGATGGTAATTTATAAATGACCTCTATTTTTGCTTTGTCAACCTCAATACCTTTAGACGACACAATGTGTCCTAAAATAATTCCTGAATTAGTCATGAAATGGCATTTTTCCCAATTTAACACAAGTCCTTTTTCTTTACATCTTTTCAAAACATTTTCCAGATTAGTCAAGCAATTATCAAATGAATTTCCAAAGACAGTTATATCATCCATAAAGACCTCTAAACGGTGTTCAACCATGTCGCTAAATATGCTCAACATGCATCGTTGGAATGTTGCAGGTGCATTACAAAGTCCAAATGGCATTTTTCTAAATGCAAATGTTCCAAAGGGGCATGTGAATGTGGTCTTTTCCTGGTCTTCTAAAGCAATGGGAATCTGATAATAACCTGAGTAACCATCAAGAAAACAATAATAAGGGTGTCCAGCTACTCTTTCTAAATTTGGTCAAGAAATGGCAAAGAGAAATGATCTTTTCTAGTTGCGTCATTCAATTTTCTATAATCAATGCACATACGCCAACTAGATGAAATGCGAGTTGGGATTAATTCCCCTTTATCATTTTTTACAACAGTGATTCCAGACTTTTTAGGTACAACCTGTGTAGGACTTACTCACTTACTATCATAATAGGATAGATAATGCATGCATCAAGAAGTTTAAGGACCTCAGTTTTTACTACTTCTTTCATATGAGGGTTTAATCTTCTTTGGGGTTGACGATATGTCCCAGCATTATCTTCTAAATGTATTCGATGTGTGCAAATTAATTGATTAATACCTTTTATGTCTTTTAAAGTCCATCCAATTGCCAGTTTATGTTCTTTCAACACATTTAAAAGTTTACCTTCTTGATCGCTTGTGAGAGAAGAAGAAATTACCACATGGTAAGTTTGATTATCTTCTAGAAATGCATATTTCAGTCCTTTTGGCAAAGCTTTTAACTCCAAATTGGGTGATTCTTCATGTTTTTCTTCTTCCAGTGTTCCCAGTTCTTCATCGTCTTCCAATACCTGAATAGAGTCAAGTAGAAAATCATTAGTAATATCCGAATCAGTTTGTGCACTTGACTCAACATAATTAGCAGTTAAAAATTTCATGGGATCAGATAAACTCCCCTGAATATGCTCATCCACAATAGGTTCAATTGATTCTGCACTTTCGTTTTCATTATCTTCATCATATGGCTGTTTGCACATGTTAAAAATATTTAACTCTAATGTCATGTTGCCAAAAGAAAGATTCATGATTCCATTCCTGCAATTTATTAAAGCGTTAGCTGTTGCTAAAAATAGCCGACCAAGTATTACATGGATTGGCTTATAACTCTCTACCACAGGTTGTGTTTCTAAAACAATAAAATCCACAGGATATACGAATTTATCGATTTGCAATAACACATCTTCCACAATTCCTTTTGGTACCTTAACTGATCTATCGGCAAGTAAAAGGGTAGTTGAGGTTGGTTTCATCTCACCGATATTAAGTTGCTGGTAAACCGAAAATGGCAGTAAATTTACACTAGCTCCAAGATCAAGTAAAGCATGTTCAATGTTTTGATTTCCAATAATACAAGAAATAGTTGGACAACCAGGGTCTTTGTATTTTAATGCATTATTAGTTGAGAGAATGGAACTTACCTGTTCAGCTAGAAAAGCTTTCTTTCTTACCTAGTGTTTTCTTTTAACGGTGCACAGATCTTTCAGAAATTTGGCATAAGATGGTATCTGTTGAATGGCATCTAACAAAGGGATATTGACCTTTACCTGTTTGAATATTTCATAAATCTCTGGGGAATGGTTCAATTTCTTTATTTTTAATGCCTGAGGAAATTGAGGTGTATGAGAAAAACTATTATTATCAACGACGGGTAATGGTTCATCAACCCCTTCCTTACCCTCTGATTCTGATTTTTCCTCAGTTTCATGAGGTTCAAGAATAGGTCTGTGGATGGTCTTACCACTACGAAGAGTAATAATAGATTTGACTTGGTCTAAGTGTTGACTTCCAGAACTACCCTCATGAGGGTTTTGATGGCTTTTGGGATTTGACTGAGGTTGTGTGGGAAACTTACCTTTCTCTTTAATGGCCCAAGCAGATGTGATTTTATCAAAAGTTTCTTTCAAATCATTCATCATTTGTGCATTTTGGTTATTGATGGTTTCTTGTTTTTCCATGAATGCACTAAAGTTATCTTTAATGGTTTTCTTAGGTGGTGGGATATATGGTGCATAATTCTGGGAGTTTCGGAAATTCTGGTGAAACTGGGGAGGTAGGTGTGAAGGTTGTGCTTGGTTATCATTCCTCCAATTGAAATTTGGATGGTTTCTCCAACCAGGGTTATAGGTCTGTGAGTAGGGTTTGGATTTGGTCTATTGAATGTGTTTATGGAACTGACTTGGTCATGGAGACAGTCTTTCAGGGCTGGTATGGATGGGCAAACTTCTGTGACATGTTCATTTGAACTACAAATTTGACATATGATTTCCTGAACTGACTTGACATGATCCATCTTCCCTGTTTCTAAAGCCTCATTTTTTTAGACAGAAATGCATACTTTGCAGCAAGGTCATGGTCTTCCCATAAGGTTAAACATACCTCTACCAGATGGTTGTGTTTTAACAGATGACTCATATGTACCAATTGTATCCCATTGTTGTGTATTCTCTGCTATGTGCTCTAAGTAATCTAGTGCATCTTTGGGATCTTTGTCCCTAAACTCACCATTGCACATCATCTCCACTACTTGTCTACCTTGAGGTGTTAAACCCTCGTAGAATTGGGCAACTAACCTCCATGTTTCAAACTCATAATGTGGACAAAAATTTAACATCTCTTTATACCTCTCCCAACATTGGTAAAGTGTTTCCCTCGACTCTTGTGTGAATGTTGTGATTCTTCTCTTAAAGGAATTTGTCATATGAGGGGGAAAGAACTATTTAAGAAACTGCTCTTGTAAATCATCCCATGTTCTAATAGATCATGACCTAAGATTTTGTAGCCAAAATTTAGCTTTATCCTTTAAAGAAAATGGAAAAAACTTTAACCGAATTATATTCATGCTACAATTTTGGTCTGTGCAAGTGTTACATAATTCTTCGAACTCTCTTAGGTGCTGATAAGGGTTTTCTGATTCTAGACCATGGAATGTGGGTAAAAGATTGATGAAACTTGATTTAAAATTGAAACGTGCTGCTTCTGGAGGAAAAACAATACAAGATGAGGATCCTGACCTAGTGGGATTCATGAATTGTCTGAGTGTCCTAGGGTGATTAGGATCTCCATGCTGAGACTCGTTTTCTTCCTGATTAACTGGGTTTTCAACTTGGGCAGGTGGATTTTCAATTTGGTTTTCAGCCATTCTGACTAACAATGAAGGTGATGATGACTCTCTTTTTAATCTTCCACTAGATGTTCGAGACCAGTGTTTCATGCAACTTAAAAAAAAACTATATGTAAAAATATGAAATTGCAAATACAAAACTTGAAAATGAAATTAAACTAAGAAAATGAAAAGAACAAATTAAGGAAAATACAAATGCAGTGATTTAAATCTAAAAACGTCCTCTAACCCTTGTTAATTCTGATCTCAATTGAATCTCTCGCTCATTTTTCTCAATGTCTTGAATTATGTTTTCGTGAAGTTTTATGAGAGCATCTTTACGTGGGGATGGTTCAAAAAATTCTTTTATGAACATCAAACACCTTTTAAGTTGATTTTTCTGTTTCCGGTAACCAAGAAAAATTAAGAACAATGTCTCTCTATATGTGGGATTTCTGGGTTCAGGGTTCATCAAGGATTAATCAGGACAGTTGGGTTTACATAAAAACAAGAACAAATAAAGAAAAATAAGATTAAAAAAAATACGAAATAAAAATAAAGAAAAAAAAAGTAGAGAAAGAAGAAATAAATATTCTATCTACTAAAAAATACTTCCCCGGCAACGGCGCCAAAAACTTGACACGCTCGAAAAGTGGTCTATTACTCCCAAGTATAAGAGTGTCGAAGTAATAAAATAACCCGGTGAGTCCGGGGTCGATCCACAGAGAAGAGATTTAGCAAAATAAAATATTTAACAGTACGGGAATGAAAAGTTTGCTTTGTTGAAGTAGTTGGAGGATTTTAGGTTGAAATACAGTAATAGAAGGAAATGCTGGAGTTAGGGGATCCACTTTTAGTCTTTTAAACATTTATAAATCTCGCTTTATAATAATTTATAAATTGTCTTTTATACCCACTTAATTTATTATAAGAATTAATTATGCCAATTAAAGAACCAGCCATAAAAGCGGAGTCATTTCTGTCAATAATTAGTCCGACCAAGGTACCAAGCATGCCAAAAATAGAAAACCAGCCATAAAGGCGGTGATACCGTTTGTCTATAACAAGTCCTACCAAGGTACTTAATTATGCCAAAATCGTATAAAACCAGCCATATAGGCGGTATAAAGATAAAACCAGCCATAAAGGCGGGGACAGATAAAACCAAAACCAGCCATAAAGGCGGTATAAAAAAGATAAACCAGCCATAAAGGCGGTATAAAGATTGTCAATAATTAATCTAGATTTAAATCAAGTTTTAATCATTATATTTCAATTTATTTATTATAATAAAAGCGAGTTTAATTTATGTTCTCATTATAAAAGCTTCACCCTTACTCAACAGAAAAGAAATTAGCTACTCATTTTGTAATAAAACATATTCGTACTTTTATTATTGAAAGAAAAAAAAACATTACAAAAGCTTTAAGTAAATAAACAAACAAGACACTCTCTCTCCAAGGATTACAGATGAATCAGGAAAGAAAGTATGAAAATTTCTAATGCCGGATGCTCCTTTTTATAGGCAAATTCACTGCCCAGACTAGCGAATGCATGTTGTGGACACGTGTCAAAGAATGGTGAAGCCACGTTGGGGACACGTGTCAGAGAATGGTGAAGCCACGTTAGCGACACGTGTCGCGACGTAAAGGTTCCATGTGTCACGACGTGCTTGCAGATTTTACGACATGCTTGCCGATTTTACGACGTGCTTGCAGATTTTACGACATGCTTGCAGAATATTTTTTTCATGTCTGATTTGTCCCGTCGAGCTTCCGAGCAGTATTTTTCCTGAAAAAAACATAAAATAACACAGTAAAAGCACTCAAAGCATAACTTTAAAATATTTACACAAATGTGTCAATTTAAGGGGATTAGTGAAACTATAAGTGTAAAATGATTAACTTATCGTCTAATAAATATGCACTTTTTAGTATTCATCAGAGATGATGATCACGTAGGATACGGAACTAGTACTCTTAAGTACTGTAGTCATCGGGATAATATTAATAGGTCATGATTATCCGATTATAGAGACTAGTTACCAGAGATCCGATATATGCTCTGTACGGGGCATACACAATTCCAGCCCTAGGCATATCATGTGATATCGATACTGGATCGTTATAAGTAATAGTACGTATGTTACGCCTGACAAAGATTAGATATTGCTTTAAAGAATATTTCTGGAGAATTTGGTAGGTACGGTGCTTTGCTAGAAGCCAACCATGTCTTGTAAATCGGTGAGAATGTGGTACCGGGTACTGGGTACACACGTATTCGAATAGTCCGATGACCGTATTTACTGCCAACATATCCAGAGATCTCTTGGGTCGCTTCCCGAAGATTCAACGTTGAGATTTGACTCGAACATAAAATTAATCTAGGATTAATTATGAAAGAGAAAATTAATCTGGGATTAATTACGGCAATGAATTAATCTGGGATTAATTAAAAGAGAAAGAATTAATCTGGGATTAATTGCGACGAGAATTTATCTGGGATTAAATTCGTCGAGAAGAGAGAACGCGATTAATTTAGAATTAATCGGTAAAGTAAATTTAACAGTGAAATTAGATTTTACTATTTAATTTATTTAATTGGGCTAAAATAATATATTAGATATATTAATTGAAATTAGATTTCAATGCGGAATTAAAATTGGATTTTAATTCGTACGAATGAATTAATTTGGAATTAATTCGTAAGCGACTTCCGTAACAATTTTGTTAGGCATTATTATTTAATTAAATTGGATTTATTTACGTCGCGACGAAAAGTTCGTTTAATCGGATTAAACGTAACCGAGCCCAAAGTGTGTTGTCTAATCCCACTTGAATTTTGAATTTAATTGGGTGGGACCCACCACTCACATCACTATCAAAGGTGATGGTGGTAGTTGGCAAAAAGTAAATGGTTTTTTACAAAACCACTTGCCTTTAACCAACATGGTTTTAAAAACCATATAAAACACACACTTGTTTTGGAAACAATAACTATTCACTCTCTCCCATTTTTCTCTCAAAAATGCCGATTGCTTCTTTTTGGAAGAGGAAGAATTTTTCTTTCATTTTGTTCATAGCTAGCACTTCAAGGAGTGAATCAAGGTGATAGGGAAACTCACCCAAGTGTTGGAAAGACTCAAGAAGGACTTGGAGCTTCCACCGAAATGCATAAAAAGTTTTGAACTCATCCGATCAATGTGAGTATTTTCCGTAACTCTTTTGATTTTATTCACACAAATCACTCTTAGACGATCTTGGCATGTTCTAGGAACACTTACAACCACTTCATCTTTTAAAAAGATTTTGGAAGGATTAACAACCTTGGATAGTTTTATAAATTTGAATTTTCTTCAATCTACTTTCAAGCAATTTTATTTACTTGTTTTAACTTTTAAAATCACCACCCAATCAAACAATCAATCCATTAGATACTTGTAAATATTTAACTTCATAAATTGATAACAAAAGGTTTTAAGTCCTCGTGGGATCGATACTTTTTATACTACTTGAACGATATGTGCGCTTGCGTTATACGAATGTGATTACGCCGATCAACAGTCTTCAGTAATGCCAGATAGGGAGGAAAGGAAAAGAGATTATGTTTCCCCTTCCCATTTTCCAAACCCAGCCTCTCACTATTAAAAGAGGCATTTTCCCAACCTTGAGGGTGACAATTTTGGATAAAAGATGGAAACGTTGATTTATAAACTCTCTGTCATATTATGATTTTCCAAATTTAGAGAGAAAACCCTTTGAGAGGAACTAGCAAAACTCTTTCGAGTTTCCCTCCTTCTAGCAACCATCCAAGCAACAACCTAGGCATTCTGAGGCGTCTTTTTGAGCCAGATTACAGTAATAGGTACGATTTAAGGGCACCCTTCTTATTATTTATACGTTTTGAAGTTTCTATTCTAACATAGTATCATATTTTTGACTTATTTCTGGTTTGAATTTAGAAAAATGTCCAACACAGAAGTTGTAGGTCTCGATCTTAGATTTATGACGATATAAAGTTCATGACAATTAGAGAATGTATGAAAAAGTTATGCCTCAATTACTAAGGGTTGTTCGTAATAGGACGAAAGCTGAATTCCACATTGGAACTTCAAGGAGTTTGCCGAATGTCCAAAAAGTCATTTCAAAGTTTGAACATGATTTATATCTTGTATCATGCATCCCATAACATAATAGTCGTCGAGATCACCGGGTGTTACATTAAATTTTATGATTGTTTAGTCTTTTATCATATATGAATGATTTTTAGTAATTTTTTAAGGATATTAAGTGTTGAATGGGTTTTATTTTTATTTTTTATTAATTTTTTAATTCTCAGCCATAAAAATATCAATTTTACTGTTCTCAATTAATTTTCGATTAATTCTTAATTATTTTTTTATTAATCATAAATCGTTTAAATAGCTCTTAAAGTGACTTGGTGTGGATTTCCTACTAAAATGCAAAATGAAACATAGCACTTTCTTCATTTTGAGTGGGGGAAGAAAAATCAAATTAGATGATAAGACCATCAGACTGAAAATGAACTAACTGACAAAGTGTGAACGTTAAAGTGAGTAAATTAATTAGCACAAATTCCTCTTTTGTTACTTTTTAGTACCATTGGGTATAATTTTGAAATTAAGCCTAACCAATTTGAATCCAGCCTAAATAAACTTAGAGACTATTTGGACTGGCCGAAGTTTTCAACGTATCAGAATGGATTGGAATTTGAACAGGTTGAGCGTATTTGGACTGGCCGAAGTTTTCAACGTATCAGAATGGATTGGAATTTGAATAGGTTGAGCGTCAGTTCGATCTTTCGGTCGATTAATTATTAATTTTTTAATAGAATCGAAATTATTTGATTAGGTAAATTATCAACCGATTTAACCATATGATGACACATAACCATTAATCAACCGAACCATTGTTTTTTTTGGTCGATTTTAGTTAATTCGGTTATTAACCAGTCCAGAATCTCCACAAATAAAATACCAATCCATTCACTAGTCATTACAGATAACACAGTTTAAATTAACACAATCATACCAATCATAATCTCTACAAATAACAATCCATGGAAACACATTAGTACAAATTTAAATTTATCAAAAAAGATAAACAGATATGTGTTTAACAACAGAAGGTAAATTTAAATTCATCAAAAAGCAGTCCTCAGCTACACTCAGTAGAGGCAGAGGGTAAACGTTTTAATTTCGTTTTAATTACAAATATATAAAGTCAAATTAGGGTTTGTAATTGGTTAATCGGTCGGTTCGATTATACAAATCTCATAACCTTAACCGTACCGAAAAAATCAAAAAAGTTAAAAATCATAATTGAAAAAACCGATTTAATCACAATAATTGAACCATTACAAAAAAACCGGAACGGTTCAATTAATCTGTTAAAACCGATTATTGCACACTCATAGCTCGACCCATTCCTACCACTATTCCCATGTGGCGGGCTAAATTCACTCGCGATAAAGTTAAGATTAATAAATAAACAAAAAACTTAGACTAAATATTAAGTTGTGGTATGCCAAATTTTTACAATCTTTTGTCACAAATATTTTAATAGAATTACATAAAGATTTAATTATATATAAATTATTATTTATTAACTACTTATAATAATTTATTAAAAAATTTAATACAAATCTTAACTGGTCACCGAATAAACAAGACAAAATACGGGCCCACTC
>SKCR01007808.1:0-166511 GCA_019454045.1 Zanthoxylum bungeanum
TTTTGCCCTTGGGTCAATTTTGGCCCAAACAGCTTCGTCCTTGCTTTTCATTAAATACACATAGCAAAATTTTGTGCAATCATCAATAAAGGTAATAAAATATTTATTACGCCTCTCGATTGTATTGAATTAAAATCACATACATCGGTATGAATTAGATCAAGTGGTTCAGAGTTTCTTTCAATACTATGAAAAGATGATCTTGTTAGTTTTGCCTCAACACAAGTATCACACTTATGTTTGTTATCAATTTTAAATTGGGAATATGATTCATGTTAATTAACTTTCGCAATGAATTAAAATTAACATGTCCTAATCTACCATGCCAAAGATTAGAATACTCAACAATATAAGCAGAAGAACTAGCTTTATTGATATTTTTGGGTTTAACAACCATTACATTGAGCTTAAAAAGCCCATCAGTTACATACCCTTTTCCCACATACATCCCATTTTTAGTCAAAACTACTTTATCAGACTCGAACACCATCCGGAATCCATGCTTGTTCAGAAGCGATCCAGACACAAGATTCTTCCGTATTTCAGGTACATACAGAACATTGTTCAGAGTCAACTCTTTCCCAGAGGTCATCTTCAGAATCACCTTTCCTTGACCTTCTATCTCAGATGTTGCTGAATTTCCCATGTATATCTTTTCCCCATTTTCAGCAGGCTCAAATGAAGAAAACATGCTCTTGTCTGAGCATACATGTCGAGTGGCACCAGTATCAATCCACCACTCTCTTGGGTTAGAACCCACCAGATTCACCTCAGAAACCACAGCAGAAAGGTTAATGTCTGAAACATCTTGAGTCATGTTTTCTAGCACATTAGCTTCTTGTTTCTTTTTTCTTCTTCGACAGTCTGCATTCAGAAGACATGTGACCCATTTTGTCACAGTTGAAGCATTTTCCTTGAAATTTTGATTTCTTGGAAACTCCTCCTTTAGGACCCATCTTTGACCCTTTGTTCTTGAGGTTCTTGTTCTTATGGCCATGTTCGACAACATTGCTTTGGCCTCATGAGTCATTCCTCTCTTTTCAGAAACTCGGTTATCTTCCTCAATTCTTAGCTTAAGAACCAAGTCTTCAATGCTCATTTCTTTTCGCTTATGCTTTAAATAATTCTTGAAATCTTTCCAACCAGGTGGTAGTTTCTCAATTATCGAGGCTACTTGGAAGGTTTCACTTAAACTCATCCCCTCAGCATGAATTTCTGCTAGAATAATCTGCAGTTCTTGTACTTGGCTTATCACAGTTTTGGAATCAATCATTTTAAACTCTAGGAAACGGCCTACGACAAATCTTAGTACCGGCATCCTCAGTTTTATATTTTCGATCTAAAGATTCCCAAAGCCCTTTAGCTGTTTTCATTCCAGCGTACACACTGTACAGGAATCACTTAGCCCATTCAGCACATAATTCCGACATAGGAATTCAGAATGTTTCCAAGCTTCAATGGCACTGATGACTTGGATATCAATCTCACCCTCTTTGGGTACAGGAGCATCTTCCTTTAGAAACCTCGCAAGGTTCAACGTGGTCAGGTAGAAGAACATTTTCTGTTGCCACCTTTTGAAATTCTGACCACTGAATTTTTCAGGTTTTTTCCGCCCAGCAGGATTGACATGGCTCACATGTCCAACAGGTTGTCTAGCCATTGAGGCATAAATACCTTGGCCAGCCACAACGGCTGCCATATTAAGCCCAGAGGCTGATGCAAGTTGGCCAACCGAAGGGGCTGCCACTGCACTTTGGTCAGCCACGGGGGCTGCCACAACATTCTGGCCAGCCGAAGAGGCTGCCATATTCGGATCTACTGTGTTTGGACTGATTTCCATATCCACAGAGTCGAATTTGTTTAAGACTGTATACAACAATTATTACAATTATTACACGGTAATTGGGAAATCCGAATATGACAAAATTACAATTATAATTATTATCCTCAAACAGACCCTAACGGCGGACCCTGAGAGTAGACCCTGACGGTAGAGGCTGAGAATGGAGGCTGAGGGCAGAGGCAGACCCTGATAGCGGAGGCAGAGGCTGAAGGGCAGAGGCAGAGGCTGACAGCAGAGGCTGATGGCAAAGGCTGACAGCAGAGGCTGAGGCTGAAGGCAGAGGCTGACAGCAGAGGCTGATGGCAGAGGCTGATCAGTAGAGGTAGAGGCTGTAAGTTAGACCCTGAAATTGATGATCCTTCTTCACTTTCCCGAGGCTTGTTGATTACAACAATATCCTTAAAACAAATTCGCCCCCTACCGTATGTGCAGTAGAATTTGGGACGTTTGTTTCCCAGGATACAACGGAAAACCCGAACGAGTATGGGCACCACCAAATCCCGTTCCCAACGAACCACAAAAGTGCTTGAACCCTTCCAAAAACAAAGAAAAAGATCTTTCGTGTATGTGCTATGTCTTTCTCTATTTTTTTTTTTTTTTTCTGAAAACAAGATCTGATGTTGTTTATATAGGAAAAGAAAAACACATCTCAATTAATAGAAATTAACTTGCCAATTAAATTTCATAATGGAAGATGTTACACATTGTTGTAACCACTAAGCTAATTAAATTAGCACTAATGGAAATTAAACTATGTAACCACCAAGCTAATTAAATTAGCACTTATGGAGATTAAACTTTGTAACCACCAAGCTAATTAAATTAGCTGTTATGGAATTACAAAAGGCTTGAAAATTGTGAACTTTGAGCAACAATTTCTCATTCACCCAAGCACCATTTTAAGCATATGAATATACCATTTCGAAGTACTCACGGAGGAGTATCCGAATCATTCAATAACAACCACTAACACGAAGTGAACCATGCTTAAAATTGAGCCTCAAAATGCTTATAAATAAGCATTTTTCCAACAATATGAACTTAAAATTATAAGAAAAATGTCAGTTTTATCTCTGCAAGTACTTATTCTATTATTTTTCTGCTACCATATCTCCTCCCTTTATCTCCAATACTCCATCACTCAGCCATTTTCTCTTCAATTCATTTTCAGCAATCTATAATTTTACGAAAATATCACTTTGCCTAAACGGGCATCTCGAACTCAAAACGCATAATTTTGGGTTTTGTCTGGTCTGGAATTAATTTGAATTGACTCTCGGATAAAATAGCTGACCCATAATTTTAAGGACTTTTCTATTTATTTATTGATTTATTAACATTCTACTGCTCAAAAAAATGGGAATTTATGAGTTATACATAAAGGTGTTTTAACTTTTGAATTTTCAATAGAAAGTGTTAAAAATAAGGGTTATTTATATGTAATTTGATACTGATGAATTTTAAAATATTATATTTTATTATTAAATTTGTGTCTAAATAACTCAGTGGTAGACTTGTGTTCTCTCAACTTCGAAATTTTTCAATAATGGGAGTAGAGTTTCTCCCCATATTTATGAGAGTAGGGTTTCTCCTATATTTGAGTGAGACTAGATATTTCATCTATAGTGGATGTATAATTATGTGTTTGCTATAAATATTTGTATTCAGTATCCTAATAAATTTCAGATTAAATATATGTAAATTTATATTGTAATAAAAAAAAATTTATTACTTTTTAGAATCAACTAAATTAATTAATAATTAATTAATGAAATAATAATAATCATAAATTTAATAATAAAATATAATATTTTAAAATTGGTAATACCTAATAAAAATAAACATAGGCAGTGCTTACTGCTTACATTTTCACGGATGCAGACATAGCGCCCCCAAGGGGTGTGGCTTGGTGGTGAAGGGTCCAGAATTTCACATTGAGGTTCTGGGTTCGAATCCAGGGGTTGCAACTTTTTGTAAGAGCTTGGGGCAGCCGGGGGTTTTACCTGCGCCGCGGCCCAGAATGGGTGGTTTGGTGGCGGGGTTTCCAACGATTTCAAAAAAAAAAAAAAAAAAAAAAAAAAAAAAAAAAGATGCAGACATAGCAGCACGTGATATCTGGCATAAGCTTGTGATATAGTGAGTGAACATTCTTCACTTCACATGTTTGAATTGAATCAGCACGTGACCCACCACTTCAAGTTGCATGCTCATTTATTTTGAATTTGGCAACAAAGCCATTCATTCGGCTACTTTTCCCTATTTTTTTCTCTTTAAAAAAATAAATTTAAATTTATAGAAAAACAGAAAAAGCTTGTCCGATTATATTCAAATTCAAATTGATGCCCGCCCCGCCATATCAAGTTGCATGAGGTGGCAAATTATGGGCCCCACTCATTTTAAATATGACGACAATCAAATTGTTCTCTCATTTAATGAGAGATATTAGTTGTCCAAATTTAATTGAGGGAGTACGAAATGAAGCACAATTGATGATAATATAATGGTTCCTATTCGGTGCTTTTCTCGAAGAAATACTATAAATTTATCGGAAGAATTGCTTTGGTTTTATCCAAACATCAAATCATAATTTATCATATTCAGACATAAAATCCGACAAACATTTTTCAAACATTTGTAACACTTGATTGTCAATCCTTTTTATGCAATCCACTGCCATAGATAATTAGACAAATTCTGATGAGCATGAGAGGCAAACTTATTTCTAAAGATAGCTCCACCAATATTGTTAGTGACAACAAATACGAGGTTTATCATAAACATCCCTAAGTTCTCTTTAATTAAACCCACCTCCCTATGAGTTTAATCAAGGTTTTTTTTTTTTTTTTGAAACGTTGAAAATCTCATCGTCAAATCATCTGATCTAAATTTAAGCGGAACATGTAAAATTTCATGACTATCACGGACTTTTACAAGAAACACACTCTGAATTCAAATCCAGGACCTGTATATCAAATCATAAACCTACACTACCAAATCACACTCTTTAAGGACAAGTTTAACCACGTTTGCATTAGTATTATTGATGAAATCCTCGTTACTCGAACTACGCAACAAAACAACTATCACCAACTATGAGAATTTCGTTTATTGTAGATTTACCGTAAAGTTGCATTATCTAAGCAAATATATATAGGGTAGTCTTCTTAGGATGAAATGTTTTTTTTTTTTTGGGAAACGATAGAAGTTCCATTGTGAAACCACTCGATCCGGGTTTAAGTGAAGTATGTAAAACCTTTGGCTGCCTCCGACTCTTACAAGAAGTGCATCATCTGGATTCGAACCTATGACTTGAGCAATCAAATCCTAAGTTTTACTTCACCAAGTACACATGTTTTTGCATAATTTCACCGTTTTCACGAATTTTCATCTCAAAATATTTTCTGAAAATTATTTAACACCCAATACACATCCAAACATCATATTTTAACTCACAAAATATTTTTTTTCAGATATAATTCGTACATACAATTAATTCATTTTTCATGCAATTTCCAATTCATTCACCAAATTAATCAAATTAATTTACACCATTTTAAAGTCACCACATATGAAATCTCAAGAACAATTATAGACATCATAAGAGTGACTACAATACTCTAGAATAATAATATCACATTTTTGAATATAATTCAACAATTAATTCAAAAATAGCACATGCTTAAACATTAAGGTTCATCAAAGTCTCACCAAAAAGATACACCAAATAAATTTGGAACATACTTGAAATATCAAATATATATTAACATGATTAAGAAAAATAATTTCTCAAATGGAAAAAATAAAAATAAAAATAAAAGCTCAGACGTTAATCCAATTAAAAATGAAGTATCTGCTTTCAATTCCAAAATTTCTTCCCTTTTGGTGTTTGATTTTTGTGAAGACCTAACTCTAATCTTTTATCTCTTTTGCTCTCAACCCTTGACCAACAAAATGAAAACACTTTTCCCATTTTAGTTTGTAGTGACCGAATTCTAGGGGGCATAATTGTCATTTTTCAAGTTAAAAACTTGGTCCAAAATTAAACACATAATTAATCTTATGTAAATAAAATTAATAAACCAATTTTTAATTAGTGGAATCCATGTGTCACACACACATGGTTAGGCCAATCATAATTTGCCAAATGTTAAGAATATTTTCTTTTTCCTAGAAGGCTAAATTAATTAAAAATTTAACTAATTTGAATTTTCATCTACTAAATGGCAAAATAAGATTATGAGAAAATATTTCAAGAATATTCTCTTTAATCATAATTATTAATTAATTCAATTAACCATAATAAAACAAGTGTCAAAATTCAATTACCATTTGGTCATTAATGTGTATCTAATTAAATTATGTATTGTATACAAATACACATTAAAATTTATGAGCATGTGTAAATTATGAATAATCTGAATGATAAATTATTAATTACATAAGTGCTCAATGAGTAAATTTTATACTGTGAAACTTTCTAAGTTCAAATATATCTATCACGGAAATCATTTTCGTGTCCGTAATTTACCCACTCACAAATTACGACGACCACAGATAATCGAGTTGAACCATACAAGTCGATATCATTGCATATATTTAATCTCTATGTCATAAGCTATTCAAATTATTCCGGAGATATTGAAAAACATCAAAACTCCGCTATGAACAATTCTGGTATGTCGCGATCTAATCGTGATTCTCTAAATATACTCGGAACTCGTTTCCGCAATATGCATCGGCAAATGATTTTAAAGAATCACTGATTGAATACATAAATCTCGTTCACGGAATTGACAGATCCTCTATGGTTACATCACATGATATCATAAGTATCAATCCACACCCAACGAACATGTGGAAGTCTGATCTTAAAAAGATCGTTGACGTGACTACCATCAAAGTGTGAATGATATCTTATATATCAACAGTGGTATCTCAAGTCAAATGAGCTAATATGCTACTCGACTTGAGAAGATTCATTTTGACATTAGTCTATCATCTATTAGGAATATTCAAGTGAGTCGTTCAATATTTATCCAATAAATACTTTCATGTCCATATGAGTCTCTCTAAGACTCATGGTTAACTGAGATGAACCATTGGAACTATTCCAATATACGACATGTATCAGGTTTACTAACTGACCAGGTATGTAAATATTGGCCGGGAACTATTTTAAGAATGAATCATGTTGTAATGTTTCTCATTATTCATTGCGACGCTTTTGTAACTACATTACAACAACTCATTCTATAGACTATTTACGTCTTTACCATTATACTAAATATTATATTAATAAAACTATTAAATTTTTTATTCATAATAAAACATAATTGTACAACGTATTTATAATAAATACATCAAAAAATTGATGCGTCGAACACCAACTCTAACCTGAGTCCCGTACGAACTTCGTTTGTTCGCGTCGATATACAGTTTGCGTAAGTATGTTTTGGATACTTCATTTGTTCGCGTCGATATACAGTTTGCGTAAGTATGTTTTATATGTTTCTCATTCATTTCTTATATATATTATATATATATATATATATATATATATATATATTGATTGACAAGTCCAATCCCAATATCATGATTTCTAATGGCGATGCATCGCTGACCCTATATATATCGTCTGCTAATACACGACCAATTAATGTTTGGCTAAAAACCCTTTCCGACAGCATCCTCATCCTATTTTGATTTTGAGGACTCACAGAAATTCCTGTTAGTGTTCCTAGAACATTCATAGGATCTAATAAGCATGAAAAACAATTAATATGATCATTATAAGGTGCGGAATAAACTTACAATGAATGTATATAGCTTTAAAATTTTTGAGAGGATGAACTCCAAGTTTTCAACCTTTAGATGATTCCAAGCTTTTGAGTAGTTTCCATATCACCTTTGTCAACTTCCAAAGTGCTAGCTTTTGTTGATTTGAAAGCAAATCCAAGAGAGAAATGAGTAGTAGAATTCGGCCAAGCCTTAGGGAGTCTCTAGGGTTTTTCAATTTTTCATCTAATGAAAAGTGTGTGTTACAAAAGTGTAGAGAGCCTTTTTGTTATTCACATTTTGGTAAAACCATTTCACTTTTTACCCTAAACTTGGTAGGTGTGGGTAAATGGTTTTTTCAAAAAGAAAAACAAGGTAGTTGGGTGGTAGGTACACCTACCACACATGGGCCCCACATATTTGAATTCAAAATTCAAATATCTCTACGAACATTTGTCGCGGCTCGGTTCCGTTTAATCTGATTAAACGAACTTCCGTCACTAAATAATTAACTCTAATTTAATTAAATATCGATGCCTCGCAAATTATTACGAACGTCGTTTACGAATTAATTCTAAATTAATTTGTTCGTTCGTATTAAAGTCCGACTTTAATTTCGTAACGAAATCCAATTCGCATTAATATATCCGATATACTAATTTTTGCCCATTATTAATAAATTAAATAGAAAAATAAAATTTAACTATTAAATTTATTCTACCGATTAATTCCAAATTAATCGCGTTTCTCTCTACCGAAACATTTAATCTCAGATTAAATAAAGTCCTAATTAATCCATGATTAAATTTCTCTCTCTCTCTCTTATATTAATCCCAAATTAATTTAAGTCAACTATCATCGGTGAATCTTTGGGAAGCGACCCAAGAGATCTCTGGATATGTTGGCAGTAAATTTGGTTATCGGACTATCCGATAAAGTAAATACCTCGTACCACGTGCTTACCGATTTACAAGACATGGTTGGTTTCTAGCAAATCACCGTGCCTACCCAATTCTACAGAAATATTCTTACTGGAATATATAATCTATGTCAGGCGTAGTATACGTCGTATTGCGTATCGCGATCCAGTATCTGATGTCACGTGCAAGGCCTGGGGCTGGAATAGTGTCTGCCCCGTACGAAGCACATATCGGATATCAAGCAACTAGTCTCTTTAAATCGGATAATCATGACCTTGTCATATTATCACGATGGTTGCAACACTATAGAGAACTAGTTCTGAATCCATGCGTGATCATCATCTCCATATGTCTGAAGTGATACTTCCATCTTGACATCACATCCAATACACTACGATTCTCAATAAACCTAGAAGAGGCGCACACAGAACCTGTTAAAGCCCTGGACGACCAAAACGAAAGTTTACCGATTGTCGCAAGTACTAGCGATGCAAGTCTCAGGTTAAGACCAAATACACCTACCCTGAAGCGGACTCCCATAGACACATATACATACTATCAATGGGATTCCGCGGGGTCTATCCAGAGCGAAGCTGTTTTCCGTACCATCGGTAAAACACAACCTCCTATCGCACTTGCATAAGTATCCAATACTTAAACATATGAGAACTGTGCCGTTATGCCATCTCAACGCGCACAAGTGCAATACTAGTCTATTCTGCATTATCGATGTCCAGTCTCGATAATATTACGACTAGGGATATTTAATGATTAAACCTTTATGGATTGATACTGTCTCATATCATCTCAATCTGGAACTAATCATAAGGACTTCTACCATTTCTATATCAAAGTAAATAAATCACAAAGTGGTAAAAGGCAATTTCATTACTACATAGTTAATTTAGTAAAAAAACACAATGTCTTTTACAAACAGTGACGCTATGGGTCATAATTGTCCAACAATTCCTCGGATGGTGCCACAATCTGTTCTACGTACAATAATGTGTTGAACTACTTCAACAAGTCTGCACGTAAGATATCCAGCATCTGATGTTCGTACAGCGGTATCTACAACTCCCTTGTGGGCTCCATAGCAAGAAATTATATATTCTGTTAAAGAAAGTCCTTCGCGTAAATTACTTTGAATGTGTAAATCAATCATTACAGTTTCGCGTCGATATACAGTTTGCGTAAGTATGTTTTATATGTTTCTCATTCATTTCTTTTATATATATATATATATATATATATATCTTAATCGGTTTATTTTTGACGATTATAGTATGATTGTTACGTAGAAGATTTGGAAACCTGTAAAAGGTACGCTTCTGAGTATGTATATGTAATTTGGATGTGGATCGTTCGAAAGGTTATTCCTATAAAAGATTAGTTCTTGACTTGTTATTAAAAAAAAAAAATTAAACTTTCCGATTTGATAATATTTCAAATATGTTCCAGTTTTGGGTATATGGTAAAGGAGATTAAACTTTCCGAAATTATTAGTGAGGTCTTATTAAATTTATTTTCTTAACTAATGATATTCATATGTATATTTTTTTGTAGATCTTTTTTACTATTATTATTTTTTACATAAAAGTTAATGGTAAAAGTTATTAATTAGAAAGAATATATATATATATATATATATATATATATTATTTATTTTATAATATATTTAAATATATAGAAACAAATTTTTATGAGACCTTATATTTGATATGAACTCCTAAGACTATGTTTAGATTGATGGAAGATTATGAAATGGAGTGAAGTTTAACATAAAATATTTAAAATTTATTATTTAGATTGATGGAACGAAGTGGAATATGATGAAAGGGAGTGTAAAAAATGAGTATTGAGTCATTGAAAATGAGCAATCCAAATCGGGATTGAAAATGAGCCATCCAAATCGGGGTTGTGATGGAATGTAATTTTAAAAAATAACATTACATGTGAAGACATATTTTTGACTTAATATTAAAATGTTTATCTTTTTTACTTTTAAAATCTAAAATGACACAATTATCTGTAAAACATATATAATTACATTTCATTTCATTATTATTTATTTACCAAATAATATTTTGGAACATTACACTATAAACTTTTTTTTTCCAAACAAAATTAAAATATGTTATTCTTCATTCATTTTCATTTCATTTGATTATATTATATTATAAATCATCTCTTATATCAATTTAAACATAACATAAGTTACCGCCTAAGCAGTCTAAAAAAACAAATCACTATGACTCAAATTCACTGTGGATGATTAATTTAAACTCATTCTCAACCCGTATTCACACTCCCCTCAATTGAATAAAACAAAGCCTTGAGCTTTGTCGATTCGTTTTCTCCACTAGAAGACGGAGCAAAAAAAAAAAACTTAAAATCGTGTTAATTAATAAAAATTTATCATAATTATTAATTAATTTCAAATTTAATATATATTATCAAATCAGATGAGTCTTATCACGATATCTATACATACATCTATTCCACAAATGGGGGAACCCTCTAGCCATTAAATCCGTACACTGCTCTACATACAAATCAATCCATTTCAATTCCACGTCTCGAATCAGAAAAATTATATTATATTTCGAATGTACATATCATTTCTCTCATAATAATTGAATCCCACAATTATATAAGACCTAACTATTATAAGAGAAATGAAATATACACTCGAAACATAATATACTATATCTCAGTTCAACTGCAATATCATTTCCCCAGATTCGAATTCGATGAATTGTGTGGAGACCACTCAGTTCCTGAAGTATCAACGTAAGGTAAAATTGTCTTTTTGGTGTCAGTTGTCGCTTTATAAATAAATGCTAAAATGCATATCACATGTTTGATAAAATGTCCCGCCAAAGCATTCAGGCCGCGATTAATTATTAAGTCGGGAAAAATGATTTCAAGAATTTTTTAATTTATGTGATTTCAATCGTAAAATAATTTTTATTTATAATTATGTAAATATTATTTTATTAATCATAATCCGTTAAATCTAAGGTATTAATGTGCCTTAATGAATAGAGCTAAATTATAAAAAGATTTTTTTATATATTTAATTTGATTAAAAACAACACAAAATTTATAATATTAAAAATTTATCACACTTAATATATTTTTTAGATTAATAAAATAAAATTAACGAGATGAAAATTATAAACAACATTTTTTTCAAGACCACATAAGGCTAATCCCAATGGCATGCTATAACGTGCGCCATTGGCGCTTATTAGAAGTGGGCATCGGATCGGACCTGACCTGATCCGATCCGATTCGATCCGATAAAATCGGATCGATTTGGATCGGATCAGGATACCGAATCCGATCGAATCGCGACGAGCGGATTCATCAGATTTCGGATCGGATCGGATTTTATTCGATCCGATCTGATCCGTTTTTTTTTTAAAATTAGGTATAAAACGACGTCGTTTTGGAAGTTCCAAAACGACGTCGTTTTCATTTTGGCGTGAAACCTAAATTAGTAAAACCAGTCTTCAAATCTAAATTAGGTCAATATTTCTACAAATCACTGAACCCGTCTTCATCTCCATCTGTACCATCGCCGGCCGAAGCTTCAAACCAGTTCACTGTCTCTTCATCTTCGTCCAATCGACCTTCTTCTTCGAGTTAGGAAGCCATTGAAGGTTCGAGTCTTCATCTCCATCTGTAAACTTTGTAGTTTGCACTTTGTTGTTGTTGCATGTCTTCTTCTTCGACTATTATGTCTTCTTCTTCAACTGTTTTTTACTTTTTTATGACTATTTTATATATTTGATTTGATTTTGTGGTAAGTTGGTTTTGCTTGGCTAGCTACTCTAAAGTAGTGAGTCTTCTTCAACTAGTCATACTTAGACTATGTGCTACCACTGGTATTTGGTCCAAAAGAAGCACGGGCATTTGCTGGGACTTGAATGGACATGCCGCATGCCTAGATATTTTTATTGATTCTCACGGGTACTTTGATTGGGGGGCCCCGGCCTTTACCATTATGTACAAATAGGAACAGTTTGCAATGTTCTGAAGTCTGTTAATTTGAGTATGTGGTAAATGTGTTGATAGCAGTACTGTGATTTCAATTTTGAATGGACATTCTCGTATCCAGTATCCACTACAAGCCCGATGATCAAATTTTATTCTGAAGTTGGGAGAAGAAAAAGTCATTTTGCCTTTAAATCTATCTAAAGTTTTAATAGAATGGAAGACTAAATAGTTGATTCATAATCATCATGAGGAAACTTGTGTAGCTTTTGCATAACATTTGAGGCAAATATTATGAATGTAGGGGTTTTAGGGGCAGAATCCGGTATCGGAGCGGAAGCGGTGGAAAATCAAATTTTCCGATTTCAAAACTTTTTCTCGGATTAATTAAATAAACATATTTATTTAATTATCCAATAATCAAATTATGAAATAAAATTCAATAAATCATATTTAAGTGAATTTACCGAATTGCCCTTACACTTGGTATTTTGTCCATTTTAGTCCGAAATTGATCTAATCAATTTTGAATGATTCTAAATCATTTCTAAGATGAACTTAGCATGTTCAAAACATCAAAACACCAATGGCAACATAAATCCCCAAAATTCCAAGTTTGGCCGAATGCACCCATTAGGTTCCAATTTGTGCATTTTGTCATTTAATGCATCAAAACACATCAAGATGTAATCCAATGAACATGAAACTTTATATGAATCATATACACATCCAAATACACAACATATACGAAAAGCCCCAAATTTGGAATTGGTCATGAACCCTAATTTTTCAATTTCATCAAATTGGACAAATTAGACCAAATTGGTTAAATCCAATGCTTCAATCATGTTTCTTCCATCCAATCAAAGTCTCAACAAAATGAAACAACTCAAGATCAAATCTAGGTCATCTAAGAGTGGGTCAACAACTCTAGATTAGCAACAAGGTTTCCAAAACCATAAAAGAATACTTATAACTACACTAGTCACAAGCTTCCTCCATTATACATGCACAACACTTTCATCAAACATTTATCCATCAAAAACACAAAGAATAAAGAATAGAAAAGCTCAAGAACATCACAAGATGTTGCCCACAACAAGAGGAACAAATTACTCTCTAATGGAAGGTTGAAAATACTTATTATTTTCCAAGCTTTTCTTGATTTTTCTTTCTTTTCTCTCTAGCATTCTTTGCCTTCCTTTAATGGAGTTTTTGGTTAAAGTGTATTAGGTTATCAAATGAAATGAAATGAAAACAATATATATGTGTACAAAACTTGCCTTGGCCGAAAATGGTAAAGGCTAACACAAAAAATATAAATTTCAATTTCATTTCAAATTTCATTTGATCAACTTATCTTATCAACTTAATAAATATCTAAAACACCTTTATTGATATTTATTTAAGTCAACAAAAGCAACCAAGAAAAATATAACTCTTATATTTATAAGGAGTTGGCCGAAATTATGAAGAAATAAAGGAAAAAGATATTTTTATTTTTCAAACAATTTTGAACAAATATCTTAAGAAGTCAAAATCAATTTGACAACTTTTTCCTTTAATGTAAAGTCAAACATTTACATTTATAATCATTTCCTAACTTTATCATTTGGTGATATATTTATATTTTAATTATATTAATCATTTAACAATTAAATAATTAAATAATTAATTAAATACAAATATATCAAATATATGTATTATATTTACTTTAAATATCTCAAATACATATATTGATGATATATGTCAAATACCTTTATTTGACTATTTATTAATGTGTATTTAATAATATCATATATTAAATACAAATACACATTAATTAGGAAATGACGGTTCGGCCCGTTCGCATGTATTTTTCGTTTAACGATTAAACGATTTATAAATAATCATCATTATTCATAAATGTTGCTCTAGTGCTCTACGAATATGTTTCATTATTGAGACTCTCTAGATTCAGGTATATCCGTCACGAAATCCAATTTCGTGTCCATAATCTATCCACCCGTAGATTATGACGATCACGGATAAACTAGCTGAATCATACAGGTCGAGGTCATTGCATACGTATAATCCCTCCGTCACAGGTATTCGGATAATCCCAGAGATATAAATGTAAACGTCAAATCTCTATAGGTATTATCTCGTCGACGTATCTATTAGCAATCTCTAAATAACACTCGGAACTTACTTCCGATGTATACTGTGGCCACAGATTTAACAGACTGCTAAATATATATGGACTACATATGCTCTGTACACAGAACTGACAGATCCTATCTTGACACACACAGGATATCTTGAGGATCGATCCACACCCAACGAACAGGCGGAGGTCTGATCTAAATAGATCGGTGACGTGACTGCCATCTAAGTGTGGAGGATGTCTCATACATCCACAGTGGTATCTCAAGTCGAAGGACCATTATGCTACTCAACCCGAGAAGATTCTTATTGACGTTGGTGTACCATCCATTAAGAATCTTCGGTGAGCCGTTCAATGTTTATACACTATAAACACCTACACGTCTATACGAGTCTCCCTAGACTCATGGTTCATTGGGATAAACCATCGGACCAAGTCTCGATATACGACATGTACTGGTCTCAACGGATTTGACTAACCGACCCGTGTTAGCAAATCTTGACCAGGAACTATGTTTGATAATATACATATAGCAGTGACACTTCCCAATGTCAATTACAAACTAACTTTGTAACTATGTACTGCATTATATATTATCGGGCCTTTGTCTAATATATACATATCACTAAATCACATTTAGTTTCAATCTAATCGTAATCAGATCGAATACATCTATAAAAACAAGAGGTGCAACCATAAATAAGTTATATTATGGAATAAGGGGATGTTCGTATTCATGAGTCAGACATAAATACGGTCCGGATTGGCGCTCTGAGCACCAACCCCAACAATGAATACTATCCACAATTACCTGCTAGAGAAATATTTGCCGAATATTTTAAGTAGTAGTGAGTTTTCAGTTTGAAATTTCTGGCATTTGTGCTGCCAAATGTGTATAGTGATTGTTGCCATAAATCATTTACTAGGTTTATATATTTCCAGAAATGTAAAAGGATTTTATCCCTTCACTGCATGTTTTATAAAAGTTAAGCTAGTGTTTGGACTGGCTAAACCCTATTTTTTCATTTACTACAGAAGTTAATTGGTTATGTTTCGTGCTTCAGTTTATTTGAAAGCACTCTTTTTTCTTCAGTAAATGATATAATATGTTAATGTCTCAAATATTGCTTAACTGTAAATCCAATTTAAATTTGTTGTTGCTCTTCATTGTAGATGAGTGGGTTTGGAAGCTCACCCAGCAGCAACAGTAGTGGGTCAGAATCAGATTATGTTGATGTACAATTAACAGAATTAAGAAAACGAAAGGGAAAAGGAAAATTCCCATCAAACTAGGAAAATTCCCATCAAACTCTGATAGACCGCCATTATCAAAAAAAACATGATTCATCGCCATCAATCACATCAATAGCAACTAAAGCAAGAGCTAGAAGATCTGAAGTGTGGAAAGTTTTCCGCATGAGTGAAGAGAATCCGGATAGGGCTTGTATGTACATATTGTCAGAAGACTTATGCTTGTAGTGCAAAGGATCGGTCCACAACCAACTTGAAGAGGCATATGGAGACTTGCAAATCGTACTTGGTTTATTGTGAAAAATAAGGTGTTTTGGTTGGGCTTGGGGTTGGTGAAGAGGGAGGCACAAGTGGAAATCTCACCGTGAGAGACAGTCATTTCAATCAAGCAGCGTGTCGGAAAGCAGCTGTGAAGATGATTATTGTTGACGAGCTACCATTTAGCTTTATAGAGAAATAGGGTTTTCGACATTTCTGTAGTGTTGCCGTCCCTCGTTTTGATGTCCCATCTCGTAGGACTATAACTAGAGATATCCTACAGCTGTATGCTGGTGAAAAAGTTATGTTGAAGAGTCTTTTAGCTGTGGGTCATCAGAGAGTTAGTTTGACCATCGACATATGAACGTCAATTCAAAACATTAGTTACATGGTTATCACTGGACATTTCATAGACAGTGATTGGCAGTTGCATCGACGAATCCTTAGCTTCTGTCCAATTAACAATCACAAAGGGGACACTATCGGAAGATTAATAGAGTCTTATTACAGAATTGGGGTATTGAGAGAATTTTTACTATAACAGTGGATAATGTCAGTGCCAATACTGTTGCCATCCAACAGTTGGTGAGGAAAATGAGGACATGGAGGGGAGATGCATTGGTGCTTAATGGAGAGTATGTGCATATGCGGTGTTGTGCTCACATATTAAACTTAGTTGTGTCTGATGGTCTGAAAGAATTGGATGACAGCATTATAGCAATTCGCAATGCTGTTAAGTATGTGAGATCTTCTCCATCAAGATTGGAATCATTTAAATCGATGATAGCACGTGAGAGGATAGAGAGCAAGGGAAGTGTCATCTTAGATGTTCCTACTAGGTGGAATTCCACCTACTTAATGTTGAATGCTGCATTAGACTTCCAGAAGGCCTTTGATCGAATGATTGATGATGATGGTCACTATGCTCCATATTTTAGAGATGATGAAAATGGGAGCAAAAGGATTGGGCCCCCTACAGATATAGATTGGGAGAAAGCTCAATACTTTGCCGATTTTTTGGAGATTTTTTATGATGCAACGAATATGTTCAGTGCCTCGTCTACTGTCACCTCTTGTTTCAGCTACAATGAGATTTGCAAGATTCATACTAGCCTGAAAAACCTAGCGCGTAATGAACATCCTCTTTTGCATGAGATGGCCATATCTATGAAGATGGAATTTGATAAATATTGGGAGACCACTGCCAAAATAAATAAATTGTTGATTGTCAGTACTATTCTCGATCCACGGCGTAAGATGACATTTTCCTCTGTTTGCTTTGGTATACTTTTTGATAATGATACTGTTAAGATGAAGGAAATGAGAAAGTCCACTAGAGATTTATTGAAAAGATTATACGATATGTATAATGAATGGTATGACACAAATGGGTTGTTTGTTGATGGTGATGGATCAAGGGTTGGTGGTGTAACTGGTGTTAGTGGAAATGAGTCTAGTGGTGGAATGACACAAAATCAACGTTTTGTTAGACCGCGAGCACAAGATAGAATGCGTAAGCGCAATACAAGTGTGCAACCTGATGATCCGTTTCAGGTTTTTCAGACTAGTCATCTCATTCATCAAGAGGAAAGTACTGAGGTTGATATGTATTTGATGGAACCCTATGAAACTAGTCGTGACCCTAGCTTTAGTGTTTTGATGTGGTGGAAAACAAATAATGGTAAGTATCCGATTTTGGGTAGGATTGCTCGTGATATTTTTGCAATGCCAGTATCGACAGTGGCATCTGAATCGGCATTTAGTACGGGCGGTCGTGTTCTTGATAGTTTTCGTAGCTCATTAACTCCTGTAATGGTCGAGGCTCTAATTTGCACTCAAAATTGGATACGGAATAAGCTTACAATTGACAAAACTAATGAGGTGGAAGCCATGCTATTGGAGGCAGAGTACTACGAAAAACTTGAGGAAGGTAAAAAAAACTTATTATTTTATTTTGTTAAATTTTTATTGTGAATACCATAAAATGCAAACTTATAATAAGTTTTTTTTCCTTTGAAGAATATCGTAAATTACAATCTGAATCACAATCACTGGGTCATGTTGCTGGTAGTGGAGTTTGAGTCAAATTTTGTAAGTCTCTCTCTCTCTCTCACGTTTCAACTATTCATGACAATTTCAGTAGTCTTTTGAAGTTTTAATATTTATTTATATATTCATTCATTTTTTACAAAGTAGTAATTGATTTTTGTTATTAACCCATTTATTTATATATTCATTCGTTTCAACTATTTTATCATCTCAGTTGGCATTCTAAATTAATATAACTTGGAATAATTTTCAATTGCTGCCTTATGTTTACTTATGAACCAATCTGTGATCTCACATGTCTTTTCTTTGTGGTGGATCTACTGGTGTTTTCATCTATGCTTATTTCTTGTACTACTACTATGCTCGATCGGATATTTCAGGTTTCATGCAGATTTCGTTTTTCTTTGGATACATGGCTTGCATCTGTTATGGCTTTTTCCTTATGCTTGGGACAGTGGGTTTCCTTATGGAGTTACTCATTGTAGGGTTTAGGAGTCATCCTGTTGGTACTTTATATTAGTAGTTTGTTCATGTTCTTAATTAGGCGACCTTGTTTCTTCCTTCTTCTTTTTCCTTGTTTGCTGTTTAGTGCTATACTGTTGACTTGCCTATAAGTAGGCCTCTATATTTCTGTTTGATAAAGACTTGATATTCATGAAGAGATTTATTGTTCTGTTTCATTATGGTTTCCCTCTCCTCTCCCTCTATATCTTCACTTCAGAAACTTCACCACATGAAGATGGTGAATAGGAAAACTGACAAAGCCCAAAATGGTGCATTTTGAGACTTTGCTCGTTTGGGCAACCATTCTGACAGCCCATATGAGCATGGCTCAAAAATCTAAATTTTTTTAATGCAAATAGGATTTGAATACCTTATATTTTGTATAGCATTTATATTTTTTTAGAATACTTGAAGCAATTTGTTACTTTGTTTTAATGTCTAGTTTTTTTTTTTCAAATCTTTCATCTACTTCAGGATTTAGGTGTACATTTTACTGGCAATGATGTGTGCTTTTTCAAGCATTATTTACTTATTCTTTTTGTTACTTGCTAACTGCAGTGGGCATACATAAAAATCGGATCCTTTATCAAATTCGGATCATTTATCAAATTCGGATCCCTTATCAAATTCGGATCCCTTATCAAATTCGGATATCTTATCAAATCAAATCTGTCTGATCCGATAACTAATCGAATCGGTTCGAACAAATCTGATCTGATCCGATTGTTATCGGATCGGATCGGTTCGAGTTTGACAACCATTTCGAACCTTATCGGATTTAATTTATTCGTTTAAATCGATTCGGATTCGATACGATCCGATCCGAATCCGACAGTGCCCAGGCCTAGCGCTTATTGCGTGATTTTTTTTTAAAGAAATTATTAAATTAATGTTAATCTATAATAATTTTAAGTTGTATAATTTATATCTCTATATAATTGTATTTTAACCGAATAAAATAAATTTTTACTATTTGTATCCCATATATTATGCTAATAATTTTGGTTTATTTTATTTTTGTTCTAAATAATTAAAAAATAATGAAAATAAATATTTTTTAAACTTTTTTTAATTAATTTGCGAACATTTAAAGTTAAACTAATACAATAAAAAATACTTGATACAAGATAAGTTTTTAGTAGTCTAGGAGATCATTTTCGGATCCTCCGATATCACCGAAATATTGGCCAAAATAACGAGAGGTGTCTTGAGTTCCTCGATCTTATTGTTGAGCTCTTTTTTTCATAATTCTAGATTGTTCACTTTGGAATAACTCAAGTATGCTTGGATAAATTATGGTACTCAAATCTTTTAAGAAGATTTTATTATCCTCACGATATTCTTACACTGATATTTCGTTTGAATACCATAATTTTTTTGTGTGTCATCGAGATATACATTGCAAAGATGTATATCTTCACTCTTTTTATATGAAAGACCTCGTTGCACATAAAACATTTTTAAGATGTGTGTTGTAGCGTGTACGGTGTAGAATGAAGTTGTAGAGCTGTGTAGTGTGTTATTTATAATAGTTGTGTAGAATGTATGATGTAGAATCAGATTGTTGAGATATGTGGTGTAGATTGAGGTTCTTGAATGATGAACACTAAAAATTGTACATTTAATAAAAGGAAAATTAATCATTTTATACTTATAGTTTCATTAATACCTTAATTTACTATATTTATGAAATAATAATTAAATTTATGTTATATATATTTTTATTTCTATTTCTTATGCAGATAATCTCTAATTCTTGCTTTTGATCCTTGTCGATTTCAGATCCGCCAGATCAAATCACGCAAGATGGTTTTTGCTGAATCTTCAAAGTGCAAATGCAAAATGGCTTACATATGCATCTATGCTTTTGGGGATATGAAGAGTCATATGAAATTTGAATAGATCCCAAGTAGGAATGAAAGTGAAGATGAAAGCAAAGCAAAAGATAAAAAAGAAGAAGAAATAAATTGATTACAAAACAACAAATTAAAGATTGTCTCGATGAGATATGTGTAGGAAATTCTTCACAATAATTCATTAAGGGTAAATCTGTCCTTTGATATCATTGGGTGTGTAGGCATTGCATTTTCGCATGTGAAACCCGATGATGAGTCTCATTTGGAGGCACTACCTTTTGAGTCATGAAAGCCGCGGGAAACGGATATCGGAAGGGGGGATTCAGAATAAATAAGCTCACTGTCTTCGTTGGTGCTGCGTTCGTTACTTCGTTCGAACCTTGTGCAGATTGCGGACGTTAGTGCCGCGTGCTATGAGGCGTTCGAACGGAGCCGGTAATTCTGGTTTTGCTGCTAGCCTCACGCCCAGCCCATTTAGCCCCCAAAAGCCCATAAAACACATCCCAAATTAAATAATTAAATATTAAACATTAAAATAAAACATTTAAATCATTTACCAATTAAATAAAACATAAAATAAAATCATGCCTAATATAAATGAATCAAATATGTTATATACCTAAATTAAAAAGATGATATACCTAATTAAAATCAATCATAACAAATTAAAAATATTGACTTCCTAATCTAACAAATTAAATGCCTAATCCTAACCAATCAAATATATTGTATTCCTAATCTAGCCAAGACATGTCCCCCAATCAAATCCATTGCTTTCCTTACCTAGCACTAAATCATATCCTAATTTAATGCACAATCTCTTCCTTGTGACACAAGGCCAAACCCTACCTCTCCTCTATATAAACATGACCAAACCAAGGCCATCCCCCCTCTCCAATCTCTCTAGCTTATACACACAATTCACACAAGATCATAGCAAGAAATCCTAGACATCACAAACAAAGAAACCACCACAAGCCACCTCCCCCTGTAGCCGAAACAGCCATCTATACAGCAGCCCTCCACCACCGAAAATTACTACAAAAAAACCACACCCTAAAACACGCCTAAACAACCTCCTAAATCCTCCCAAAACAGTCCCCAAAATCCCAAAAACAGTAACATAAAAACAGCATAGATAACCTTAAGAATAATCATATATAATTGCATTAAAAAACCCACACAAACTTGGAAGAAGTTCTTTGAAAACATTGAAACAGGTAGCCCGTGCAGTGAGCAGCAAAACAGGAGCCGAATAGGAGCAGAACGGAGTTCGAACGATAAGCAAAGCGGCGAAACAGTGAGCTAGGACGTTGAACCAGTGGACCAGAAAGTTGCGGAGATTTACCCCCTTTCGATTCCCGTGGAACGTGAGTCCGAGAGACGGCTTAAAAGGTTAGACCTGAGGGTATCTTTCACACTTAATCTCATTTTATTTTCTGGTCATTTACTTTGATTATATTTTCTGTGTTTGTGGTATATGTCGTGTGTATGATGTATGTTGTGGGCATTGGATGAATGAGGGATGTGTCAACTCTCGCGGTATATCGGATGGAAACCCGGACATAAATTTCATAGCCGATTCCGAATGGACGGTAATATGATCTGTACTCGGGCCACAACTCCACGTACCGCTTGGGTAAATGGCACCATCCTCCTTTTGTCGTGCTGCTTTTGTTTATTTAGTTTGCTTTATTTGAATTCCATATGTCGTTAGTTATGCATTGGTTCAACCAGGTGCATGGGCTTAGTGAGTTAGTCCAAAGGTCCTCCATTTAGGAGACAAAGAGCCGAAAAGGCCACCTTCGTGACACTACTTCGCCGTGCCGGTTGATGTATGTTCGGTTGGACGCTAGATACGTTCAATCGGGCATACTTAGTTTAATGTTATTATTATCGTTATTTTCGTATGAGTCAATCGAGCGCATGGGCTTAGTAAGTGTGACGTGAAATCCCCTATGGGGAGAGGCTAAAAGCTCTTTACCACGATGCTTTGCCGCGCCGGTTGATGTGTGTTCAGATTGGACGGAAGATGTGTTCAATCGGGCATACTTGGTTGACATGATTGGTTCTATTCTTGCATGTATGATATGACGCGCATGGGCTTAGCATGTTGGTCTAAAGGTCCTCTCTTTGAGAGATCAAGAACCCCAAAAAGGTCACCTTTACGGCAGTGCTTCGCCGCGCCCTCTTGTTTTCTATTTATGTATTGCATCAGGTCCGTTTCCGTTCGAACGCGTTCACGAACGCAACTCGAACGTGCATGTGTTTTTGCCTTATTATGGTCAGGTCTCGTATCCGTTCGAACGCGTTAATAAACGCCATACGAACGTGAGCTCTCTGTCTCATATCCGTTCGAACGCGTTTACGAACGCTACTCGAACGTGAGCATTCTGTCTCGTCTCCGTTCGAACGCGTTTACGAACGCTACTCGAACGTGAGCATTCTGTTTCATTCCGTTCGAACGCGTTTACAAACGCTACTCGAACGTGAGCATTCTGTTTCATTTCCGTTCGAACGCGTTTACGAACGCTACACGAACGCACACACACTGAACTGAGTCTGTCTTATAATATGCATGCATATTTGCCTATTGGTTGATCTTTCTTTTGTAAATATGTCAATGTATCACTATTCATATGCTTGTGTCATGATAACATTTGAGTATTATTTCTTGCGGTATATCGGATGGAAACCCAGACGTAAATTCCGTAGCCGATTCCGAATGGACGGTAGTGCGGTCTGTACTTGGGCTACAATTCCACGTACCACTTGGAAAAGTGCTCATATGTGTGCTTGTATGGTTACTACGTATGCTTGTATGGTTAGCATGTGTGCTTGTGTTTTTCCTGAATGTGATGTACAAAGTTGTATGTTCGTTGCTATCTTGATATATGTTAAGCATGCAATTTTACATATGAAATACATGTATGTTTAGGCGCATATTTTATCTTATATATGTGAATTTAGAAGCATGATACTCTTGGAAATAATTGTTACTTCAGCTTGTTTAAATTATTATATAAATCTTTTCATTACAAGTGACATAAGTAAGGGACCATTCCGAACCCAACGGTTTGAGGTCTTCCCTTGCGAGGGGTGAGTGCGGCCTTAAATCTTTGTCCCGGTTCACACCGGGTGGCGACTCCATGTTATGTAATCCTTCCCAAACTAGGCCGCGAGCCTAGGAACGGCGTCGCTCAGATCCTGTGGTCCCACAGTCTGGCGACTCCACTGGGGATAGAGAATCGGCCCCGAATATTGTCTTGTAATGTTTGGATTTATGTTTTAATTGACCGTGTCTATAGTGGATAAAATGAGGGTTTAATCAAAGGCACTTTGAGGCTAGGTAATGGTTTGGTGTCTTCCTTCACTCACTACCTTTCTAGAAGGAAAAGCTGTGAAGGCACCTAGATAGCCATCTACTCGTAGCCTTTTGTGATGGACTAATTTGGAGGACTCGTTGTTTATTCCTGACACCAAGCGATAAGAGCCTAAGAGGCTTGGGTATTTAAGGAGCCTCGCTCCACCTTCCCTCTGGGGAATCTACAACGGGAAATCCATTTGACAGTCCGTCACGCACCATAGCTCATTGGCACGTACCTTAGTGTATAAAAAAGGGTGCGCTCACTTGGTTGCTCGAACCCTTGAGTGGGGAGACCTAGTTGTGGGCCATCCTTCGCCGGTGAGAGCCTTTGTCTATACTCTTGCTAACCCACCATAGACCGGTTTGTATGGTTAAAGTAACAATTATTTCCTTGAGTATGTGCTTGTGGACCGTCCTCATTTGGATGCAGTTGGACTATTGTCAGAAATGCGGGCTTGCTGGGCCATTTAAACTGGGGCAAGTTCGTACCGTATGACTATTAGGCCCAAAGCTTCTGAAATGTTGATGGGCCATTATGTAAAAATTGTTATGTTATGTTTGCATTATCTCTCTTCTATGCTTGTGTTTGGGAACATCGTCATTTGGATTCATTTGGACTATTTGTCATGAGATATGGGCTTGTTGGGCCATTTAAACTGGGACAAGAACGTATTTTATGACGATTGGGCCGAAGGCTTCTAAGTGTTGATGAGCCACCTTGTGCTTGTGTTCGGAACGTTACCATTTGGATTTAGTTGGGCTCCTTGCCATGAGACGTGAACTTGTTGGGCCATTTAAACTGGGATGAGTTCAATCCTATGACAATTAGCCCGAAAGCTTCTAAAATGATAACGGGCCGATTTGTGTGAAAATTTTAATTGATTTAGTATGTTATATATGTTATATGCATCTCATGCACCCCATGCATACATACATCCTGCTAACCCTTGTGTTCTAAAAGCCATCATAGACTTCCGTTGGGTTAGGGAAGAGGGAAGACTCACCAAAAGACCGGTAACAGACATGAGTACATCCGATAATGAGGTGTCCCGGATAGATCAGTTGGAAAATGGTTTGGCCAAGATTACCGAACAGTTGCAAGCCTTGACCGTTGCCATGACAAATATGGCTGTGCCCCGTGCTGGGGGAAACTCTGAGAATGTAAGGCGTGAGGAGACTCTGAATGGATTGGGGGATGACATCCCCGCTTTTGATGATGATATGGCTGATTATGCCACTGGGAGAAAAGTTGGGTCTCATGCAGAATTGCAGAAACTCCGTGACCAGATAGAGTCCGTTACCCGTAAGATGAAGGGTAAGGATGAAGACTTACTAGACTATGAGGCAATGACCTTTGAGGAACAGTTGCCTGCTCAGTTCAGAATGCCCGACATGGCCAAGTTTAATGGGAATGGAGACCCGAGAGTCCATCTGCAGCAATATGTCTCAGTCATGAGTTCAGTGGGCCTATCACAGCGCCAAGTCCAAAAGATGTTTGGGATGTCACTCGAGGGGGCTCCTGTGGTTTGGTATCATAGCCTTGAGAAGAAGGTTAAGGAAGATTGGAGGGAACTAGCTGATGCTTTTCTGAAGCAGTATGTTACAGACTTAGAGATTGACTTGTCACTCCGTGATTTGGAGAACACTAAGCAGAAGCCGGGAGAAAGCTTCAAGGAGTATGTAGACCGCTGGAGAAGCCAGCTTCTGAAGATGCAGACTCGGCCTTCAGAGAAAGACCAGCTCAAAATGATCATCAAGGGTACTAAGCCTTCTATTTATGGTAAGCTGCGGAGGATGACTTCGATGATTACAGATTTCCGACAATTGAGGGAAACTGTCATGGACATTGAAGAAGAAGAGGCCGAGAACCAGAAATTTTATGGCCAGAATAAGAGGAATTTTGGGGGGCATTCTGAGACAAGGCCCACTACTGCCGAGGTTACCGCCATCAGAAATAGGCAATTTTCCAACCTTGGTAGGCCTTTATCGAAGGTGTTTGAAAAGTTGAAAATGCAAGGACTCCTGAAACCCTTGGAACCTAAACCACTTCCAAGCCCTGTACCCCACTACCTTGACTTAAACTTATTCTGTTACTTCCACCAACAAAAGGGTCACGAAACTGACAATTGCCCCCGCCTTAGGCATGAGATCCAAGACCTCATTGACACCCACAAAATACCTGACCCAGAAAGAGAACAACCCAATGCACAAAGAAATCCCCTACCCAACTACATGATCAACTCTGGCCTACCCGAAACCCTTGTCCTCCAGGCTCTCAACCACTCAGCTTCATTCATTGGGATAAGGGATGACAATGATAAAGAACCATAGGCTGAGGAAGAAGGCACTGCTGTTTCTCCAAGTTTATCTTGCATTTTTTTAAAGACATTGATTTTGTTTGCTTGTTCGGACCTTTTTTTTCTCAACAATAATAAAGAAGTTCATTTCGCTTACTTGCCTGAATCTCCAACATGAGTGCATGTGACAAAAGCATTCAATCTTGGTATTAAGATGCTCAGAACACGGGAAATCCTCAGAAAAAGCAAGTAGAAAGGATAAGTTAGCCGTTCAGAAATTAGGAAATGAGGACAGTGAGATTGTCAAACTTGGAAAGGAATGAGTACATCGAGCCAGTCAACGAAGATAGAATGAAGTAGTTCTTTGCCAAAGGAAGAGAAGACTAAACAGCCATCAAGAGAATTGATAGAAAACCTAACCCAACGGAATAGGAACTTCATGCATGCATGCATACACGTAACGTATTTTGGCATTCCTTTTGGTGTTTGTTTTGTTTTGTAAATCACAGGTTTCAACAACGAAAAAGAGAAAGCGTCAAAATGCAAGTCAACCAAAAGCAGCGACAGTACAATATCAGTCTGGGGGTGAGGCCCACATCAGTATCAGCCTGGGTTGAGGCCCACATCAGTATCAGCATGGGTCAAGGCCCACATCAGTATCAGCTCGGGAATGAATCCTAGGGCCGAGGCCCACGTCGTCAGAATTATAGAATGAATCCAGAAATGAATCCGGGAATGAATCCTAGGGCCGAGGTCCACGTCGTCAGAATTATGGAATGAATCCAGGAATGAATCTGGGAATGAATCCTACGGCCGAGGCCCACGTTGTCAGAGTTATGGAATGAATCCAGGAATGAATCCTAAGGCCGAGGCCCACATCATCAAATATTGGGAATGAATCCTAGGGCCGAGGCCGACGTCGTCAGAATTATGGAATGAATCCAGGAATGAATCCTAGGGTCGAGGCCCACATCATCAGAATTTGGAACGAATCCGAGAATGAATCTCAGTTTTGGAACGAATCCGAGAATGAATCTCAGTTTTTGAATGAATCCAGGAATGAATCCGGGAATGAATCTCAGAATGTGGAAAGAATCCAGAGAAGGAATCTCAGAATTTGGAAGGAATCTCAGAATTTGGAAGGAATCCAGAGAATGAATCTCAGAATACGGAAGGAATCCATAAGAATAATCTCGGAGTTTGGAACGAATCCAGAAGAATGAATAAGAAATCTGGGAATGAATCCAAGGGTCGAGGCCCACATCAACTCAACACAACAGGCGGACCAGGTGACGGCTGGCGAGCCAGGTAAGTAAAAATGCATTGCATAACTTTGATAGGATTGTTCAAAGTCACACACTGCACAAGTCCCATCAAAGTGGGGGCGACTGTAGGCATTGCATTTTCGCATGTGAAACCCGATGATGAGTCTCATTTGGAGGCACTACCTTTTGAGTCATGAAAGCCGCGGGAAACGGATATCGGAAGGGGGGATTCAGAATAAATAAGCTCACTGTCTTCGTTGGTGCTGCGTTCGTTACTATCGTTCGAACCTTGTGCAGATTGCGGACGTTAGTGCCGCGTGCTATGAGGCGTTCGAACGGAGCCGGTAATTCTGGTTTTGCTGCTAGCCTCACACGCCCAGCCCATTTAGCCCCCAAAAGCCCATAAAACACATCCCAAATTAAATAATTAAATATTAAACATTAAAATAAAACATTTAAATCATTTACCAATTAAATAAAACATAAAATAAAATCATGCCTAATATAAATGAATCAAATATGTTATATACCTAAATTAAAAAGATGATATACCTAATTAAAATCAATCATAACAAATTAAAAATATTGACTTCCTAATCTAACAAATTAAATGCCTAATCCTAACCAATCAAATATATTGTTTCCTAATCTAGCCAAGACATGTCCCCCAATCAAATCCATTGCTTTCCTTACCTAGCACTAAATCATATCCTAATTTAATGCACAATCTCTTCCTTGTGACACAAGGCCAAACCCTACCTCTCCTCTATATAAACATGACCAAACCAAGGCCATCCCCCCTCTCCAATCTCTCTAGCTTATACACAATTCACACAAGATCATAGCAAGAAATCCTAGACATCACAAACAAAGAAACCACCACAAGCCACCTCCCCCTGTAGCCGAAACAGCCATCTATACAGCAGCCCTCCACCACCGAAAATTACTACAAAAAAAACCACACCCTAAAACACGCCTAAACAACCTCCTAAATCCTCCCAAAACAGTCCCCAAAATCCCAAAAACAGTAACATAAAAACAGCATAGATAACCTTAAGAATAATCATATATAATTGCATTAAAAAACCCACACAAACTTGGAAGAAGTTCTTTGAAAACATTGAAACAGGTAGCCCGTGCAGTGAGCAGCAAAACAGGAGCCGAATAGGAGCAGAACGGAGTTCGAACGATAAGCAAAGCGGCGAAACAGTGAGCTAGGACGTTGAACCAGTGGACCAGAAAGTTGCGGAGATTTACCCCCTTTCGATTCCCGTGGAACGTGAGTCCGAGAGACGGCTTAAAAGGTTAGACCTGAGGGTATCTTTCACACTTAATCTCATTTTATTTTCTGGTCATTTACTTTGATTATATTTTCTGTGTTTGTGGTATATGTCGTGTGTATGATGTATGTTGTGGGCATTGGATGAATGAGGGATGTGTCAACTCTCGCGGTATATCGGATGGAACCCGGACATAAATTTCATAGCCGATTCCGAATGGACGGTAATATGATCTGTACTCGGGCCACAACTCCACGTACCGCTTGGGTAAATGGCACCATCCTCCTTTTGTCGTGCTGCTTTTGTTTATTTAGTTTGCTTTATTTGAATTCCATATGTCGTTAGTTATGCATTGGTTCAACCAGGTGCATGGGCTTAGTGAGTTAGTCCAAAGGTCCTCCATTTAGGAGACAAAGAGCCGAAAAGGCCACCTTCGTGACACTACTTCGCCGTGCCGGTTGATGTATGTTCGGTTGGACGCTAGATACGTTCAATCGGGCATACTTAGTTTAATGTTATTATTATCGTTATTTTCGTATGAGTCAATCGAGCGCATGGGCTTAGTAAGTGTGACGTGAAATCCCCTATGGGGAGAGGCTAAAAGCTCTTTACCACGATGCTTTGCCGCGCCGGTTGATGTGTGTTCAGATTGGACGGAAGATGTGTTCAATCGGGCATACTTGGTACATGATTGGTTCTATTCTTGCATGTATGATATGACGCGCATGGGCTTAGCATGTTGGTCTAAAGGTCCTCTCTTTGAGAGATCAAGAACCCCAAAAAGGTCACCTTTACGGCAGTGCTTCGCCGCGCCCTCTTGTTTTCTATTTATGTATTGCATCAGGTCCGTTTCCGTTCGAACGCGTTCACGAACGCAACTCGAACGTGCATGTGTTTTTTGCCTTATTATGGTCAGGTCTCGTATCCGTTCGAACGCGTTAATAAACGCCATACGAACGTGAGCTCTCTGTCTCATATCCGTTCGAACGCGTTTACGAACGCTACTCGAACGTGAGCATTCTGTCTCGTCTCCGTTCGAACGCGTTTACGAACGCTACTCGAACGTGAGCATTCTGTTTCATTCCGTTCGAACGCTTTACAAACGCTACTCGAACGTGAGCATTCTGTTTCATTTCCGTTCGAACGCGTTTACGAACGCTACACGAACGCACACACTGAACTGAGTCTGTCTTATAATATGCATGCATATTTGCCTATTGGTTGATCTTTCTTTTGTAAATATGTCAATGTATCACTATTCATATGCTTGTGTCATGATAACATTTGAGTATTATTTCTTGCGGTATATCGGATGGAAACCCAGACGTAAATTCCGTAGCCGATTCCGAATGGACGGTAGTGCGGTCTGTACTTGGGCTACAATTCCACGTACCACTTGGAAAAGTGCTCATATGTGTGCTTGTATGGTTACTACGTATGCTTGTATGGTTAGCATGTGTGCTTGTGTTTTTCCTGAATGTGATGTACAAAGTTGTATGTTCGTTGCTATCTTGATATATGTTAAGCATGCAATTTTACATATGAAATACATGTATGTTTAGGCGCATATTTTATCTTATATATGTGAATTTAGAAGCATGATACTCTTGGAAATAATTGTTACTTCAGCTTGTTTAAATTATTATATAAATCTTTTCATTACAAGTGACATAAGTAGGGACCATTCCGAACCCAACGGTTTGAGGTCTTCCCTTGCGAGGGGTGAGTGCGGCCTTAAATCTTTGTCCCGGTTCACACCGGTGGCGACTCCATGTTATGTAATCCGTCCCAAACTAGGCCGCGAGCCTAGGAAAAGGCGTCGCTCAGATACCTGTAAGGTCCCACAGGGTGCTTGTGAGGGGTATAACCCTTTGGAGGGTTGCACCCCAACCCAAAGGGTGCCCATTGGCACCCTTCCATGCCTGCCTTATATAAGGTGACTTTATATTGATTACAAAGACAGAGGAAAAATATCCAATTAAACAAGAGACACTGGTTTTTGTTTTGTTTTTGAGAGAGAGTATCATCATCTTCCTTGTTCAAAAACTTGTGAAGGAGTGCTCCTTGTACAAGTAGCATCCAAGTTATCCTGGGAGAACGTTGGCAAGAAGAAACCGTAGAGCACCTGTGACGGGCCAATAAGTTCTTAAGGACAGAGATCATCTCGACTTGGACATTTCTGTAATCTTCAATTTCTGGTTTGTCACAAAGTTTTCTGGTTTTAGGGTTTTGCATCTAGATCTACTTTGGGTAATTTGATCTGTTTGTTTTGCGTGTTTATATTACTGTTTTAATGACATTATTTTACCACAATCTTAAGAACTTATTTATATCGTGTTATTAAATAGTAATTTGCATGTTAGGGTTTGAATATTTTCTGGAAAATACGAACTGTGCATGAAAAACCCGTAGGGCGTTCGAGACGCCCGACGCACGCGAAGGCTAAAAATTTGAATTTTCGTAAGAACGTTCGAACGCGTCTTCAAACGCAACTCGAACGTAAGCCTTCTGCCTTAGAACGTTCGAACGCGTCCTAAACGCAACTCGAACGTAAACTCTCTGGAATCATTCCGTTCGAACGCGTTACGAACGCTACACGAACGTGAACTCTCTGGAATCATTCCGTTCGAACGCGTTATCAAACGCTACTCGAACGTGAACTCTCTGGAAACACTTCGTTCGAACGCGTTATCAAACGCAACACGAACGCACACACACACTGGACAGTCTCGTTCGAACGTAGATACGAACGCGACACTAACGAAATAGTCCTGTAATTCTTATAAACTGCAAACTTAAATAATATTAACTTGTTAGTCATATACTGTTAACACATTAATCTTGGTAGTATAGATTTAAGTTATTATTAGGTTGTTCAATTATCACAAGCATACACATAGTGATAAAGTTGAAATTGTTTGATTGTTGCATAATTGGTTGAGAATTTAAAGTGTAATAATACACAAGTAATTCCATCCAATCTTGATTGACATATATATCTACATTTATCGTATATCACTTTGAACAAGATCATTCGTTGATCGTTGTGCAATTTGTCTTTCGTAGACTAATTGACCCTGTTGATTTTCCAGTTACATATGGCTAGCGGAAATATCACGGTACCGGTCTCTCATGGAGAAAAACCGGAGAAATTTGGTGGGGCAAATTTCAAACAATGGCAGAGCAAGATGCTGTTCTACCTGACAACTCTCCAGTTGGCAAAATTCCTCAAAGATCCTCCGGGTCCTGTGGAGGGTGAATCCGAATTGGCCAAGGAAGAGCGAGAACAGACTTGGATGTCTGGAGACTTCTTATGCAAGAACTACCTTTTGGGTGGTCTTGACAATACCCTGTACAATGTGTACCAAGGCATGACTTCTGCGAAGATTCTCTGGGAATCTCTCGAGAAGAAGTATAAAACTGAAGATGCCGGACAAAAGAAATTTGTCGTGGGTAGGTTCCTGGACTACAAAATGGTAGATTCAAGGACGGTGATGTCTCAGTTGGGTGAACTGCAATTAATCATTCATGAAATACTGGATGAGGGAATGAAACTTTGTGAGACGTTTCAAGTTGCCGCCATAATTGAAAAGTTGCCTCCATCATGGAAGGACTTCAGGAGCTATCTGAAACACAAAAAGAAGCAGATGAGCCTTGAAGACCTCAGTGTTCGATTGAGAATCGAGGAGGACAACAGGATGTCCGAGAAGGCCAGCTACAAGACTCTGGAGTCTAAGGCCAACATCATTGAAGGTGTAAAGGGTAGCAAAAAGAGAAAGAACAGTGGAGCTGACTCTGGGAACAAGAAGTTCAAGGGAAAATGCTACAACTGTGGAAAGAGCGGTCATATGTCAAAGGACTGCAGAAACAAGAAGTCTCAGGACAAGGGCAAGAAAAAGAAAAATGAGGCCCATGTCACTGAAGGCGAGCAGCTGACTGATGATATCTCAGAGATGGAACTATCAGCAGTGGTAACTGAAGCCAACATAGTTGGGAATCCGAGAGAATGGTGGGTAGACACTGGGGCTACTCGTCATATCTGTGCAGACAGTAAGATGTTTTCCATGTACCAGAAGGTCGATGGCGGCGATCATCTGACAATGGGAAACTCGTCTACCTCTCAGGTGGTTGGACAAGGCACAGTGGTTCTGAAGATGACATCCGGAAAGGAGCTAACATTGAAGAATGTACTGCACGTTCCAGATATTCGGAAGAACTTGGTCTCGGGCTCTCTTCTTAGTAAGGCTGGTTTTAAGCTTGTATTTGTTTCTGATAAGTTTGTAATGACAAGAATGATATGTATGTAGGAAAAGGTTACCTGACTGAGGGCCTTTTTAAGCTAAATGTAATGACTGTTAACCGTGCTATTAATAAAGCTAGTTCGTCTGCTTATATTATTGTGTCACAAAATGTATGGCATGGGAGGTTAGGACATGTTAATTATGATACTATGCGTAAATTAATTAACATGGACCTTATACCTAAATTTGCAATTGATGGCCAACATAAGTGTGAAGCATGTGTTGAAGCAAAAATGCATCGAACATCATTTCATTCTATAGAACGTAGTTCTGAACCGCTGGAACTTGTACATACCGATGTATGTGACATGAATATTGTGCAAACAAGAGGCGGTAAAAAGTACTTTGTCACTTTTATCGATGACAGCACAAGATTCTGTTATGTGTACTTGCTGAGAAGCAAAGCTGAAGCATTGAGAGCTTCGTACACTATAAGAACGAAGTTGAAAACCAACTTGGCAAGAAAATCAAAAGAATCAGGAGTGATAGAGGCGGTGAATACGTTTCACCATTCGGTGAATATTGTTCTGTGCACGGAATTATTCACGAAACCACTGCTCCTTATTCTCCTCAACAGAACGGAATTGCGGAACGCAAAAACCGAACGTTGAAGGAAATGATGAACGCCATGTTGACAAGTTCGGGACTACCCCAGAACTTGTGGGGGGAAGCTTTGCTTTCCGCGAACTACGTTCTTAACAAGCTTCCTCACAGAAGGTTGGACAAGACACCATATGAGTTGTGGAAAGGTTTCGTACCTTCCTACAAATACCTCAAAGTGTGGGGGTGTCTTGCCAAAGTAATGGTTCCTAAACCTAAGAAGGTTAAAATAGGACCCAAAACTGTTGACTGTATATTCATTGGATATGCTCGCAACAGTAGTGCGTATCGATTCTTGGTACACAAGTCGGAGATTCCTGACATCATCAATCCGAAATGATAATTGAGTCAAGGAATGCGACATTTTTTGAAGAGACGTTTCCTTGTAAGGAAAGACAGCGCACAGAGTCTCTCAAAAGAACGACTGACGCTGTCAAGGACAGTGATCAGGTTGACCTAGAATCAGATAAACGTGTTAATACTGAGACAATCGAGCCTAGACGTAGCAAAAGAGCTAGAACGTCTAAGTCGTTTGGTCCCGATTTTCTGACATACTTGTTAGAAAATGAGCCTCAAAGCTATAAAGAAGCTATGTCTTCTCCGGAGGCACCTCTTTGGAAAGAGGCTATTAACAGTGAGATTGATTCAATCCTACAGAACCATACTTGGGAGTTGGTTGATCTTCCACCAGGTTGTAAGCCGCTGGGCTACAAATGGATATTCAAAAGGAAGATGAAAACGGATGGATCAATAGATAAGTACAAGGCAAGACTTGTCATAAAAGGTTATAGACAAAAGGAAGGCCTTGATTACTTTGACACCTATTCACCAGTGACTCGTATCACATCGATAAGAATGCTCATAGCCATAGCAGCTATATTTGGTCTTGAAATACATCAAATGGATGTAAAGACGGCATTCTTGAATGGTGAATTGGATGAAGAGATTTACATGGAACAACCAGAAGGGTTTAGTGTTCCTGGACAAGAACAGAAGGTGTGCAAACTTGTAAAATCCTTGTACGGATTAAAACAAGCACCGAAACAATGGCATGAGAAATTTGACAAAGAAATGTTGTCAAATGGGTTCAAAACCAATGAGTGTGATAAGTGTGTGTACACCAAATCAACTCAAAAAGGATATGTCATTGTGTGTCTCTATGTAGACGATATGCTGATATTTGGTAGTAATCATGAAATGATTCAGTCTACCAAAGAAGTGTTATCCAACAGATTTGATATGAAAGATATGGGGATAGCTGATGTGATCCTAGGAATAAAGATTTCTAGGACATCAGACGGATATATATTATCACAGACTCATTATATTGAGAAGATACTCGATAAATATATCAAAGGGGATCTAAATGTGGCTAGAACCCCTGTGGACCTAACTCTTCATTTATCAAAGAATACTGGTTCAAGCATATCGCAACTAGAGTATTCGAGAATCATCGGAAGTCTGATGTATCTCACGAATTGCACACGACCTGATATCGCTCAAGCTGTGAATCGGCTTAGCAGATATACGAGCAATCCAGGACACAACCACTGGAAAGCCATAGTAAGAGTTTTGAGGTATCTGAGAGAAACTTCAAAATATGGGCTACATTACGAGAGATATCCTGCTGTACTAGAGGGTTACAGCGATGCTAACTGGATATCTGATACGGTGGATTCCAAATCCACGAGTGGATTTGTTTTCACACTTGGTAATGCAGCCGTGTCATGGAAATCCTCGAGGCAAACGTGTATTGCCCGGTCTACTATGGAATCAGAATTCATAGCGTTAGACAAAACAGCGGAAGAAGCAGAATGGCTTAGAAACTTCCTGGAGGATATTCCTAGTTGGCCCAAACCGGTGCCAGCGATTAGCATACATTGTGATAGCCAATCGGCAATTGGGAGAGCCCAAAATACAATGTATAATGGTAAGTCTCGACACATACGTCGGAGACATAATACCATACGTCAACTGCTCTCAAGTGGCATAATAACGATCGATTATGTCAGGTCGAAGGAAAACCTAGCGGATCCACTAACTAAAGGTTTACCTCGAGAGCAAGTTGAGAAGTCATCGAGGGGAATGGGCTTGAAGCCTATAATCTAAGAATTGTCACTGTGGAAACCCAACCTAGTTGACTGGAGATCCCAAGATCTAGGTTCAAAAGGGACAACAGAAACTTTGTGCAATTCAAAACAAGCACTGAAGAGTTTCGTACTCTTTCCCATTCCGATAATGACGCTGAGTGCTGTCTGTCATTGGTTAGGATAAGCTAAGGCTTTTAATGATCACTATATTAGGAGATGAGTCCTAATGGGGGTAAAGACAGATTACCTCTTCATAGCAGATCACCTATTTCAAGTAAGAAGTGAGGCCGCTTCCATGGGAACCTTTAAAGGCGGGTTACCCTAAAGTGCTTGATGAATCCAGGACCGTTGTTCAGGGCCAAAATGAACACAACCGTAGAACGGGAAAATGGTCGAATTAAAGCTGTGTGTTGGCAATTGTCTTGGTTTACACCAACGGCAGAACAGTTCAAGACTATGGGTCACTGGTTTGCCAAGTAAATCCGATTGTCACTCACTAGGAAAGGTTCAAGGCGAAAGCTACCTATTTCGATGCAGCTTTAGTTCATGGTAACTCTCTCAGTGTCTCCATGAATATTTGAAGAATTGTGGGGGATTGTTGGAAATTCTTCACAATAATCATTAAGGGTAAATCTGTCTTTTTTATATCATTGGGTGCTTGTGAGGGGTAAACCCTTTGGAGGGTTGCACCCCAACCCAAGGGTGCCCTATTGGCACCCTTCCATGCCTTATAAAGGTGACTTTATATTGATTACAAGGACAGAGGGAAAATATCCAAATTAAAACAAGAGACAACTGGTTTTTGTTTTGTTTTTGAGAGAGAGTTCATCATCTTCCTTGTTCAAAAACTTGTGAAGGAGTGCTCCTTGTACAAGTAGCATCCAAGTTATCCTGGGAGAACGTTGGCAAGAAGAAACCGTAGAGCACCTGTGACGGGCCAATAAGTTCTTAAGGACAGAGATCATCTCGACTTGGACATTTCTGTAATCTTCAATTTCTGGTTTGTCACAAAGTTTTCTAGTTTTAGGGTTTTGCATCTAGATCTACTTTGGGAATTTGATCTGTTTGTTTTGCGTGTTTATATTACTGTTTTAATGACATTATTTTACCAATAATATGCTTTCAAAAAATCAAAGATTATCACAATTTGTGCTGCCACTCTCCCTAAAATATGACTTTGCAACTTGTACGTTTGGCTTTTCAATAAATAGAGGATGCTCCACACTTCTTTAACTCCGTAAAATTTCTATGGATCTTTCTCTTGAGATTTTTTGGGATGAATTCTTGTACGTTTTATTATTCTTTTTGCAATTTCTTTTTCTTTTATTAATAAAATTATGAGTGTTTTTATTTATATTTTGTTTTTCTAACTTGCATCATGGTAGGGTAAAGAGTGAAACTCTTGTTATAAAAATATATGTGATTTATATTTATATTATATTTTATAAATTGTGATCATTTCCTAAATAAAATTCGTAATCTTTCAAGTTTATTGAGGACTCTTGACTAACTATAGACAGTCCACGATTGACACAGATAATACTTGAATCCCATAAATGCGAGAGAGTGGACTATTAAAAATCTGAATTAGTTATAGACAATACAGTTCTACATGTTTGGCATATTTAGTACATTGACAGTACTAATTATGGACATAACGAATTTCATATGTTGGCATAATTAATACATGATAATCAAGAAATAAATTGATTGAGAAATAATTATAATTTATATTTTATAAAAAAAATAAAAATTATTTTATATTTGAAATATCAAGAGTGGATCTCCTAACTTCTAATATTTTATTTTATTATTTTTATATTATTAGTTGAATTATTATTTTATCTTATTAAATTTATTCCATGTGGATCGACCCCGGACTCATCGGGTTATTTTATTACTTTGACACTCTTATACTTGTGAGTAAAGAATCACTTTGTGAGTGTGTCATTGAGATGTGTGGTGTAGATTGAGGTTGTTGAGATATGTGGTGCAAAATTTAGTTTAATAATATAATTATTTTTTATTATACATTTAATTTATTAATCCATCTTTAAAAATTAATACGAAATAGTCAAACACTTAAATGTAAATATTATGTTAGTTAAAGGATGAAATGTTAATTGTTGAGAAGTATTTATCTTAGAAATATTGTTTAGAGTTAAATTTGAAACAGTGGGTTGGAGATGTGTGGAGAAAAAGTATGAGAAGACTCTAATGTGCGATAAACAAGCCATCATATCACGAGGGTGTCAGACCCTAAGAGGGATCGCCCATCAGGGTCTAATGAGGAAAATAAAAGAAAAACATGACAAATATAAAACACAACAACGATCCAAAATTCAACATCAAATAAATGTTATATCATAATAAGATATCATATTACAAATAAATGTTATATTCTATTTTTTCTTTGCAAAATACAAATCAATACAAAATACAAGAGCTAGCCCACCAGGATACTAGATACAAAAGAGATGGACGGGTCTGTAGGAACCGATTTCCCTAGCGTAGGGAAAGCGGCTTAGGCACCGGGATCAGATTGAAAAAAAATATGTCATCTCTTATTGATGGATGAATCTGACCAGCCCATGATATGATGTTTTTCTTCTATTTATAATAATTTTCCAGCCCCGTAACAGTCCACGAACAGCAGCTCAGATCTTATCAAGGCGTAAATATGTACATGTCCACGCCGTCGACGAATCCAACCTTAGTTAGAAAGAAAGTATAGAAGAAGTCGCGAATGGTGAGGCTTGAGTCGTTGACCATGGAAAAGAGCATGAAGCCCACGATGCACCTAATGTCGTTTGAGTTTAGCTATATCAGATGCAAGTTGCAGAGCATACAAATGTAGTGGAGTAAATGGTGAAGGGGGAACCGAAGAATCCAAAGGTGATACTCCCCTAGAACAACACCACCGCGAGCGACATCAGCCGGGTTAGTTTCCCAAAGTGATGTGCTCCGAAGGAGTGGTTGTAAGCAGACGTCGTGAGGAATGCCAGTGTCCTCCTTCAGGTGCTGAACCTTGTCGTCAGAAGAAGATGAATAAGCCATAGTAGCTTAAGAGTTTTGAGCTCAGATTTGGAAGAGAGAATGCTAGATGGAAACGTTTTCGCAAGAGAAGGCAAATGTTTGAAATTTGAAACTTTGAACCGATAAAGTTGACAAAAACTGTCAAATCGATATTTATGTGATACAACCATTGATTTCCCAATGAGGTAAAGAAGAAGCTCATGGAACCAAAAAATCCATTGGAGGCTTAATTTCGAATTGATTTATTCCCACCATTTCTTTAAAATGATGCGAACAAAAGGGAGAACTGTTTGGAGAGAAATCAGACACATGACACATAGCCAAAAGCAATGCAAAGAGGATCCAGAGCTATCATTTGGATCATATCTTAGTATCTCCTTAGAGTCTGATTATAGGATCTCTTGCCAGAGTCTGGTTTCGAAAGCACGTCTCCAGGGTATGATCCATAACTTTTTTCAAGGTTTGAGGCCAAGACCTCCATTCAGAGCCAAGACTCTTTGGCAAGGTCTCCGCTTCATACCCTCATCCGGAAAGGCAAACAAAGATCATGATAGGATTAAGTCCGAGATATCAGCTCATTGATGACACAAATCTTCCAAAAAAAGAATCAGACATCCAATTAATTATTTTCTGTTTCTTTAAGTTGGACAATCATATAGAATATAAAAGTTTTGAGATTTTAGGGAGTGAGTTAGTTAGTATGAAACATGAATGGAATGTAATCGCTGTTAATTTATTTTCCTTGCAATGAAATATTATAAATAGTGCAAGAAACCCCAGAGTAAGAGATCGATCTTTTGAGATTCAAGCAATAACAAAGCATTCTTTACTAACTTCTATATTCTTCTTTTAATTCTATTATTTGTAGAGTTCTATTGCACAAACAGATGAATATACAGATGATATGATATGTCCGTTTATTAATATTTTGATATATATATATATATATATATATAGAATTCGAAATTAACTAATAATAATAAAGAGATAAAATTATTAATATATCATATATTTATTGGCCATATGTATTTAGAGTTTGGTATAAATTTTCGAATAAAATTTCTTTAAGTAGAGCTTTTATTAATAGAGTTTTTAGAAGTATGGCTTTTGATAAAATTCTTTTAGTTATTTGGTTGTGAGTGAAAGCTTTTATTAAACATTATAAAATTATTTTATTGGACAAGTTTTTTTAAGTTGTGTTATAAAAGAAATAAAATAATATTTTTAAATTAAATAATGATATTATAGACAATTTAAATCTTTAAAAAAACTTTTCAAGTTCTACTACTCTACTCCCAAAAACCTTAATTTTGAGTTTTTACTGGTTGAGATAAAATAATTTCTTTAATCATAAAAAATTATACTTAAAATACAACTAAATAAAAAGAACTTTTGGAATTATAAAAGCTCTTTTACTTATATTAAAAATCATATCAAACATATAAATTTTTTCGAATGGACATTTTGTTTTTCATTTTTTAATAACCACATAAAATACCTAAAGGAGACCATCAAAATCACAACCTAAATATAAATAAATTAAAAGCATATATAATCAAAAAAATTATTTTTTATGCGTATGTCTTTTAACGTGTTTGTTTTTAAAAATAAATTTTGAGAAAAAGTCAAAAACAGACCTGACCAGAAGCTTCAATAATGTGGGCCTGTGGGGATGATGTTTGTTTTGTTCAAAAGGACGTGTCATGACAAGACGACAAGGAAGCTTTTTCTCACAACCAGCACTCAATATTCAGTCTACAATGGAAAGTGTAATTAGCTAATTAATAATTTTGGAGGTATTATATCACAGTGGTCGGTGTCAGCGTCACTGTAGTACTAGTACCCCATGGCTTTTGTTTGCATATCTGGCAATTAACAGATGGCGTGCATTTATTTAACTTGGTTACAATATAGCAGGGGAAAGGTAAAGAGCAAAAGCGAAAAAATATAGCATCTGCGTGTGAGGAAGAAGAGGAAGAGGAAGAGGAGGAGCAGTCTTTTATGTATGTGTTCATTTCTTGGCTTTTTAATACGTAGTAGTGTAACTTTGCATGCCATTCATGTCACGTTGTTACCTTTTTTTATGTGCTGATGATTCTTGAAATAGAAGTGGAGAGGAGAGAGCTATGTGGGATTCCATTTTTATTATATATATTCATTGGTTTTCAATTTGGATTTTGATAGTCGCAGACAGGGTTAGTATGGCGGATGAGGAGAAGTGCAGAGAGAGGGAGCCGCTTTTGAAGAAGAAATTTTATGAGAATTGCTCTGGGTGTAAGGTTGAGCAGCTTAAAGAGTTGAAACGAGGTTTACCAATTCGAGAACTTTTTTCTATATGGATTGTTGTGCTTTGTACTGGTATGTTCTCTCATCTAACATCAGTTTTGCTTTCAAAATTATTAAGTTTCAATGATATAATTTTGTTAGATCAGATGGTAACATCATTTGGGTTGTGAAGGTGTGCTTTCTGTCAGAGGCTATTTGTCCGTTTTGTGATCAAGGGAGGTGTCCGAGGCTGCTCTCCCAGCCCCACACGGTTTTGTCCCCATAAGCAGCCTCATCTACGTGGACATGGCGGTTAGGGACCCATATGTCCAACTTTTACCGTGGCTCTGTTAGGATTTTTGAGCGGCATATAGGCCTTGGTTGTGACTCGAACCATGGACTTCGTTCATATAAGGTTCTTAGGAAGCGTGGTGGGCCCATAACCCACAGGTCCCAAGATCGAAACCCGGCTCTAATATCAACTTTGTAACATCCCATTTCCAGAGATGCTACCGGCAGGTGATAGGTTATCCTATCACCCTCAGTCTCTGTCTGTTTATTTATATGCATATGTTGTATCCATCTCGCAGTACTTCATAACATCTAAATCTTGCATAACACACATAAGGGTTACGTGCCCGACTATGTAATAAAAACATGAGACTTAAATATTTATATGCATTTTCTTATTATATCACACATCACTATTCCGATTATAGACAACTTAACACTTAATTTTACATAACTTGACCCTGACTATACAATGTATAGTGAGCTCAACTGGATGGATCCATAATACCCTATTGACTGCAAACAATATCCGGCTCCACGAGTTCATCTTTTAGAAATCCTGCAAAACGGATATAGAGTGGTGGGGTGAATATTTTGGAATACTCAGTGAGTGGATCTCATACTTAAGGAATCATAAAAAGAATATCACAATTAACAAATTTTCTTTTCACAAAACGTTCTTTATAAAACAATCACTGCTAAACTAGTTCATGAAAAGCCCTGTATCTGAAATTAAGTTTAGGGTTAAAATTTATCACAAAACAAATAACTTTGTAAAACTCGTCGTAAGATATATAACTTCAAATATAACATGAATGATACTTAAATTCTCTCTCAAGTCTCAACCTATGTGAACAAGGTTCGATTCCAAACTTATTGAATCAACCTAAAGGTGCGCAAATGCGACCCCTTCCTACGAGGTCATTTGTCTCCCAGTCCTACACGGTTTTGTCCCCGCAGGGAGCCTCATCCACATGGACTTAGCGGTTAGTGGGCCAATCCTAACGCTCTGCGGAGCCACAGTGAGAGTCGGACGTATGGGTCCACTAATTGCCACGTGGATGAGGCTCCCTACGGGGACAAAACCGTGCGGGACCGGGAGAGCTCCCCGGACATAGCCCCCGGACACACCTCCGTCGAGATCCCAAAGCGGACAAATAGCCTCGTAGGAAGGGGGTCGCATTTGCGCACCTTCAGGTTGATTCAAGAAGTTTGGAATCGAACCTTGTTCACACGGGTTGAGACTTGAGAGAGAATTTAAGTATCATTCATGTTATATTTGAATAAAAATTAAAGATAGTGATATTTTTAATAATGGGGATGTGTGCAAATGCTTTTGAATGGTGTAATGGAAACGGGAATGTAATTTTTGGGCATAGGGAAATGGGTAATTTATTCATTACACATTTCTGGGGGTGTGATGCAGTTGGCATTCCTGTCATTAGTAATTGAAGGTTGTTGTTGAAAACACTGAATGTTCTTTATTAGAATAATTCAAACTATACAAGAAATATGACCTTATATAGGCATAAGACTAAGAAAAATATGAAATCTAAATCTACTCATAATTACAATGATTGTGCAATCATATCTAGGGGATTACACAATCATATCTTAGAAATTCTAACATAATCTCCTACAATCACTCTTACAATTATTTTCCACACTCCCCCTCAAGCTGGTCCAAAGATATCCATCATTCCCAGCTTGCTAACCCATGAAAGAAAATTAGGTCTTGGTAGCCCTTTGGTAAATATATCTGCTAACTATTCTTTGCTGGTAACAAATGGAATACAAATTTGACCATCTTCTATCTTCTCATTGATAAAGTGTCTATCCACTTCAACATGTTTAGTCCTCTCATGTTGAACTGGATTATGAGCAATGCTAATAGCAGCTTTGTTGTCACAATATAGTTTCATTGTATCTATTCGAGCAACCTGCAATTCCTTTAGTAATGTTTTCAACCACATCAATTCACAAATTCCTTGAGCCATTGATCTGAACTCAGCCTCGGCACTAGATCGAGCTACTACTGATTGTTTTATACTTCTCCAAGTGACTAGATTTCCTCCAATGAACGTGCAATATCCAGATGTGAACCTTCTGTCTATACTTGAACTTGCCCAATCAGTATCTGTATATCCCTCTACTTGAAGATGATAATTTTTTTAGAAGAGTAAACCTTTTCTGGGGGTGCCTTTCAAATATCTTATAATTTTCAAAACTGCCTCTTTATGTACTTCATAAGGGGAATGCATAAATTGACTTACTGCACTAACAACAAATGCAATATATGTCCTAGTATGAGACAAGTATATCAATTTTCCTACCAATCTTTGGTATTGACCCTTGTCAATTGGATCACTTTTAATTATATCCCCCAAATTTTGATTAGGATCAATCAGAATATTTGGTGGTTCCAAATTTTGATTAGGGTCAATCGGAGTATATGATGGTTTGCAGCCTAACATACCAGCCTCTTGGAGAAGGTCTAGAACATACTTCCTTTGTGAGAGAAATATTCATTTACTTGATCTTGCAACCTCTATTCTCAAAAAGTATCTTAGTTTTCCCAAATCCTTAATCTCAAATTCTTCGGTGAGCATTCTTTTAAGTCTTCTTATTTCGTCAAAATCATTGCCAGTAACAATGATGTCATCCACATAAACAATCAAAGCAGTGATCTTCCCATCTTTAGAGTGCTTAAAGAATAAGGTATGGTCACGTTGACTTTGAGTATACTCAAATCGGCGAATTGCTCTAGTAAACTTCTCAAACCAAGCACGAAGTGACTGTTTTAGTCTATATAGTGACTTTTTCAACTTGCACACCTTTTTTTTGCCAAACATATCATGAAAACCAGGCGACAACTCTATGTACACCTCCTCTTCTAAATCCCCGTGCAAGAATGCATTTTTTACATCAAGTTGCTCAAGATGTCAGTCTAGATTTGCTGCAAGAGATAATAGAACTCGAATCGAGTTCATCTTGGCTACATGAGCAAAGGTTTCTTGATAGTCAACTCCGTAAGTCTGTGTGTATCCTTTTGCAACAAGTCTCGTCTTATATCTCTCAACTGTCCCATCAGCCTTATGTTTGATTGTAAACACCCATTTACATCCGATTGGCCTTTTTCCTGGTGGAAGATCGACAAGGTTCCATGTATTATTTTTTTCCAACGCCTTCATTTCTGCATGAACAACCTCTTTCCATTTTGGAATGCTAAAAGCTTCATGTATAGTCTTTGGAATAGGGTCACAAGAAGACAAATTAGTAGTAAATGCTCTAAAATGTGGAGACAACTTTTGGTAGGAAATGAAATTAGAAATAGGATGCATAGTACAGGATCTAATACCTTTCCTATCGGCAATTGGAACATCAAGATCAGAAAAATCAGTAAAATCAAGGTGATTTTGAGAAACATTAGACTTACCTGTGTTTTCTAGAGTCTGTGTGACAAGTTGAAGTGATTGAAAATGCTGAGGAAGTTGTGACTTGTTCCTTCTTGAGTAAACCTTTAGTTCAAGGTTTCCATCTTGTACACACGTAAGTGAGGTGATAGGATCTGGAGGTGAAGGTTGAGAACTACAAATGGTAGATGAAGCATGAGATTGACCCACAAGAGACTTATGAACAGTAGATAGTTCCTGAACAGTTGACAGTTTTGGGATAAGAGGAATTGGAGGAATAATGAACTCGGAGGTAATGGGAGATTCAATAACAATAGGAACTTTTGGAGTTAACGTAGAACAAATATTCCAAAAATGATCTTTACCTTGAATTAGATGTGATCACGGTTTCGGGTCAAACCGCAACTCGACCCGAATCGCACCGCGCGGTTTGAAAAAAAAATTAAAAATGATTTCGGGTCAATCTGAACCGAACCGCAAATTTCGGGTCGGCCGGTGTGCGGTTTTGACCCAATCGCGACCCGAACCGCCCAAAACCCAAATTTTGACTCAAACCGCTACCCGAACTGCCTAAACCGCTGACCCGCTTTCAAATTAGATATTATTTTATATTTTTCTTTAACCATGAAATTTAAGATATTTAATGATCATATGACAATATGCAATATATAAATGAAAATTATGTATTTTTTCTCTTCAATTATTATGTGAAAACACGCAAATTTTCTTTAAAAAATTTATAATCCAAACCGCCGACCCCAACCGTCCAAACCGCCGCGGTTTTCCTTATCAAATTTGCGGTTTCGGTTTCTAATTTCCCAAACCGCCAACCCGCGCAGTTTGAAGTGAAAACGAAAAAACCGACCCGAACCGCACCGCGAACACCCCTACCTTGAATGTTCTCCCCCTGAAGAGGTATTTTTGGAAAGAATGAGGTGTTTTCAAAGAAGGTAATGTCCATTGACACAAAGAACTTTTTAGTTGGAGGATGATAGCATTTGTAACCCTTTTGAGTAGGAGAATAACCCAAAAAAAACACACATGAGAGCTCTTGGATCTAATTTCCATCTGTTATGGTTATGTACATGAACAAATGCAACACACTCAAAAACTTTAGGTGGAAGAGAACAAAATATTTTGGATGATGGATACATTTCTTTAAGAATATCAAGTGGTGCTTTAAAATTTAAAACATTTGATGACATTCTATTGATAAGATAAATAGCTGTAAGAACTGCCTCCCCCCAGAAAGATTTTGGAACCCGATTGGTGAACATTATAGCTCTCGTTACCTCAAGAAGATGTTTATTTTTTCTCTCTGCTATCCCATTTTGTTGGGGTGTATCTACACAAAAAGAGTGATGTACAATCCCATGTTCGGTAAGATAGGAACCAAGAATTAATGAATAATACTCTCTTCTATTATCAGTCTGAATGACTTGAAGATTGGCTTGGAATTGAGTTTTAATCATCTTATGAAAATTTTGAAAGGTATTTGCTGCCTCAGATTTTTCCGTGAGCAGATAAACCCAACACACACGAGTATGATCATCGATGAATGTAATGAACCATTTAGCCCCAGAAACATTATTGATACGCGATGGTCCCTAAATATCACTATGAATTAGAGAAAAAGGTTGTGATTCTTTATAGGTCTGTGTGGGAAAATGAACTCGATGGTGTTTAGATAACTCGCAAACCTCACATTGAAAATCATGAAGATTCTTATTCTTAAACAAAGTGGGAAACAACTTTTTTAGGTATGAAAAATTTGGATGACCTAGTCTATTGTGCCAAAGCATTATCTCTTGGTTGGAGGTACTTACGTGTATATGAGATAGATTGGTTGAAGGACTAGGTTCACTTTCGAAGTAGTAAACCCATCGACCTCCTTAGCACTTCCAATCAACTTTCCTGTACACGTATCCTGAAATTCACAGTGAGAAGGGAAACACTTAGCAACACAATTAAGATCTTTGGTGAATTTGCTAATTGAAAGGAGGTTACATGAGAGATTTGGAACATGTAGAACAAAGACAAGTGAAAGAGTTTTGGGAGTTAGGAATACATCTCTTTCCCGCAACAGGGGATAAAGAACCATCCGTTACTTTAACCTTTTCTCTACCCGAACAAGGTGTATAAGAAATATACAAATTAGAGTGACCTGTCATATGATCTGTAGCTCCAAAATCTATGATCCAAAGATAACTTTGAAGGCGATCGATATTGAAAGTAGTAGAAAAGGCACCTGATTCAGCTAATGAGCAAGAATAATATGGTTGATTCATAATGTAAACGGTGGTTATGGCAGAAACTGAATCAGAAATTGAAAACGATGGTTATGGTAGCAGAATTGATGATCATACTTGTGAATAGACCCCGTGGCCGACCGGTTCGGTTGAGGTTCGACCCCAATCCGAACCGGTCGGAACCGTAAGGTTCCACCGGTTCTACGGTTCCAATAGGAACCGAAACGGTTCCGGTTCCCTGCCCTTAATATAAAAAAAAAAAAACTGTTTTTTATAATATATATATATATATATAAATTACTAATATATCCTTAATAATAGTAATAAAACGATTATATTTAGGGGCATTTTTGGTATCCAAAAAATTCTAAAACTCTATAAATAGGATTCATTTTTCATTATTTCAACACACCAAATTCTCAACTCTCTCATTTCCTACAATTCTCTTATTCTCAATCTCAATTCATACAATTCTCTTATTTTCAATCTCAATTCAATTAGTTATTATCAGTCGCAATTAATCAATTTTCTTATTTTTCTTCATAATTTCTCAAACGAAAAATGGCAAGCTCATCTGAGAACATAATGTCAAATATGCCAACCCAAGAGAGCGGCCCTAGTGTCGGTGCACAATCACGGAGAAGAGAAGTCAATGCTCGTTCTTTTATGACAAGCATTTCAATACAAAGATGCATTATGTAGTTTTTTTTTCTGAACATGTTCAAAATGTCACACTTTATCCTAGTCAATGGGATATTTATAAAAACATTTTAGATATTTTAAAAGTTTTTAATGAAGCTACTTTAACTTTTAGCGGTGTTTATTATCCAACAGCATATTTATTTCTTCTTGAAAGTTTGAATATTGTTGGTGCTCTCGATGAACATGCTGAAAGTAGCGATCCTAATGATATTGTTTTGTTAAAAGCTATTACTGTTATGAAGGTAAAATAGTTGAATTATTTTAGAGACATTCATTTACTTTATCTTATTGATGTTGTTTTTGATCCTAGATTTAAATTAGAAGGTTTGAATGGTGCTTTACAAGCTTACTATGGTTATTTAGGAATATTAGAAGAAATTGATATTACAAGAATAATGACGAAATTAAGAAATGATTTAATTGAGTTATTTAATGATTATATTGTAAGATATAACTTAGGAACATTAGGTGAATCTAGTAGTAGCGACCCGGTAATTCAAACAAGACTCAGCGCAGGGGATCATTGGTTATTGCAACGAAATAAAAAAGTCAGGGATACGACAACTAATAACCCTGAATTAGATAATTATTTATCTACCAATTTCGAGTTTCCTACTGAAAGTTTAGTTAGTAAAAATTTTAAAATCCTTGACTGGTGGAACCGACATCAAAATATATATCTTATTTTATCAATTATTGCTAAAGAGATATTGGCAGCACCTATTTCCACCGTTGCGGTTGAGCAAGCCTTCAGTTTGGGAGACAATATATTGGAAGCTAAACGATCTTCATTACATCCAAGCACTCTAGAAGCAACAACTTGTGTGGATGATTGGACTCGAGCTGATCTGAGACAACAAGAAGATGCCCCCGATGATTTTGAAGATTTGTTCGATAATGCATCTGCAACAACAAGTGCAAGCGGAACCGGAGCTGAAAGATCAATTGATAATGATGATTGATAATTGTAAAATTGTAAATTTACAAAGGGGAAATGTCTTAAAATTGTAATGGAACTACGTGAGCTTTGATTCCTTTCACCCCTGGAGAATACGTAGGCAACTTAAATAAGATAAAAATTTAAGCTCAAGCTCTTCAATGTAATAATTTTATTTATTTATAAAATTAATCTCATTTATTTTAATTTATTTTCGAATTTTTAAAAAAAAAAAGGTTCGGAACCGGAACCGAACCGGAAGGTTCCGGTTCCACACTTGTGGAACCGGAAACCGGTCGGTTCGGTTCGGTTCCGAACCGGAATTGAACCGTCGGCCGGGTCTACTTGTGAACCACTGGGATGAACAGTGATTGAGCTAATGAGTAAGAATAATATGCTGATCAGCAATGAACAGTGTTCTGGGATGAACAGTGATTTCTGATGAAGAGTGACTCCGAGATGAACAGTGATTCAGATGAACAGTATTTTCTGAGATGAACAGTGATTTCGTGTGAACAGTGACTCCGAGATGAACAGTGAAACAACAAAAGCTTAATTTGGCTCTGATGGCCTCAAGGGAAAAAGAAGGCACTATTCCGGCAATAAAGGCCGGTGAAAGTAAAAAATTAGAGCAAACAAGGCTCTGATACCAAGTTGAAAAAATTGAATGTTTTTTTATTCGAATAATTCAAACTATATAAGGAATATGACCTTATATAGTCATAAGACTAAGATAAATATGGAATCTAAAGATACTCATAATTATAATGATTGTGCAATCATATCTAGGGGATTACACAATCATATCTTAGAAATTCTAACATAATCTCCTACCATCACTCTTACAATTATTTTCCACAGTTGTGAATTCAGCTTAATGAAGGGGTGAATTGACTAATAGAATAGGTAATGTGATTATGCGATGAAATAAGTTGAACTAAAACAAGGTCAGTTGAGTTTACATTTCTATCTCAATTAGATAGTTTCTACGCATCAAGTTCATAAAAAACTTAACACAAGTAGTTGGGCATTGCTTCCTCCTCTGGATTTTGCTTGTTTTGTTGATTGAGTGGTTGTCGTGTTACACTTCATGTTGATTTAAGGTAGCCATTAGGGGTAGTAGCCTTGTGGTCTCATACCCTTAAACTTTTGGGTATGACTTTGAGTCCCTAAGAGGACCATGGGTGTGTTTTTTTTTTTTTTAGAAGGTAGCGCCCTTGTTTTATGGTTGTTACATAACCGGCTACCTTTTTGTTTATGGTTGTTACATAACCAGCTACCTTTTTGTTTGTGGTGGTTGCTTCATCAGCTACCTTTTGTTTGTGATGGTTACTTCATCATTGCAGGAACTCAATGCCCCTGTTACATCACATTTGTTGGCTTCCTGCACTACTTGTTGTTAGAGTAGCGGCTAAACATTTCTAAAATTATGTGATTAATTGTGTATATTAACCCTTATACCATTCTTTTGTTAAAATTTTCAGCACTGCCGATAGCATCTCTCTTTCCGTTCCTTTATTTTATGGTGAGTTTAAGTGTTTAACTGTTACATTCCTTGCAGTTCTATATACAGAACAGAATAGATAATCTGTTTCGTGTTCATGCTTTGTGTAAATTAATATTTGAGAGGGAAAGCACTCTGCTAATATATTAGCAGCACTAATTCACACCAATTATTTATGAAGATTTCCCCCCCAAATCGGTCAAGGTCATAAGCATGTAAAAATAACCTCTTATGTGGTATCTGGTCAGACTGGTCTGTATATTCTTCTGGCCATCCATTGGTGTAGTTTGAATTAGGATAGCGCAGTGTACGAGGTTTCCACATTGTGGGCTCTGGGGAGGATTCAATATACACACAGCCTTACCCTTACTTTTCTGCAAAGAGGCTGTTTCCGCGACTCAAACCCTTGAAAATAGAAAATAACAATTCTGGACAGGGGTGGCTCAAGGGAAATATATATATATATATATTTTTTTTATGAGGCCTCGTTACATTCATATTCATATTTTTTAGTTGGTATGATTTCCAATTCTATTACATAACTTTAAAAACAGTGCTTCCCAAAGCTCTAGGTAGCCGCCTAGCTTGCCTAGGTTTAGAACAGGCCCTGATTCTGGAGTGTATAAGGTTAATTGCTGAATACTTGCTGTCAATCTCTTTAATATAATTTTCCCAAACTACTAAAGTGATTTAAACTATTGAAAAATAGTTTGTAAATGCTTTACGAAGAATTCTGCTTATATATTGGACTCTAGTGCAATTGTGTTCTCAATGATTTTGATTATTAATTCATGGAAGGGTTCACAGAATCTGCTGCAATGCTATATACAGATCCCTACATTATACATGAATTTATTAGCTTGAGAAGCAAGAAATATAAGAAGCTTAAAATAGGTCACTATTTAATCATTGACTGCTCTTTTTGAAGTAGCCTTCTGTGTATTACCTATTTTCAGATTAGGGACTTTCATATTGCTGAAAGAGAGGAAGATATTGGCTCCTATGCTGGCTATGTGGGTGAGCTTGTTTTCTATTCTCTCTCTTTCATATCACCATATCTAAATATACCACTGTGCTTAATTGTCATTTAACAGTTCCTCAAGAATGTATTCTAACAAACCTTTTAATACCTTGTAGGATCTTCATTTATGCTTGGCAGAGCTTTAACATCTGTCTTTTGGGGATTAGTGGCTGACCGATATGGTCGAAAACCTGTTATAATAATCGGGACTTCCACTGTGTTAGTGACTGCTCTTTTCATACCAAACCTTGTTATTTCAGCCACTGCATATCTATTTTTTCTCACAACTTTCTGTCTTAAAATGGTCTCAGGGTTATTTTCAACACTCTCTTTGGGCTTAGTGTGAATTTTTGGATGGCCATAATAACAAGGTTTCTTCTTGGGAGTTTAAACGGTTTACTTGGACCAATAAAGGTATTCAAAATTCTTACTGTATGTGATTTCTTTAATATATTTCTGATTTCCTGTGGATATCTGTTTAACTTCTTTCATGACCAGGCGTATGCTTCTGAGATATTCCGTGAGGAACACCAAGCTTTAGGACTGTCAACGGTGAGCTTAATGGTCTATGTTCGAGTTCTTCAAAAAAATTAACTGCAGCATCAAAACTGAGTAACTCTAATTTTATTAATCTAGGTTAGCACATCATGGGGAATAGGATTGATCATTGGCCCAGCACTAGGTGGTTTTCTGGCCCAGGTACTCCTTGTGTGCTGGCAAATACATGTGGCCACGTCCTTTGCTTTTCCTCTTTTTGAAGTATGGTTCTAATGTTTCTCTCAATTTTGAAATCAGCCTGCAGAAAAATATCCAAATCTATTTTCGAAAGAATCTCTATTTGGAAAGTAAGTCAATTTTTACTGCTTAATCACCATTTTTAACTTTTTAGTCCAAGATGTTTAAAGCATGTTGGTATTCTGAAAAGTTAATTGATGCAGATTTCCATACTTCTTGCCATGCCTCTGTATATCACTTTTTGCTTTTGGGGTAACCATTGCTACTTGCTGGCTTCCGGTATGTTAATTTCTGTCTAATCTTTGTCATATTATTATTTCAAGTTGTTGATGTACTCATAAGTAACTCTTTCCTTGCATATCAAGATCATCTGTAAGAATATTAAAATTTGGCCTTTAAAGTTTAAAGAAAGGTGTTTAGTAGGAGTAATAGTCTTGACTACTGCAATAGTTATGACAGTTATTATCAACACATTTACAGGGATTTCCTATTTAATCTCTTGACCATGATCTTCAGTTTTCTATTCTCTTCCCTCTTTCACTTCTTGATTCTGCCCACATAAATTGGGGAATTTAACTTGGAAACTAAGATTATTATATATTTCTGAACTCTATTCCGTAGTCATGGGTTCCAAAAGCTCAAGGTTTTTAATATTTTTGGTAAGGTTCCATTGATTAATATTACAAATTTTCAATTATAGGCATTGATAGGTTCAAAACAACAAGTAGAAATCAATTTAAATGAGAAGTGTACTTCTGACCTTCTCAGAACAAGTACGTATGAGGAAAAGAATCTGAAAATCGAATATTATGATTATCACAATGTTGATTTTTGTATGTATTTTCTTAGATTATGGGCTCCCAAGGCTATAGGATCCCATCCACTGTTGCGAAGTAGGTTGGAATCTAATACCATTTTTAACAACCTAACCAAACAAAACAATCAAAAGTCTTTTCCCACTAGTTGAGGTCGGGTACAAGGATCTTTTGATGCCATTGTGTTCTATCTGGAATCATTGCCTCATTAATGTTAGTAAAATATATGTCTCTTTCTGTCCTGTCAACTTAATCTTCCTCGATCTCGCTTAATATATGGCAACATCATTACTCATCTTTTCTCACAGTGCCACTTAGAGATCTACGTTGTACATGCTTGAACCATCTTGGTTGTGTTTTTATCATCTTCTTCTCAATCGATACTACACCCATTTTCCTACAAATCTCTTCACTTCTAACTCTTCCGATCCTACCCCATTTTTAACAACCCTACATAATATGATATCGTTTGCTGTCCTGATCTATTTTTTTAATTCACCTTAAAGGTCTTATACTGTTTAAGGAAGATTATACATATGTAGCCCACCTTTTTTATTTAGTGATTCGATACTCCGATACCATGTCCTTGCTCCATCCATCTTGACCACTCTTACCATGCCTTGAGAGTCAGATTTTGGGTATTACAACACTCACGAACGAAATCGTAATACTGTGGAGAGTTGCTTTTAGCTTCTATTTCTTTATCTCTCATGTATTACGATAGCTACCCGATGCCAAAAACCTGTTTTCTCTTCATTTTCGATCAACTTACTGATGTTTGATATGTGTCAAAATTAATGGCCATCCCTGGGGTTAGAGCAGTTATAGAGAACCATAAAATTTTAAGTTACTTTTGTTCATTGTTTGTTGAGTTTAAAGACACATTAATGTTTCTATTACATATGCTTGTCTTATACTAGCTAAATTGATACCATCACCTGCATATTTTTTTGTCCTAAATATATCTGGTAATTGCAGGAGACTTTACACACACACAATGAAGATGATTTATCATGTGATGTCTCATATGATGCTTTGGAATCTGCATCTTGTGGGTCTATTGGAGAAGTTAAACAAGAAGGAAAAGATACATCAGCTAAGAAAAGCCTCTTAAAGAATTGGCCCTTAATGTCTTCTATCATTGTTTATTGTGTTTTCTCACTTCATGATATGGCTTACACAGAGGTATGATTCTACATAATTTAAGTTATGTTTGGCTTATTAATTGTTCTCCCTTTCATTTATCTATATGGCTTTATATTTTATTTTTCATGAAAGTTAGTTTTTAGATTGAAATTCCTCTTGTTCTGTCCCTTAATAATAAGGTGTTATGTCTACATTCAGTTAAATAATTTTTAACATATAGGTATAAGTTACTTGTCCTAGTGGGAAACGTCTTGGTTGGTTTGGTTTATAGGTATAAGTTACTTGTCTTACCTGTGATTCCATGGCTACAGCCTACAGCCTCACGCTATAGAGCCCCAAAGGGAGGAAGAGAGGGAAGGAGGGAAACTCAAAACTACAGGAGCCAAAATCTTCCTCTTCTTTTCTGAAATAAGGGCTCCTTTAGTTTCAATAATGCTATATACTCGTGGCAAGATAGTTGGTTGCTGGTAGAAATAAGAATGATGTTGGACTTTCTTCTCTTTATTGTGGATAAAACATCGAAACAAACTTCATGTTTCTTTGTGATAAAAAAGTGATCGTGGGTAAAGGGAAACAACATCCGCCATGCAGTAGTCCTTGTCAACTTGGCTTTATGGGTATTGCCACATTAGTGATATGTTAAACTCTTTGCACTCTCTACTTGGTGCAAACCATCTACTGCCTTGTTTAGCGGCCCAGTTTATGGAAGGTGGGTGGCCCTATCCATTTCTCAATTGGTCAGCCAAGTAACAATATCGACTGCAACAAAACATTTATTTACAGCTGATTTCTGGTTGCATAAGAAACTGGTTTTAGCCGAAGTGAAGATGGTTGGACAATCAATCAGTATTATTGTTTAGCCTCAATATGGATTGACATTTTCGTTAAAAGTTTTCTTGGATGTCAAGGAATTACATTCTTATCATGAAAGTTTTCTTAGATTGTAATTAATTCACAGAAACTTATGATATCATTTTCGAAGATATTACCTGACTTTTAAATAGAAACAATTCGCTAGTTATCTATAAAATACCATGTAATCTTATATTGAGATCGTACTAAGAAAATACTTGACTAATATTCAATAAATAGTTGGAAACAAATAAAATCACAAAAATTATGCTTTATGTCCAGGATTGAGTGGATGCTGCTCAATGAATTCTTTTTTTATTCTGTTCCCTAAAATATCAGCATCGTGTTTTAAACTTATTCTTCCTGCTTCTGCTACCATTAGACAAGAGAGTTGTCATCGTCATATCTGTAGCTAGTACTACCATTACCACTCTATTTTTTGCTACATTATTCCACTATTAGTCATTAGCATCTTCACTAAAAATATAGTGATTTGTTGACACCATAATCATGATTTTGTCATTTCGCAATACTATACTAAAAAAATTGTTATTTTCAGTCTGATATGAAGAATACTATAATTCAATTGGATTATGCAATTAATTAATGTCTTAAAATGAATGTGTAGTTTGAACACCGATTACGTTGGTCATCATAATTTATTGATTTGTTATGACCATTCATGGTAGCATTTCAATATATTTTCAAAGCTTCTTCCTTAAACAGAGGGTTATTATTGCTACCGCAGTTGTTTCGAGCTTCATATCCAAAAAACTATGTTGCTATTTCTGTTGGTTATTTTTCTTCTGTTTGTATATATTTTTATTCAAATTGGCTAAATGTTGTGATTTTCCTTGCTTCTGTAGATATTTTCATTGTGGGCTGTTAGCCCTAGGAAGTTTGGGGGTCTTAGTTATTCATCTGAAAAAGTTGGTGAAGTTCTTGCCATATCAGGTACAAAGTAAATAGTTATATTCCGCCTTCCATAATATAATCGTTTTTGTAATCTTTTTAACTTTTGTCGTAATTGCTACCTATATCTTTCAAAAGCACAGTTTTTTATATTTTATAATTAACCATGTTTGTACTCTTTTTATTTAATCACTAACTGTAATACACGACTCCCCAGGAGGAATTTTTTTTTATGTCATTGTAGGCACTGCATTTTTACACATAAGTCCCTATGATGAGTCTCATTTTGGAGACACTACCTTTTAAGTCACGGAGGTCACGGAAAACGGACATCGGAAGGGGAAATTCAGAATAAACAAGGTTCACTGTTCGTTCGTGCTGCGTTCGTGTTTACGTCGAACGTCAAACGGATTGCGGCGTTCGTGCCGCGTTCGAGGAAGCGTTCGAACGGTGTCGGTAATTCTGGTTTTGCTGCTAGCCTCACATCCAGCCCAATTAGCCCCCCAAAGCCCATAAAACACATCCCATTTAAATAAATAAATATTAATTAAAACATTAACTAAATAAGATAATAATTAAATTAATTAAATAATTAAATAAAACATATACCAAACATAAAATAAACAATTACCAACTTAAACTAAAATCATGCCTAAATTAAACATCACATACTAAATCAAAATATAATCATACCAAGTTAAAATCAATCAACCAATTATATTCCCAATCTAATAAGATTATTCCCAAACTTAAAATATTGTATTCCTAAACCAAGCCAATCAAATATTCAACCTTCCCTATCTAGCCAAGATTTGTCCCCCCCCCCTCAATCTTTGACTTCCCTTAACCAAACCAAATCAAATCCCTCTTTAAATTAGCCTAACCCTTTGCCTATAAAAAGAACCCTTCACCAACCTTCTCAACCCTAGTTTTCTAGACCCTAGTCCCTAGTTAGTCCCTAGTCCCTAGCTCATACACAACACACATAAAAATTACAGGAAGAAGACACCCAAAAAACAGTAAGCAAAAGATAAAGAGGAAACGGCAGCGAAACCACAAGGAAACGATAGCAAAAGACGGAGAACGACGACTCAAAACAGTAAGACAACGAACGAGAACAGTGAACCGGGAGAGTTGCGGAGCATCCACCCTTCCGACGATCGTGTGTACCGTACATCCGAGAGATGATTTAAAGGTTAGACCTGAGGGTACCTTTTCATTAGTTTATATTCGTTTTTTTTATTATTATTGAATTCTATTCGCATGAGAGTCGTTTATGGATGCATGTTGTGGCTTGAATGAAATGGAAGAGTGTCGTCTCTTGTGGTATAGGATGGAAACCCAGACGTAAATTCCGTAGCCGAATCCGAATGGACGGTAGTGCGGTCTGTACATGGGACACAACTCCACGCACCACTTGAGTAAACGGCACCTTCTCTTGTGTGGCGTTGCTTTGGTTTATTTATTTCTTGTCATTTAAATTCTGTATATTGTTTATTCCCGTATGATATGATCGAGTGCATGGGCTTAGTAAGTGCGATGAAAGGTTCCCTAATTGGAGGGGTTAAAATCCTTCACCACGACGCTTTGCTGCACCGATTGATGTGTGTTCGGTTGAATGCGAGATACGTTCAATCGAGCATACCTAGTTTGATATGATTGTCTTTATTTTCGTATGCATGATTCAACCGAGCGCATGGGTTTAGTAAGTGCGATGTGAGATCCCCTATGGGGAGGGGCTAAAGCCCTTTACCACGATGCTTTGCCGCGCCGGTTGATGTGTGTTCGGTTGGATGCAAGACACGTCAATCGGACATACTTAGAATAGTATGATTGTCTTTATGTTTGTATGCATGATGTGTGATGTGACGCGCATGGGCTTAGTATGTTGTGTCTAAAGGTCCTCTCTTTGAGAGATCAAGAGCCCCAAAAGGCCACCTTTACGGCAGTACTTCGCCGCGCCCCTTTATTTTATTGTTTATGTATTGCGTCCCATTTCATGCATCAGGTCTGTTCCCGTTCGAACGCGTTTACGAACGCAACTCGAACTCGCATGCGTTTTTGCCTTATCATGCATCAGGTCTCATTTCCGTTCGAACGCGTTTACGAACGTCATACGAACGTGAGCATTCTGTTTCATTTCCGTTCGAACGCGTTTACGAACGCCATACGAACGTGAGCATTCTGTTTCATTTCCGTTCGAACGCGTTATCAAACGCCATACGAACGCGAGCATTCTGTTTCATTTCCGTTCGAACGCGTTATCAAACGCCATACGAACGCGAGCATTCTGTTTCATTTACGTTCGAACGCGTTATCAAACGCCATACGAACGCGAACCTTCTGTTTACCGTTCGAACGCGCTTACGAACGCTACACGAACGCGCACCCACTGAACTGAGTCCTCTTCATTAGATTTCATGCATAGTTTTCCTAGTAGCTATCTCCACATGTATAAATGCAAATATGTTAATGTATTACAATTCATATGCTTATGTCATGATAACATTTGAGTATTATTTCTTGTGGTATATCGGATGGAAACCCAGACGTAAATTCCGTAGCCGATTCCGAATGGACGGTAGTGCGGTCTGTACTTGGGCTACAATTCCACGTACCGCTTGGAAAGATGCCCATATGTGTGCTTGTATGATTAATATGTGCGCTTGTGTTTTCCTGAATGTGATATGCAAATAAAGTTGTATGTTCGTTGCTATCTTGATATATGTTAAGCATGCAATTTTAAGTGTGAGATATATGTGAAATGCGTACATAAGTTTTATTTTGCATATGAGAATTTAGAAGCATGATACTCTTGGAATAAGTGTTACTTAAGCTTGATTAAATTACTACATAAATCCTTTCATTACAAGTGACATAAGTAAGGGACCATTCCGAACCCAACGGTTTGAGGTCTTCCCTTGCGAGGGGTGAGTGCGGCCTTAATCTCATTTTCCCGGTTCACACCGGGTGGCGACTCCATTACTCTCCGGTTTAGTCCCCCGTGGCTACTCCGTACTCCCAACTAGGCCGCGAGCCTAGGACAGAAAAGCGTCGCCCAGATTTTCTGTCTTCCCACAGTCTGGCGACTCCACTGGGGATAGAGAATTGGCCCCGAAATATTGACTTGTGATGTTTGGATTTATGTTTTAATTGACCGTGTCTATAGTGGATAAAGTGAGGGTTTAATCAAAGGCATTTTTTAGGCTAGGTAATGGTTTGGTGTCTTCCTTCATTCACTACCTTTCTAGAAGGAAAAGCTGTGAAGGTACCTAGATAACCATCTACTCGTAGCCTACTGTGATGGACTAATTTGGAGGACTCGTTGTTTATTCCTGACAACAAGCGATAAGAGCCTAAGAGGCTTAGGTATTTAAGTGAGCCTCGCTCCACCTTCCCTCTGGGGGATCTACAACGGGAAATCCATTTGACAGTCCGTCACACACCATAGCTCATTGGCACGTACCTTAGTGTATAAAAAAAGGTGCGCTCACTTGGTTGCTCGAACCCTTGAGTGGGGAGACCTAGTTGTGGGCCATCCTTCGCCGGTGAGAGCCTTTGTCTATACTCTTACTAACCCACCTATAGACCGGGTTGGCTAAAGTAACAATTATTTCCTTGAGTATGTGCTTGTGGACCATCCTCATTTGGATGCAGTTGGACTATTGGCAGAAATGCGGGCTTGCTGGGCCATTTAAAATGGGGCAAGTTCGTACCTTATGACTATTAGGCCCAAAGCTTCTGAAATGTTGATGGGCCATACTGTAAAAATTATTACGTTTGCATTATCTTCTTCTATGTTTGTGTTTGGGAACATCGTCGTTTGGATCCATTGGGACCATTTATCATGGGATATGGGCTTGTTGGGCCATTTAAACTGGGACAAGGACACATCTTATGACGATTGGGCCAAAAGGCTTCTAAATAACAATGGGCCATTTTATGATTGTGTTCGGAATTTTATCATTTGGATTTAGTTGGGCTCTTTGCCATAAGAACATGAACTCGTTGGGCCATTTAAACTGGGACGGTTCACTCCTATGACAGTTGGCCCAAAAACTTCTAAAATGATGATGAGCCGATTTGTGTGAAAATTTTAATGAGTTGATATATTTCTTGTATCGCATGCATATCATGCATCACATGCACCTCATGCATGCATGCACCATGTTAACCCCTTTTTTTCCTGAAAGCCATCATAGATACCCGTTGGTTAGGGAAGAGGACAGACTTGTCAAAAGACCAAGCAGCCACCAAGAGTACTGGCAGAAGACCCAGCCCAACGGGCTAGGAAGCCCAATCATGCATGCATGCATACACGTAACATATTTGCATCCTTTTTGTGTTTGTTCTGTTTTGTAATAACAGGTTTCAAAAAAAAAAAAAAGAAAAAAAAGAAAGCGTCAAAAGACAAACCAATCAGGAACATCGACAGTACTGTATAAGTCTGGGGGCGAGGCCCATATCAGTATTAGTCTTGGGGCGAGGCCCATATCAGTATCAGTCTGGGGGCGAGGCCCATATTAGCAGTATCAGTCTGGGGGCGAGGCCCATATCAGTATCAGTCTTGGGGCGAGGCCCATATCAGTATCAGTCTGGGGGCGAGGCCCATATTAGCAGTATCAGTCTTGGGGCGAGGCCCGTATCAGCATCAGTCTTGGGGCGAGGCCCGTATCAGTATCAGTCTTGGGGAGAGGCCCCTATCAGCATCAGTCTGGGGGCGAGGCCCATATCAGCATCAGTCTGGGGGCGAGGCCCATATCAGTATCAGTCTTGGGGCGAGGCCCATATCGTATCAGTCTGGGGGCGGGGCCCATATCAGATGTATCAGTCTTGGGGCGAGGCCCATATCAGCATCAGTCTGGGGGCGAGGCCCATATCAGAATCAGTCTTGGGGCAAGGCCCATATCAGTATCAGTCTGGGGGCGAGGCCCATATTAGCAGTATCAGTCTGGGGGCGAGGCCCATATCAATATCAGTTTAGGGCGAAGCCCACATCATTCCGCGGCCGAGGCCCACATCAACAAAATTTTGGAATGAATCCAGGGAATGAATCCCAGGGTCGAGGCCCACATCAGCAGAATTTTGGAATGAATCCCAGGGTCGAGGCCCACATCAGCAGAATTTTGGAATGAATCCAGGGAATGAATCCCAGGGCCGAGGCCCGCATCAGCAGAATTTTGGAATGAATCCGAGGGTCGAGGCCCACATCAGCATCAATCCGGGGGCGAGGCCCATGTCAGTAGCAGTTGGGGCCGAGGCCCACTTCAACATCAGTTTTGGGGATGAGTCCCAGGGTCGAGGCCCACATCAAACACAGTTTGGAATGAGTACCAGGGTCGAGGCCCACATTACATCAGTATCAGCATTGTTGGGTATGGCATTCTGGGGGCGAGGCCCATATTACATCAGATCAGTTCTGCCGAGAATGGCACTCCGAGAATGGAGATATAGTCCGGGAATGGGCAGTTCAAGAATGAACAAGTCGGAAATGACACTCCGAGAATGGAGATATAGTCCGGGAATGGACAGTTCAAGAATGAACAAGCCGAGAATGGCAATCCAAGAATGGAGCACAGTTCAAGAATGAACAAGTCGGAAATGACACTCCGAGAATGGAGATATGGTCCGGGAATGGACAGTTCAAGAATGAACAAGCCGGGAATGGCACTCCAAGAATGGAAGAACGGTTCGGGAATGAACCACCTCACAGTCACGGTTCAGGAATGAACCACCTCACAGTAACGGTTCGGGAATGGACCACCTTACAGTAACAGTTCGGGAATAAAGCCCAGGGGAATAAAGCCTTATATCAACACAGTTCGGGAATAAAGCCCAGGGGAATAAAGCCTCATATCAACACAGTTCGGGAACAAAGCCCAGAGGAATAAAAGCCTCATGTCAGTATAGTTTGAGAATAAAGCTCAAGAGGAAGAAAGCCTCATATCAATATAAGTTTGAGAACAAAGCTCAAGGGGAAGGAAAGAAGCTCATGTCAGTACAGTTCGGGAATAAAGCTCGGGAGGAATAAAGCCTCATCTCAACACAGTTCGGGAATAAAGCCCAGGGGAATAAAGCCTCATATCAACACAGTTCGGGAACAAAGCCCAGGGGAATAAAGCCTTATGTCAGTATAGTTTGAGAACAAAGCTCAAGAGGAAGAAAGCCTCATATCAGTATAAGTTTGAGAACAAAGCTCAAGGGGAAGAAAGCCTCATGTCAGTACAGTTCAGGAAGAAAGCCTGCATTCAGCTCAGTACGGGAATAAAGCCCACATTCAGTACAGTTCAGGAAGAAAGCCTACAAACTCGGGAGGAATAAAGCCTCATCTCAACAGTTCAAGAATGAACATGCCGGAAATGGCACTCCGAAAATGGAGCATGGTTCGAAATGGACCATCATCTCATCACTTGCCGAAAATGGCACTCCGAAAATGGAGCATGGTTCGAAAACGGACTACTTTCACATCTCGCCGAAGCGGCACTCCGAAAATGGAGCACAGTTCGGAAATGGACCAAGGAAGGCCTAACCCATCGGAATATAATACATATACATGCATACATGCATACATGCATACATACCACATACATGCAATGTTTGTTTCGTGTTCGCAGGTTTATAACAGCAAAGACCATCTCATCAAGTAACGGTTCAAAAATGAGCCACAATCTCGCACAGCACAGTTCAGGAAATGGACCGCTACCACAACAGAGGCCGAAAATGGCGTTCCAAAATGGAACACACACAGCAGATGCCGAAAATGGCGTTCCAAAATGGAACACACACAACAAATGCCGGAAATGGCGCTCCAAAATGGAGCACATACACGAAAGATGCCGAAAATGGCGCTCTAAAAATAGAGCACGGTTCGGGAATGAACCAGGGGTCGCAGCACCTCACCACCAAATCAACGCAACTCAACACATGGTAAGTCAAGTGGCAGCTGGCGAGCCATGTAAGTAGAAATGCATTGCATAACTTTGATAGGATTGTCACTGTTGCACATTACACAAGTCCCATCAAAGTGGGGGCGACTGTAGGCACTGCATTTTTACACATAAGTCCCTATGATGAGTCTCATTTTGGAGACACTACCTTTTAAGTCACGGAGGTCACGGGAAACGGACATCGGAAGGGGAAATTCAGAGATAAACAAGGTTCACTGTTTTCGTTCGTGCTGCGTTCGTGTTTACGTTCGAACGTCAAACGGATTGCGGGCGTTCGTGCCGCGTTCGAGGAAGCGTTCGAACGGTGTCGGTAATTCTGGTTTGCTGCTAGCCTCACATCCAGCCCAATTAGCCCCCCAAAGCCCATAAAACACATCCCAATTTAAATAAATAAATATTAATTAAAACATTAACTAAATAAGATAATAATTAAATTAATTAATAATTAAAAAAAACATATACCAAACATAAAATAAACAATTACCAACTTAAACTAAAATCATGCCTAAATTAAACAAATCAGATACTAAATCAAAATATAATCATACCAAGTTAAAATCAATCAACCAATTATATTCCCAATCTAATAAGATTATTCCAAACTTAAAATATTGTATTCCTAAACCAAGCCAATCAAATATTCAACCTTCCCTATCTAGCCAAGATTTGTCCCCCCCCCTCAATCTTTGACTTCCCTTAACAAACCAAATCAAATCCCTCTTTAAATTAGCCTAACCCTTTGCCTATAAAAAGAACCCTTCACCAACCTTCTCAACCCTAGTTTTCTAGACCCTAGTCCCTAGTTAGTCCCTAGTCCCTAGCTCATACACAACACACATAAAAATTACAGGAGAAGACACCCCAAAAAACAGTAAGCAAAAGATAAAGAGGAAAGGAAAGCGCAGCGAACCACAAGGAAACGATAGCAAAAGACGGAGAACGACGACTCAAAACAGTAAGACAACGAACGAGAACAGTGAACCGGGAGAGTTGCGGAGCATCCACCCTTCCGACGATCGTGTACCGTACATCCGAGAGATGATTTAAAAGGTTAGACCTGAGGGTACCTTTTCATTAGTTTATATTCGTTTTTTTTATTATTATTGAATTCTATTCGCATGAGAGTCGTTTATGGATGCATGTGTGGCTTGAATGAAATGGAAGAGTGTCGTCTCTTGTGGTATATAGGATGGAAACCCAGACGTAAATTCCGTAGCCTGAATCCGAATGGACGGTAGTGCGGTCTGTACATGGGACACAACTCCACGCACCACTTGAGTAAACGGCACCTTCTCTTGTGTGGCGTTGCTTTGGTTTATTTATTTCTTGTCATTTAAATTCTGTATATTGTTTATTCCCGTATGATATGATCGAGTGCATGGGCTTAGTAAGTGCGATGAAAGGTTCCCTAATTGGAGGGTTTAAAATCCTTCACCACGACGCTTTGCTGCACCGATTGATGGTGTTCGGTTGAATGCGAGATACGTTCAATCGAGCATACCTAGTTTGATATGATTGTCTTTATTTTCGTATGCATGATTCAACCGAGCGCATGGGTTTAGTAAGTGCGATGTGAGATCCCCTATGGGGAGGGGCTAAAGCCCTTTACCACGATGCTTTGCCGCGCCGGTTGATGTGTGTTCGTTGGATGCAAGACACGTTCAATCGGACATACTTAGAATAGTATGATTGTCTTTATGTTTGTATGCATGATGTGATGTGACGCGCATGGGCTTAGTATGTTGGTCTAAAGGTCCTCTCTTTGAGAGATCAAGAGCCCCAAAAGGCCACCTTTACGGCAGTACTTCGCCGCGCCCCTTTATTTTGTTGTTTATGTATTGCGTCCCATTTCATGCATCAGGTCTGTTCCCGTTCGAACGCGTTTACGAACGCAACTCGAACTCGCATGCGTTTTGCCTTATCATGCATCAGGTCTCATTTCGTTCGAACGCGTTTACGAACGTCATACGAACGTGAGCATTCTGTTTCATTTCCGTTCGAACGCGTTTACGAACGCCATACGAACGTGAGCATTCTGTTTCATTTCCGTTCGAACGCGTTATCAAACGCCATACGAACGCGAGCATTCTGTTTCATTTCGTTCGAACGCGTTATCAAACGCCATACGAACGCGAGCATTCTGTTTCATTTACGTTCGAACGCGTTATCAAACGCCATACGAACGCGAACCTTCTGTTTACCGTTCGAACGCGCTTACGAACGCTACACGAACGCGCACCCACTGAACTGAGTCCTCTTCATTAGATTTCATGCATAGTTTTCCTAGTAGCTATCTCCACATGTATAAATGCAAATATGTTAATGTATTACAATTCATATGCTTATGTCATGATAACATTTGAGTATTATTTCTTGTGGTATATCGGATGGAAACCCAGACGTAAATTCCGTAGCCGATTCCGAATGGACGGTAGTGCGGTCTGTACTTGGGCTACAATTCCACGTACCGCTTGGAAAGATGCCCATATGTGTGCTTGTATGGTTAATATGTGCGCTTGTGTTTTCCTGAATGATGTGATATGCAAATAAAGTTGTATGTTCGTTGCTATCTTGATATATGTTAAGCATGCAATTTTAAGTGTGAGATATATGTGAAATGCGTACATAAGTTTTATTTTGCATATGAGAATTTAGAAGCATGATACTCTTGGAAATAAGTGTTACTTAAGCTTGATTAAATTACTACATAAATCCTTTCATTACAAGTGACATAAGTAAGGGACCATTCCGAACCCAACGGTTTGAGGTCTTCCCTTGCGAGGGGTGAGTGCGGCCTTAAATCTCATTTTCCCGGTTCACACCGGGTGGCGACTCCATTACTTCTCCGGTTTAGTCCCCCGTGGCTACTCCGTACTCCCAATGAGGGCCGCGAGCCTAGGACAGAGAAAAGCGTCGCCCAGATTTTCTGTCTTCCCACAGTCATGAAACCTCTCAATATGTATGTTTTGAACCTAAAAAAATGCCAATTCTCTACCATCAATAGCTTCATTTTATTTTCTTGTGTTGAATCCTCTTCCTCAATTGATTTAAGTTATAATAATCTGTATTTGTATTAGTTGTTTTGTTTGTGGTTGTCTTTAGTTCATGTGCTTTGAGCCTGATGGACTATGTTAGAGCTTAAATTTAATATCTTATGTCGCTAACGAAGGAGTTCCTGGACTAGTTTATAAGCTATGGACTCTCCTAACTTTGTAGATGCATTTTGGGTTGTAAAACCCAATAACAAATATGCGACGGTCCGTGTGCCCAAAGTGGACAATATCTATTTGGTTGTTGGGCTCAAACCATTACAAATGGTATCAGACGAGTCACAACCCGATGTATGGATGAATATATTATCATTATGTCATGTTTCCGGTTATCCTCAACGAGGACGCGAGGTTCTATGGGGGAATATTGTAATATCCCATATCACTAGCGAGAGAGTTCCTAGACTGGTTTATAAGCCATGGACTCTCCTAACTTGGTAGACGCTTTTTGGATTGCAAAGCCCAACAACAATTCTATGATGGGCTATGTGCTCAAAATAGACAATATTTACTTGGTTGTTGGCCCTGAACCATTACATTAAATACCATTATTCGGCCCTTTCCATGCTTTTTGGTTAAGCGGTGGCTTTAACAACTATTAACGCAAACTTCCGTGATTGGTGTGACCTTATCATGGTAGTAAAACTAACTTTGATGAAGAGGTTTTGTGTTTGAATCCTCCCAGTCTACTAGCTAAATGTTGGTTGTATGTTTGATTTCGCGTAATAAATTCATTACTTAAACTTGGCCTTGCACATGAAGAGACCTGTTAAAGTTTAAGTACTATTTTTAGCATTTTCCTATCTGTTTAAATATTTGAGATTCATGAGGACTCATATGAAGGGACGTGTTGAAGTTTAAGTACTATTTTGTAGTCTTTTCCTATCTGTTTAAACATTAGAGATTCATGGGGACACATGAGTTAATAATTTCCAAATACCACGAGATGCTACGTTAACTTTTAAAACTCATGAAGCATCTCTTGTTATAGTCTCAAATTTGTCTCACTCTACAAATATGCTTGACCATTATCCATGTATTGAACTTCTAGGTTTCAGCCTCCTCGTTTTCCAACTTTCTCTATACCCATATGTGGAGAGGCTTCTTGGGACGATAATGGTAGCACGCATTTCAGGGGTAAATTCTGAACATTGTCTATCATTTAGTTTGTCTAAACTTGTATGCTTCAAAACCTTTTTTCCTTTATGCTCATGGTTAATTTCTTATGTACAGATTTTGTCAATACCTCTTTTGACAAGCTACCCTTATATAGCAATGTTATCAGGGTTCAGCCTTGCCTTGCTGATAAATTGTGCTTCTGTGCTGAAGAATTGTTTATCTGTAAGTGGATATACTTTATTAGATTATGATTATACTGGTAGCTATTTTCTAGTAACTGACTACTGATATCAAGCAGTGTTAGTCGGTGAATAATTAATTAGGTCAAATTGAGATGTTTGGAAACTACTTGCTGTTGTTTGTATGGATATAAACTGTCAACTCAAAGTTTAGTTAATTTATGCATATTATATGAAATCTTGTCATGACTTGTGATCTTGAATTTTTTTTAGTTGATTATTGTTCCTTTCTTTTCTTCTTCATTAAATGATTACTTCACTCGTAAATGGAATATAACTAACTCTACTATTTCTTGCCTTGTATAGTTGTATGTTTATGATTTCTTATTTACTTGATTACTCCGTATGAGGTGCGAATTGTTTTGGACGTAAATGGAATATAACTAACTCTACTACTTATTGCCTTGTATAGTTGTAAGTTTATGATTTTTTATTTACTTGATTACTCCTTGTGGGGTTTGAATTGTTCTGGAGTGACTGAATTACGCTCACTGTACTTTCTGAACCATTGATGAAGAAAGAGGATGAATTCCCCATAGATATGTTGATTATATGGAGGTTTGTTGGATTAAGAGTGAATGTAGGTTCATATTAGGTTAAGGTTATTGAATACATCCAAATGCTAATTTCCTCAACTGTTTTATTTAGGAGCTTGGATTTAGAGGAGGTTGGTAAGAGTAGGAAACTGGGAGAATTTTCCATTCCAATTCCCACTTGTCATACAATATGCATAAAAGATAAACTTATATTGGATAATATGATCCCATGCATAAGCAATTTTATTTCTGGTTAGTGATAGTTCTGCTAATTCTCTACTGTATCTAATCTATTGAATGTGGTACTTTCTCAAATTAATGGTCTCACTCTGAGATCAATGATCAAAAGAAAGGAAAAAGATCTTAACATCTCAGTTTCTGTCGTGAAAAATCAATCTGTCAATAGCGCTCTTAATCAATTCAGTTTTCATATTTTTAAATCAATGCCTTTAAATCTTATTTATCAGTGTTGTAGTAACTTTTTATTTATTTTTTATTTTTGTTATAACTAGGTGTCTATCATAACTGGACTATTCATTCTGCAAAACAGAGCAGTGGTAAATTTCTTTCCTTGGTTTGTTTAGTATAGTTCAATGCTTTCAGTTGTGTCGTTTCCAGTTCTTAGGTATATGTGTCAAGCTGATTTGACAAAGTATGGCTCGACAGGACCAGGATCAAAGAGGAGCTGCTAATGGAATTGCTATGACCGCAATGTCGCTTTTCAAAGCTGCTGGTCCAGCTGGAGGAGGCGCATTGTAAGTGTCCTATAGATTTCTTTAGATTGTTTTAGGTGATAATGAAACTGATGGTAGGATGGTATGTGGACAATGTATAATGAATGCTAATGCTAATCCCTTCTACCATGAAAAGATTAATATTGGAAAATAAAGAGCATCATTCCTGGTGTATCGGGAAAAAAATTAGGTTGTAGATTCTTCAGGGGAAGGATAATACTTTCTTATGCCTAGTTGTAATGGAAGGATTATACCAGTTACAGTCAAGGGATGCCCTATACACAAGTCCACAATAAGAATTTTTTGTTCAATTTCAACATATTATTATTACTGCATTCATTCCTCCCTTCATAGGAACTTCAGCTCTACGGACTGGAAACGCTATAGCTGTGTCCAATTCATTAAGGTGTAGTTGCATCACCAAAGTTCAGTATTATCTATCTATATCTTCAAGTCACTTTGTAATTCCATCCTAGAGTTAACAAAATAGCCATTGTGCCTACAATTTTGCATCTAATGCCCTAGGTTCAGTAAATCAGTTGCAACATGGGATCTTCATAGATTCCTTAAGCCAGAGAAGCTATTCCAGCCAGGTGAAATAGTTTTTCTCATTTTGAATTCAAGGTTTAATATCTTTCAGTGAGCAATTATATATATATTAATATATATATCACAAAACAGACCATGAGATGAGTAGTCTACCTACATCGATGCCTATCAAATGGATTATGTTATGACGATATTGATGCTAGTAGCGAGATTGATCGTGACCTTGATAAAGAGCAAGGGCTTCTGCTTAACCTATAACCTAATTACATAAAAATAATCATGATAACTTTTTATTTTATTTTACTTAAAAGAATGTAACAGAAGACTAAATTGATCAGGCTCAGTAACTCCACAATTTGGGTTCTTGCAGATTTTCTTGGGCACAAAAGCGTCAAGATGCTGCCTTCCTCCCAGGTACGATATTAATGGAAATTCTCAGTATAGTTTCTTCTTGTTGGTCCTGGATAAAACTATAAAAATGAACTAGCTTACCATTTGATTGTTCGCTTTCAAGAAGGATGCATTTGTTGATTAATGAGATGTCTTTTAATGACAGAGATTTAGGATTTGTATTTGGCTCTCTCTTTATTGCATTTACCATGTGACAGAAGAGGTTTAGGTCCACATGCCTTGTTATTACATTGTAGGATTTACAATTGTTAAATTAAATAATGCATCCCGATACATAGACAGGACAATAAAAGAGTGAAAAATAAATCACAGGATTACATTTGCTGTCTTGAAGTTTATAGATCAAGAATGAAGTTATTATAGTTGTTTACTTCCTAACTGAAATGAAAACCAATTTAGCATGTCATCTGTTAAAACAACATTTCTTTTGTTTCTTTTAACAATTTCACTACTCTGTGAGGCATATAAAGTCTTCAAAAATCATCTTTATACAAAGTTCTTTCCTCCACAAGTACCCCAATTATCATCTACCATATCATTGACGATGTACGGTGCTATATGAGTTTCCAAAGCTTTATCTGTTTAAATTTTTAATGCAGGTAACCAGATAATTTTCTTCATTCTAAACGCGGTGGAGGCAGTCGGAGTATTGATGACATTCAAGCCCTTTTTAGCTCAACGCCGCGACTAAGGATAGATGAACCCTTTAAATTTTTCAAGTAAAGCTTTGAAAATCATCAACAAATTGATTCTTTAGCGATGGTTTTATGACTTACGATTATTGTTGCCAATTTGTTTGTACCTTTTAGCTATTACAGACCATGCTTATTGCCATTTTACAGTTTTACTAATTTCTGTTGATACATAGCCTTGGGAAGGATTCATGTATCCTCAAACCTCAACATTGAGTGTAATTATCACAAACCTCCCATAGGGTATTGTAGACACTTGCATTTTTGCATGAAAGCCCGATGATGAGCATCGTATGGAGATACTACCCGATAAGTTGCGGAAGTTGCGAGAAACGGACTTCGGAAGGGAAAATTCAAAAATAAGTACATCTTCAGATTTAATTCGTTTGTTTAGCCTCGGATTCACTCGATTAATCTCTGTTTTAACTATTAGGCTCGGCCCAAAATCCCCGCAACCTACACCAAGCCACACGCCCAAGCCCAAAGAACCAAGCCACACGCCCAAACCCATCCAAAGCCCATACGCACCCATCCAAAACCCTAACCCTACCAAGAAACCCTAACCCTAATTCACCACTATATAAAGACCAGTAAACTAAACCTATCCCCTCTCTTCTTCCCATCAAACTCACGCCCACAAAAAAGCAGACGATGGTACCCTAACGCCTTCTTCTTCCTCACACATTCAGCAGCTCAGACCTAGCAATTCCCCTCATCAAACTATCGAGCAACAAACCAAAAAGAATCCTAGCTTTTCTCTTCATCTCTCTCCACGTATAACCAATAACAAAGCCATAACAGGCCCAAAAAAAAAAAAAAAAAAAAAAAAAAAAAAAAAAAAAAAAAAAAAAACGCAAAACAAATCTAAGACAGATGCCCGTTCACCAATTCAACACAAAACCTACCGCTATCCTAGGACACGCTCACAACTTCCCTTCTCTCTCAACACCATGAACCAGTAAAGTACTTCCATCTCTCGGTCATTTGACAGAAACACAAGCAGTCATCCTCCAATCAAATGCGTAAACAAACAAGAAGAAGAACCCTAAATAGTCTCGCCCTCTCTCTCTCATTGAAGACCTACGCTGCTATTTCACGAACCAAACACAAACTGGACACCACTCACGTGAACCAAACCGACACAAAATATCAGCCCCTTAACAAACAAATACCTCACTGCCACACATACACACCACACTAGCCGATTCAACAAACAACAATAACCCTGAAACCCTTAACCACGTGGAATCAAGGAAGCAACAACAAACTAAACCAAATCGGCAAGTGAAACAAGCCAAGAACACGCAAAAACCCTGAGCCAAACTGCCTCCACCGATTCAAAAAAAAGGGCAACAAATAACAGCCCCATTGACCGACAAAATAACAATAGGTAACCGACACAAACAAATCAACAAAATTTAGCCCTTACTGAACAGAAAGCAGCCCCCTAAACCACCGAACAATCAACCCTCCAACCACCAAAAGATAACACGAAACCAGCGAGAAAACTGCCCCATAAACCATCAAACAATCACCCAAACAGAAGCTCCAAAATAACCCTAAAACAGTAGCCTTTATCACCAAAGATAACCCCGAAACAGTGACCGAAAACAGCAGTGAAAACAGTCCAAAACAGCGACGAAAAATAGTCCGAAAATAGTGAGCAAAACAATAGCGAAATCGAATCAGAAAATCAGAAAAGTGACGAAGCATTAACCCTTCCGGCGACGTCCCAACGCACTCCCGAGAAGCGACTTAAAAGGTAAGACCTGAGGGCATCATTTGTTATATTTTATTTCGTCGTCCTGGAAACGGCATGCATGGTTGGACGTGAAATACGTCCAACCGGGCATGCGAAGTCCTACATTGTAAACGGCCAAATTCTTTGGTCACATATTTATTATTCCGCATTTATTTCGTATTATTAGTCTTTTATTATTTCACATTTAATTTATGTTTATTGTTGTTTCATTGTTCCACATTTATTTTGTGTTATTTATCTTTCTTCATTGTTTCGCATGTTTGTCTCTTCGGTTATTTATGGTTATATGCATTATCATGTTTCATGTATGTCAATATTGGGTTAGTGATTGAGTGTTGCCTCTCGTGGTATATCGGATGGAAACCTAGATGTAAATTTCGTAGTCGAATCCGAATGGACGGTAGTGCGGTCTGTATTGGGATACAACTCCACGTACCGCTATGGGAAACACTCATGCATGTGTTTATGTGATTATAGATGTCTTTTTTATGATCTCGTTCGAACGCGTTTCCGAACGCTACTCGAACACATGCATTCGGCCTTACCCCGTTCGAACGCGTTTCCGAATGCTAATCGAACGCGCATGCATTCTGTCCTGTCATACATGATATCTCATCCCGTTAGAACGTGTTTATGAACGCTACTCGAACGCATACATTCAGCCTTATCTCGTTCGAATGCGTGCATTCTGTTTACCGTTAGAATGCGTTTACGAACGCTACTCGCACGCGCACATACTGGACAGATTCCTTTATCATGTTTCATGCATATTTGCCTCTTTGGTTATTTCTTTCTGCATCATGTGCTTAATTGTCTGCCATTATTGTTAACGTTTCTATTGTCATTGCCGCACTTCTCTGATTAGCATGTTTTTAGAATTATTCATTTGTTTTCACTTACATTTATGTTTATGGGTGTGCAAACTTGTATGTCATTTGAATTATTCTGCATGTGTTGCATGAGACCTGGTTATACTATTGCATAAATCTTTTCATTACAATTGGCATAAGTAATGGACCATTCCGAACCCAACGGTTTGAGGTCTTCCCTTGCGAGGGGTGAGTGCGGCCTTAAATCATTTCCCAGTTCACACTGGGTGGAGACTCCATTTTATTTCTTCGGTTTAGTCCCCCGCGGGCTACACCGTGCTCCCGAACGGGCCGCGAGCCCGGACAGCGTCGCCCTAATCTCTGTTCACATAGTCTGGCGACTCCACTGGGGATAGAGAATCAGCCCCGAAATAATGTCTTGTAATGTTTGTGATTTGTGCTTTAGTTAACCTTGTCTCATATTTTGCATACCCTTTCTTACCTTGATGATATCATGTATCGTGAAGTCGTTTTCGCTCGAAGCGGCGGATCGTTATATGGTGTCATCATTCGTTGGCACGTACCTTAGGGTATAAAAAATGTGCACTCACTTGATTTTTCGAACCCTTGAGTGGGGAGACCTAGTTGTGGGAAACCCTTCGCCGGCGGGAGCCTTTATCAATACTCTCATAAACTTGCATGAGAACCATAGTTATATGACCTATAGAAGCCACCCTTTATGCTTGTGTTAGAGACCATCATCATTCAGATTCGTTTGGACTTCTTGTCATAAGATACGAACTTGTTGGGCCATTTAAACTGGGACGAGTTTATGCCTTATGACGATTGGGCCAAAAGCTTCCAAAATACCGATGGGCCACTTTATGTTTGGGCCTTATATCATTTGAAGTTGTTTAGCCTTTTATCGCAAAAGTGTAAACCTGTTGGGTCTTTTTCAACTGGGACAAGTTTGCACCTCACAATAATATGATTGAATGCTTTGAAATGATAATGGGCCAACTTGTATGAAAACCTTGATGGGCTTAGAAAATCCAAACATGATTCAAATATTTCAGGAGCATGAGTCTGATATCCACACTGGCTTTCATCCAGGAAGGATACGCTTTGTTATGGCATATTTGTATACTTTTGGATACTTCCAAGTTCATCCCCACAACCGTGATTACCGAATGCCCAATTCGTCGTTTCTAGACAATGACACGATCCCCATAATAGGCTCCGTCAATATTGTAAATGGGCGGTCTTTGTCTTTTACCGATGGAAAGGGACTGAGGTAGCCAAGGTTCACCCATGTAGCGTAGGAGAGACGATTTTTTGTACCCCACATTGGTGCATGGAATAAGCCATACCTAGGACAGAAATGAACTACCACGGGAGTGGGAAAATAAGGTCGGAATGATATATGTTGTTTTGATAACCATTTGCATCTCATGCATGCACACATCATGTTAACCCCGTGTCTTAAAAGCCATCATAGATATCTGTTGGGTTAGAGGAAAAAAAAGAAGAGATTTGTCAAGAAGAGTTTAGCAAACATGAATATTGGGAAAAGGAAGCCGAGAAATAAAAAACTTTATGGCAAGAATAGAAAGACCATTGGGGGGCCTTCAGCAAAAAAAAAGAAAAAAAAGAAGAAAAAAAAAAAGAAAAAAAAAGAGAAAAAAATTGTTTTTTTTTAGTCTTTAATAGTTAGACATAAGTCCGATGATGAAATGGTTTTCTTTAGGGTGAAATCTTAGAAACGATAAACTCTTGATGTGCTTTTATTTGATGCTTTGAGTAGTTGATCTATGTTAGACTCGTAAGCACTTAATTATAGGTTTTTAGCCGTGAAAACCCGAGTAGTCGACAATATGACTAGTTGAAAAAATTGTAGGTTAGTGAATGACCGTTTGCTTAGATGTGTATCTTGATTTGCTTGTGTTATGATGTGTGGTATGGTTGAAAATAAAAGAAAAGTTTCTAAAGAAAAGAATTGAACCACCTATAACCGATAAGCGTGAAGCTACCCATGGGCGAGTATTAGAACCACCATGAGGAGAAATGCTATCTTAAAGGCTAGGTGTGTTGAAAAAAAAAAGAGAAAAAGAAAAAAAAATTAAAAAAAAAAAGACAAAAGAAAAAAGAAAATCATACCATATTGAGCACGGAAAAGCAATTGCAAAACATAATTGAGACATATAGGTTGGTTTGACCCATCGATCCCAATTTCTTAAACGAAATCATTGAGTTGACTTACATGAGGATCAAGCCGTGAAAGAACCTTTGCACACACACACTTTGAGTCTGACTTAGATCATTTATTCAAAAACTCGGATTTGAGTTGTATTGAGTGCTTTGAAGGTTCTCTGGTCTCATTACTAGACATTCTTTGAGGACAATAACATGCATAACTATTTGGACTACTTTGTAGCATGTAATGGGGTATGTTGATATGGAATGCCACATCACGTAGTCCACCTTGACCTAGTGCAAGCAACGAAGAGTAGAAAGCTAAACCAAGTCTGGGGGCGACCAGTCTACCACCTCGCGGATAAGGGACATAACGAGATCCTGAGCTATGGAACCAAAGAGAACTGAGCAATTACCAGAAGAGAATTGACAAAGGAAATTGTAAACAGGCCCAGGGGGCGACCAAAGACATTTGTAGGCAAATGGAACTAAAGGACACAAGGAAGGCCTAACCCATCGGGATATGAAATACATTCATGTATACATGCATACACGTCACATGCACGCAATTTCTTGTTTTGTTTTTGTTCGCAGGTTTTGGAAGAAAATGAAAGTGCGACAAAGACAAACAGTATCAGGAATGAATCCCAGGGCCAAGGCCCACATTATCAACAGTTTCGGGAATGAATCCTAGGGTCGAGGCCCACATTATCAGCAGTTTCGGGAATGAATCTCATGGTCGAGGCCCACATTATCAGCAGTTTCGGGAATGAATCCCAGGGTCGAGGCCCATATTATCAGCAGTTTTGGGAATGAATCCTAGGGTCGAGGCCTACGTTATCAGTAGTTTCAGGAATGAACCTAGGGCTGAGGCCCACATTATCAGCAGTTTCGGGAATGAATCCTAGGATCGAGGCCCACATTATCAGCAGTTAGGGAATGGATCACAGGGTCGAGGCTCACACTATCAGCAGTTCGGGAATGGATCCCAGTGTCGAGGCCCACATTATCAGCAGTTCGGGAATGGATCCCAGTGTCGAGGCCCACACTATCAGCAGTTTGGGGAATGAATCCCAAGGTCGAGGCCCACATTATCAGCAGTTTCGGGAATGGATCCCATGGTCGAGGCCCACACTTTCAGCAGTTTGGGGAATGAATCACAGGGTCGAGGCCAACACTATCAGCAGTTCGGGAATGAATCCTAGGATCGAGATCCACAGTATCAGCAGTTTTGGGGGATGAATCCCAAGGTCGAGGCCCACAGTATCAGCAGTTTCCTGAATGGATCTCAGGGTTGAGGCCCACACTATCAGCAGTTTGGGGAATGAATCTCAGGGTTGAGGCCCACATTATCGGCAGTTTGGGGAATGAATCTCAGGGTTGAGGCCCACATTATCGGCAGTTTCGGGAATGAATCACAGGATCGAGGTCCACAATATCAGCAGTTTGGGAATGAATCCCAGGATCGAGGCCCACTGTAGGCACTGCATTTTTACACATGAGTCCCTATGATGAGTCTCATTTTGGAGACACTACCTTTTAAGTCACGGAGGTCACGGGAAACGGACATCGGAAGGGGAAATTCAGAATAAACAAGGTTCACTGTTTTCGTTCGTGCTACGTTCGTGTTTACGTTCGAACGTCAAACGGATTGCGGGCGTTCGTGCTGCGTTCGATGATGCGTTCGAACGGTGTCGGTAATTCTGGTTTTGCTGCTAGCCTCACATCCAGCCCAATTAGCCCCCCCCAAAGCCAATAAAACACATCCCAATTTAAATAAATAAATATTAATTAAAACATTAACTAAATAAGATAATAACTAAAATAATTAAATGATTAAATAAAACATATACCAAACATAAAATAAACAATTACCAACTAAACTAAAATCATGCCTAAATTAAAATCAATCAACCAATTATATTCCCAATCTAATAAGATTATTCCCAAACTTAAAATATTGTATTCCTAATCCAAGCCAATCAAATATTCAACCTTCCCTATCTAGCCAAGATTTGTCCCCCCCTCAATCTCTGACTTCCCTTAACCAAACCAAATCAATCCCTTTCCTTGTCAAACCTAACCATTTGCCTATAAAAAGAACCATTCACCAACCTTCTCAACCTTAGTCTCTAGTCCCTAGCTAGCTAGTCTCTAACTCATACACAACACACATAAAAACTACAGGAAGAAGACACCCAAAAACAGTAAGCAAAAGATAAAGAGGAAATAGGAGCAGAACGGAGTTGGAGCCGCAAGCAAATCAGTAAAGACAACGAACGAGAACAGTGAACCAGTGAACGGGAGAGTTGCGGAGCATCCACCCTTCCGACGATCGTGTACCATACATCCGAGAGGTGATTTAAAAGGTTAGACCTGAGGGTACCTTTTCATTAGTTTATATTCATTGTTTATTGAATTCTATTCGCATGAGAGTCGTCTATGAATGCATGTTGTGGTCTTTGAGTAGATAATATGCATGAATTATGAGATGTAATATGTTGTGGGTATTGGATGAATGAGAGATGTGTCAACTCTCGCGGTATATCGGATGGAAACCCGGACATAAATTTCATAGCCGATTCCGAATGGACGGTAATATGATCTGTACTCGGGCCACAACTCCACGTACCGCTTGAGTAAACGGCACCATCTCTCTTTCGTTGTGTTGCTTTTTGTTTATTTAGTTTTCTCTTGAATTCAATATATTGTTTATCTTTGTATGATTCAACCAAGCGCATGGGCTTAGTGAGTTAGTCCAAAGGTCCTCCATTTGTGAGACAAAGAGCCGAAAAGGCCACCTTCGTGACACTACTTCGCCGCGCCGGTTGATGTATGTTCGGTTGGACGCAAGATACGTTCAATCGAGCATACTTAGTTTGATATTATATCTTCATTTTTGTATGTATAAGTCAATCGAGCGCATGGGCTTAATAAGTGTGATGTGAGACCCCCTATGGGGAGGGGCTAAAGGCCCCCTTTTCCACAATGCTTTGCCGCGCCGGTTGACGTGTGTGTTCAGATTGGATGTGAGATGTGTTCAATCGGGCATACTTGGTTGATATGATTGGTTCTAGTCTTGTATGTGTGACGTGATGCGCATGGGCTTAGCATGTTGGTCTAAAGGTCCTCTCTTTGAGAGATCAAGAGCCCCAAAAGGTCACCTTTACGGCAGTGCTTCGCCGCGCCCCTTTATTTTCTATTTATTGCATCCTATTTCATGCATCAGGTCCGTGTCCGTTCGAACGCGTTCCCGAACGCAACTCGAACGCGCATACATTTTGCCTTATCATACATCAGGTCTCCTTTCCGTTCGAACGCGTTTACGAACGCTACTCGAACGTGAGCATTCTGTTTCATTTCCGTTCGAACGCGTTTACGAACGCTACTCGAACGTGAGCATTCTGTTTCATTTCCGTTCGAACGCGTTTACGAACGCTACACGAACGTGAGCATTCTGTTTCATTTCCGTTCGAACGCGTTTACGAACGCTGCACGAACGTGCACACACTGAACTGAGTCTGTCTTATTATATTCATGCATATTTGCCTATTGGTTGATCTTTCTTTTGTAAATGTGTCAATGTATCACCATTCATATGCTTGTGTCATGATAACATTTGAGTATTATTTCTTGCGGTATATCGGATGGAAACCCAGACGTAAATTCCGTAGCCGATTCCGAATGGACGGTAGTGCGGTCTGTACTTGGGCTACAATTCCACGTACCACTTGGAAAAGTGCCCATATGTGTGCTTGCATGGTTACCATGTATGCTTGTATGGTTAGTATGTGTGCTTGTGTTTTCCTGAATATGATGTACAAAGTTGTATGTTCGTTGCTATCTTGATATATGTTAAGCATGCAATCTTATATATGAAATACATGTATATTTAGGCGCATATTTTATTTTATATATGTGAATTTAGAAGCATGATACCCTTAGAAATAATTGTTACTTCAGCTTGTTTAAATTATTATATAAATCTTTTCATTACAAGTGACATAAGTAAGGGACTATTCCGAACCCAACGGTTTGAGGTCTTCCCTTGCGAGGGGTGAGTGCGGCCTTAAATCTTTGTCCCGGGTCACACCGGGTGGCGACTCCATGTTATTTCGTACTTCCAACTAGGCCGCGAGCCTAGGAACGGCGTCGCTCAGTTTCTGTGTCCCACAGTCTGGCGACTCCACTGGGGATGTGAGAATTGGCCCCGAAATATTGTCTTGTAATGAGTGGATTTATGTTTTAATTGGCCATGTCTATAGTGGATAAGTGAGGGTTTAATCAAGGGCACTTTAAGGCTAGGTAATGGTTTGGTGTCTTCCTTCACTCACTACCTTTCTAGAAGGAAAAGCTGTGAGGATACCTACATGACCATCTACTTGTAGCCTTTGTGATGGACTAATTTGGAGGACTCGTTGTTTATTCCTGACACCAAGCGATAAGAGCCTAAGAGGCTTGGTACTTAAGTGAGCCTCGCTCCACTTCCCTCTGGGGAATCTACAACGGGAAATCCATTTGACAGTCCGTCACACACCATAGCTCATTGGCACGTACCTTAGTGTATAAAAAGGGATACGCTCACTTGGTCACTTGAACCCTTGAGTGGGGAGACCTAGTTGTGGGCTATCCTTCGCCAGTGAGAGCCTTTGTCCATACTCTTGCAAACCCACCCATAGACTGGTTTATATGGTTAAAGTAGCAATTATTTCCTTGAGTATGTGCTTGTGGACCATCCTCATTTGGATGCAGTTGGACTATTGTCAGAAATACGGGCTTGCTGGGCCATTTAAACCGGGGCAAGTTCGTACTGTATGACTATTAGGCCCGAGGCTTCTGAAATGATGGGCCATTATGAAAAAATTATTATGTTATGTTTGCATTATCTCCCTTCTATGCTTATGTTTGGGAACATCATCGTTTGGATTCATTTGGACTATTTGTCATAAGATATGGGCTTGTTGGGCCATTTAAACTGGGACAAGAACGTACTTTATGACAATTGGGCCGAAGGCTTCTAAGTGTTGATGAGCCACTTTGTGCTTGTGTTCGGAATGTTACCATTTGGATTTAGTTGGGCTCCTTGCCATGAGACGTGAACTTGTTGGGCCATTTAAACTGGGATGAGTTCACTCCTATTGCAATTAGCCCGAAAGCTTCTAAAATGATAACGGGCCGATTTGTATGAAAATTTTAATTGATTTAGTATGTTATATATGTTATATGCATCTCATGCACCCCATGCATACATACATCATGCTAACCCTTATGTTCTAAAGCCATCATAGATTCCCGTTGGGTTAGAAAAAAGGAAGACTCACCAAAATACCGAGAACAGACATGAGTGAATCAGATACTGAGGTATCCGGATAGATCAGTTGGAAAGTGGCTTCGCCAAGATTACTGAACAGTTGCAAGCCTTGACTGCTGCCATGACAAATATGGCTGTGCCCCGTGCTGGGGAGAATTCAGAGAATGTAAGGCGCGAGAAGCCTCCGAATGGGTTGGGGGATGATATCCCCGCTTTTGATGATGATAATGCAGAGTATGCAACAGACAGAGTGATTGGGTCTCAGGCCGAGATACAGAAACTCAGGGATCAGGTTGAATCCGTTACCCGCAAGATGAGGGGTAAGAATGAAGATTTGCTAGACTATGAGACAATGAAGTTTGAGGAGCAGTTGCCAGCGCAGTTTAAGATGCCGGATTTGGCTAAGTTCAATGGGAATGGAGATCCGAGGGTGCATCTCCGTCAGTATGTGTCTGTTATGAGTTCAGTTGGCCTGTCTCAGCGCCAAGTCCAAAAGATGTTTGGGATGTCACTCGAGGGGGCACCTGTGGTTTGGTATCATAGCCTTGAGAAGAAGGTTAAGGAAGATTGGAAGGAACTGGCTGATGCTTTTCCGAAGCAGTATGTTACAGACTTGGAGATTGATTTGTCACTTCGAGATTTGGAGAACACTAAGCAGAAGCCGAAGGAGAGCTTCAAAGAGTATGTGGACCGCTGGAGGAGCCAGCTTCTGAAGATGCAGACCCGGCCCTCAGAAAAGGACCAGATCAAAATGATCATCAAGGGCACCAAGCCTCTATTTATGGCAAACTGAGGAGAATGACCTCCATGATTGCAGACTTTCGGCAGTTGAGGGAAACTATCATGGATATTGAGGAAGAAGAGGCCGAGAATAGAAAATTCTATGGTCTAAACAGGAAGCCCATTGGGGGACATTCAGGGACTATGCCTGCTACTGCTGAAGTCACTGCCATTAAGAACAGACGATTTCTAACCTTGGTAAGCCTCTTTCAAAGGTATTCGAAAAGCTGAAGGCACATGGACTCTTAAAACCTTTGGAACCTAGGCCCATTCCAAATCCTGTGCCACCTCACATGAACTTAAACTTATACTGTCACTTCCACCAGAAAAAAAGGCCATGACACCGACAACTGCGCCCGCCTCAGGCATGAAATCCAAAACCTCATCGATGCCCATACAATACCCGACCCAGAAAAAGAACAACCCAATGCACACAGAAATCCCCTGCCCAACTACATGATCAACTCTGGCCTACCTGAAACCCTTGTCCTCCAAACTCTCAACCACTCAGCTTCATAGGAATAAGGGATAACAATGGTGAAGAACCATGGGCTGAAGAAGAAGGCACTGTTGTTTCTCCTAGTTTATCTTGCACTTTTAATAAAGACATTGATTTTGTTCGAACGTTTCCTCAACATTAATAGGCGATCATTTCATTTATCTGCCTAAGACTATTACTTTCAAACTTGCAACATGAGTGTGTTCAATCTTGGTAATATGATACTCAGAACACGGGGAATCCTCGAATAAACAAGCAGGGGGGCAGTGAGAGCATCAGACTTGGAAGGGAATTAGTTCACCAAGCCGATCAGCGTAGACAGATTAAAAGCGGTGGCTTGCCGAGGAAAGGAAGACTGAGCAGTCACCAAGAGAATTGGCAGAAGACCTAACCCGACGGGATAGGAACATTCATGCATGCATACACGTAACACATTTTGCATCCTTTTGTGTTGTTTTGTGTTCACAGGTTTTAAAGAATAAGAAAAGCGGCAAAGAACAAGCTAATCAGAAACGGTAAAAAGCACAGTATCAGATTCAGGTAATGATCCAGGGCGAGGCCCATATCAGTATCAGTCTGGGGGCGAGGCCCCTATCAGTATCAGTCTGAGGGCGAAGCCCATATCAGTATCATTCAGGAAGAAAGCCCACATTCAGTACAGTTCGGGGACAAAGCCCACAGTTAACACAGTCAGGGAACAAAGCCCAGGGGAAGAAAGCCTCATATCAGTATAAGTTTGAGAACAAAGCTCAAGGGGAAGAAAGCCTCATGTCAGTACAGTTCGGGAACGAAGCCCAGGGGAATAAAGCCTCATATCAACACAGTTCGGGAACCAAGCCCAGGGGAATAAAGCCTCATATTCAGTACAGTTCGGGAACAAAGCCCAGGGGAATAAAGCCTCATATCAACACAGTTCGGGAACAAAGCCCAAGGGAATAAAAGCCTATATCAGTATAGTTTGAGAACAAAGCTCAGGGGAAGAACTCATGTCGGTATAGTTCGGGAATAAAGCTCGGGAGGAATAGAGCCTCATCTCAACAGTTCGGGAATAAAGCTCGGGAGGAATAAAGCCTCATCTCAACAGTTCGAGAATAAAGCTCGGGAGGAATAAAGCCTCATCGCAACAGTTCGGGAACAAAGTACAGGGGAACATAGCCTCATCTCAATACAGTCGGGAATAAAGCCCACAGTCCAAACAATCATGGAATAAAGCCCTATCTCTACACAGTCAGCAGTTCGGGAATAAAGCTCGGAGGAATAAAGCCTCATCTTAACAGTTCGGGAATAAAGCTCGGGAGGAATAAAGCCTCATCTCAATACAGTTCAGGAAGGAACAGGCCGAGAATGGCACTCCAAGAATGGAAGCACGGTTCGGGAATGAACCAAGGGTCGCAGCACCTCACCACCAAATCAAAGCAACTCAACACATGGTAAGTCAAGTGGCAGCTGGCGAGCCAGGTAAGTAGAAATGCATTGCATAACTTTGATAGGATTGTCACTGTTGCACATTACACAAGTCCCATCAAAGTGGGGGCGACTGTAGACACTGCATTTTTACACATGAGTCCCTATGATGAGTCTCATTTTGGAGACACTACCTTTTAAGTCACGGAGGTCACGGGAAACGGACATCGGAAGGGGAAATTCAGAATAAACAAGGTTCACTGTTTTCGTTCGTGCTACGTTCGTGTTTACGTTCGAACGTCAAACGGATTGCGGGCGTTCGTGCTGCGTTCGATGATGCGTTCGAACGGTGTCGGTAATTCTGGTTTTGCTGCTAGCCTCACATCCAGCCCAATTAGCCCCCCCAAAGCCCATAAAACACATCCCAATTTAAATAAATAAATATTAATTAAAACATTAACTAAATAAGATAATAACTAAAATAATTAAATGATTAAATAAAACATATACCAAACATAAAATAAACAATTACCAACTTAAACTAAAATCATGCCTAAATTAAAATCAATCAACCAATTATATTCCCAATCTAATAAGATTATTCCCAAACTTAAAATATTGTATTCCTAATCCAAGCCAATCAAATATTCAACCTTCCCTATCTAGCCAAGATTTGTCCCCCCCTCAATCTCTGACTTCCCTTAACCAAACCAAATCAAATCCCTTTCCTTGTCAAACCTAACCCTTTGCCTATAAAAAGAACCATTCACCAACCTTCTCAACTAGTCTCTAGTCCCTAGCTAGCTAGTCTCTAACTCATACACAACACACATAAAAACTACAGGAAGAAGACACCCAAAAACAGTAAGCAAAAGATAAAGAGGAAATAGGAGCAGAACGGAGTTGGAGCCGCAAGCAAATCAGTAAAGACAACGAACGAGAACAGTGAACCAGTGAACCGGGAGAGTTGCGGAGCATCCACCCTTCCGACGATCGTGTACCATACATCCGAGAGGTGATTTAAAAGGTTAAACCTGAGGGTACCTTTTCATTAGTTTATATTCATTGTTTATTGAATTCTATTCGCATGAGAGTCGTCTATGAATGCATGTTGTGGTCTTTGAGTAGATAAATATGCATGAATTATGAGATGTAATATGTTGTGGGTATTGGATGAATGAGAGATGTGTCAACTCTCGCGGTATATCGGATGGAAACCCGGACATAAATTTCATAGCCGATTCCGAATGGACGGTAATATGATCTGTACTCGGGCCACAACTCCACGTACCGCTTGAGTAAACGGCACCATCTCTCTTTCGTTGTGTTGCTTTTTGTTTATTTAGTTTTCTCTTGAATTCAATATATTGTTTATCTTTGTATGATTCAACCAAGCGCATGGGCTTAGTGAGTTAGTCCAAAGGTCCTCCATTTGTGAGACAAAGAGCCGAAAAGGCCACCTTCGTGACACTACTTCGCCGCGCCGGTTGATGTATGTTCGGTTGGACGCAAGATACGTTCAATCGAGCATACTTAGTTTGATATTATTATCTTCATTTTTGTATGTATAAGTCAATCGAGCGCATGGGCTTAATAAGTGTGATGTGAGACCCCCTATGGGGAGGGGCTAAAGGCCCCCTTTTCCACAATGCTTTGCCGCGCCGGTTGACGTGTGTTCAGATTGGATGTGAGATGTGTTCAATCGGGCATACTTGGTTGATATGATTGGTTCTAGTCTTGTATGTGTGACGTGATGCGCATGGGCTTAGCATGTTGGTCTAAAGGTCCTCTCTTTGAGAGATCAAGAGCCCCAAAAGGTCACCTTTACGGCAGTGCTTCGCCGCGCCCCTTTATTTTCTATTTATTGCATCCTATTTCATGCATCAGGTCCGTGTCCGTTCGAACGCGTTCCCGAACGCAACTCGAACGCGCATACATTTTGCCTTATCATGCATCAGGTCTCCTTTCCGTTCGAACGCGTTTACGAACGCTACTCGAACGTGAGCATTCTGTTTCATTTCCGTTCGAACGCGTTTACGAACGCTACTCGAACGTGAGCATTCTGTTTCATTTCCGTTCGAACGCGTTTACGAACGCTACACGAACGTGAGCATTCTGTTTCATTTCCGTTCGAACGCGTTTACGAACGCTGCACGAACGTGCACACACTGAACTGAGTCTGTCTTATTATATTCATGCATATTTGCCTATTGGTTGATCTTTCTTTTGTAAATGTGTCAATGTATCACCATTCATATGCTTGTGTCATGATAACATTTGAGTATTATTTCTTGCGGTATATCGGATGGAAACCCAGACGTAAATTCCGTAGCCGATTCCGAATGGACGGTAGTGCGGTCTGTACTTGGGCTACAATTCCACGTACCACTTGGAAAAGTGCCCATATGTGTGCTTGCATGGTTACCATGTATGCTTGTATGGTTAGTATGTGTGCTTGTGTTTTCCTGAATATGATTGTAAAAGTTGTATGTTCGTTGCTATCTTGATATATGTTAAGCATGCAATCTTATATATGAAATACATGTATATTAGGCGCATATTTTATTTTATATATGTGAATTTAGAAGCATGATACCCTTAGAAATAATTGTTACTTCAGCTTGTTAAATTATATATAAATCTTTTCATTACAAGTGACATAAGTAAGGGACTATTCCGAACCCAACGGTTTGAGGTCTTCCCTTGCGAGGGGTGAGTGCGGCCTTAAATCTTTGTCCCGGGTCACACCGGGTGGCGACTCCATGTTATTTCGTACTTCCCAACTAGGCCGCGAGCCTAGGAACGGCGTCGCTCAGTTTCTGTGTCCCACACCCACAGTATCAACAGTTTCGGGAATGGATCCCAGGGTCGAGGCCCACATTATCGGCAGTTTCGGGAATGAATCTCAGGATCGAGGTCCACACCATCAGTAGTTTTGGGGAATGAATCCCAGGTTCGAGACCCACATTATCAGCAGTTTTCGGGAATGAATCCCAAGGTCGAAGCCCACACGATCAGCAATTTTGGGAATGAATCACAGGGTCGAGGCCCACATTATCAGCAGTTTCAGGAATAAAGCCCACTCTCAACACAGTCAGGGAACAAAGCCCACATTCAGTTCGGTTCGGGAATGGACCACCTCATACAGTAACGGTTCGGGAATGGACCGCCTCATACAGTAACGGTTCAGGAATTGACCACCTCACAGTAACGGTTCGGGAATGGACCACCTCACAGTAATGGTTCAGGAATAGACCACCTCACAGTAACGGTTTGGGAATGGACCACTTTATACAGTAACGGTTCAGGAATGAACCATCACATCAGCGACGCCTCGGGAATGAGGATTAGCAAGCCGGGAATGGCGCTCCGGGAATGGAGCATGGTTCGGGAATTGACCACCACCATCACATCAGCAACTCCTCGGGAATGAGGACTAGCAAGCCGGGAATGGCGCTCCGGGAATGAAGCACGGCTCGGGAATGGACCATCACCATCACATCAGCAACTCCTTGGGAATGGGGACGAGCAAGCCATGAATGGTGCTCTGGGAATGAAGCATGGTTCGGGAATGAACCATCACATTAGTAGCGGTCCGGGAATGGACCACCTCTCACAAAGTAACGGTTCGGGAATAGACCAGGGGTTGAAGCACCTCACCACCAGATCAACTCATTTTGAAGCATCTCAAAACAACAGGTAAGTTCACCGACAGCTGGCGAGACAGGTAAGTAAAAATGCATGCATGACTTTAATAGGATTGTCACTGTCACACACTACACAAGCCCATCAAAGTAGGGGCGACTGTAGACACTTTCATTTGTACATGAAAGCCCGATGATGAGCCTCGTATGGAGGCACTAGCCGATAAGTTGCGGAAGTTGCGGGAAACGGACGTCGGAAGGGAAAATTCAAAAATAAGTGCATCCTCAAATTTAATTTGTTTATTTAGCCTCGTATTCGCTCGATTAATCTCTGTTTTTTAACTATTAGGCTCGACCCAAAATCCCCGCAACCTACACCAAGCCACACGCCCAAGCCCAAAGAATCAAGCCACACGCCTAAACCCATCCAAAGCCCATACGCACCCATCCAAAACCCTAACACTACCAAGAAACCCTAACCCTAATTCACCACTATATAAAGACCACTAAACTAAACCTATCCCCTCTCTTCTTCCCATCAAACTCACGCCCACAAAAAAAATAGACGATGGTACCTTAACGCCTTCTTCTTCCTCACACATTCAGCAGCTCAAACCTAGCAGTTCCCCTCATCAAACTGCCGAGCAACAAACCAAAAAGAATCCAAACTTTTCTCTCCATCTCCCTCCACGCACAGCCAATAACAAAGCCATAACAGCCCCGAAAACAAAACAAAAAACAAACTAAAAACGCAAAACAAATCTAAGACAGATGTCATTCACTCATTCAACACAAAACCTACTACTATCCTAGGACACACTCACAGTTAGGGATGGCAAAATCCGGATCCGGACCCGGAAGAGTTTTTGTTACCCCGAGTCCGGTTCCGGACCCGGGTCTACCCGGTCCGAATCCGTGAATCCAGATTCCATTTGTTTTTTAATTTTTTTAATTTTTAATTGTATTATTTTATATTTATATTTGTATTTTGTCAATTTTATTAGTTTTATTTCAATTCTTTTAATTTTTTATTATATTCTATTATATATATATATATAATATTTTATATTTTTTATTATAATCTATTTTTTTTTCCGGACACGGGTCTACCCGGTCCGGACCCGCGTGATCCCGGGTCTGGACCCGGAATCACCCGGGTCTTAATTTTAAAGACCCGGGTCTGGATTTTTAATTTCGGACTCGGGTATTCCCAGACCCGGGTCGTCCCGGTCCATGCGGACATGGGCCCGATCCGGGTCATGTTGTTATCTCTACTCACGGCTTCCCTTCTCTCTCAACACCATGAACCAGTAAAGTACTTCCATCTCTCGGTCATTTGACAGAATCACAAACAGCCATCCTCCAAACAAACGCGTAAACAAACAAGAAGAAGAACCCTAATAGCCTCGCCCTCTCTCTCTCATTGAAGACCTACGCTGCTATTTCACGAACCAAACACAAACTGGACACCACTCATGTGAACCAAACCGGCACAAAATATCAGCCCCTTAACAAACAAATACCCACCACACTAGCCGATTCAACAAACAACAATAACCCTAAAACCCTTAACCACGTGGAACCAAGGAAACAACAACAAACTAAACCAAAGCAGCACGTGAAACAAGCCAAGAACACGCAAAAAACCCTGAGCCAAACTGCCTCCACCGATTCAAAAAAAGGGCAACAAATAACAGCCCCATTGACCGAAAAAATAACAATAGGTAACCGACACAAACAAATCAACAAAATTTAGCCCTTACTGAACAGAAAGCAGCCCCCTAAACCACCGAACAATCAACCCTCCAACTGTAGGGGTTTTAGGGGCTAAATCCGGTAACGCAGCGGAAGCGGTGGAAAATCGAATTTTCTGATTTCAAAAATTTTTCTCCGATTAATAAAATAAACATATTTATTTAATTATCCAATAATCAAATTATGAAATAAAATTCAAATAAATCATATTTAAGTGAATTTACCAAATTGCCCTTATATTGGTATTTTGTCAATTTTAGTCCGAAATTGATCTAATCAATTTTGAATGATTCTAAATCATTTCTAAGATGAACTTAACATGTTCAAAACACCAAAAGCACCAAAAATTCCCAAAAGTCCATCCTTGGCCAAATGCACTACATTAGTGTCATTTTGTGCACTTTGTCATTTCATGCATCAAAACACATCAAGATGTAATCCAATGAACATGAAACTTTATATGCATCATATACACACACAAATACACAACATATATGAAAAGCCCCAAATTTGGAATTGGTCATGAACCCTAATTTTTCAATTTCCTCAAATTGGACAAATTAGACCAAATTGGTTAAATCCAACGCTTCAATCATCTTTCTTCCATCCAATCAAAGTCTCAACACAATGAAACAACTCAAGATCAAATCTAGGTCATCTAAGAGTGGGTCAACAACTCTAGATTAGCAACAAGGTTTCCAAAACCACAAAAAGAACACTTATTACTACAATAGCCATAAGCTTCCTTCATCATACATGCTCTACACTTTCATCAAAACTTCCATCATCAAAAACACAAAGAATAAAGAAAGAAATAACCTAAGAACATCATATGTTAAAGCCTAGATCCTAAGGAACATTTTCCTTTCTAATAGTAAGTTGAAAAAACTTACTAAAATCCAAGCTTTCTTTGATTTCTTCCTTCTTTCTCACAAGCTTCCTTTGTTTCCATTAATGGAGTTTTCTTTAAAGTGTATTATTTTATCAAATGAAATGAAAATGAAAACATTATATACTTGTGCACAATTCTTCACTTGGCCGAAATTGTGTAAAGCATATACATCAATTTCATTTCAAGTTAATTTGCTTAACTTAATACAAATATCTAATAACAACTTTATTGATATTTATTTTAAGTCAACAATGGCAACTTAGAAAAAATATAACTCTTATATTTATAAGTGTATGGCTGAAATTAGCAAGAAATAAAGGAAAAAGATATTTTCATTTTTCAAATAATTTTGAACAAATATCTTAAGAAGTCAAAATCAATTTGACAACCTTTTCCTTTAATGTAAAGTCAAACATTTACACTTATAATCATTTCCTAACTTTATCATTTGGTGATATATTTATATTTTAATTATATTAATCATTTAACAATTAAATAATTAAATAATTAATTAAATACAAATATATCAAATATATGTATTATATTTACTTTAAATATCTCAAATACATATATTGATGATATATGTCAAATAACTTTATTTGACTATTTATTAATGTGTATTTAATAATATCATATATTAAATACAAATACACATTAATTAGGAAATGACGGTTCCGCTCGTTCGCATGTATTTTTCGTTTAACGTTTAAACGATTTATAAATAATCAACATTATTTATAAAATGTTGCTCTAGTGCTCTACGAGTATGTTTCATTATTGAGACTCTCTAGATTCAGGTATATCCGTCACGAAATCTAATTTCATGTCCATAATCTATCCACCCGTAGATTATGACGATCACAGATAAACTAGCTGAATCATACAGGTCGAGGTCATTGCATACGTATAATCCCTCCGTCACAGGTATCCAGATAATCCCAGAGATATAGATGTGAACGTCAAATCTCTATAGGTATTATCTCGTCGACGTATCTATTAGCAATCTCTAAATAACACTCGGAACTTACTTCCGATGTATACTGTGGCCACAGATTTAACAGACTGCTAAATATATATTGACTACATATGCTCTGTACACAGAACTGACGGATCATATCTTGACACACACAGGATATCCTGAGGATCGATCCACACCCAACGAACAGGCGGAGGTCTGATCTAAATAGATCGGTGACGTGACTGCCATCTAAGTGTGGAGGATGTCTCATACATCCACAATGGTGTCTCAAGTCGAAAGACCACTATGCTACTCAACTCGAGAAGATTCTTATTGACGTTGGTGTACCATCCATTAAGAATCTTCGGTGAGCCGTTCAGTGTTTATCCACTATAAACACCTACACGTCTATACGAGTCTCCATAGACTCATGGTTCATTAGGATAAACCATCAGACCAAGTCTCGATATACGACATGTACTGGTCTCAACGGATTTGACTAACCGACCCGTGTTAGCAAATCTTGACCAGGAACTATGTTTGATAATATTCATATAGCAGTGACACTTCCCAATGTCAATTACAAACTAACTTTGTAACTGTGTACTGCATTATATATTATCGGGAATTTGTCTAATATATACATATCACTAAACCACATTTAGTTTCAATCTAATCGTAATCAGATCGAATACGTATATAAGAACAAGAGGTGCAACCATAAATAAGTAATATTATGGAATAATGGGATGTTCGTATTCATGAATCAGTCATAAATACGGTCCGGATTGGCGCTCTGAGCACCAACCCCAACACCAACCACCAAAAGATAACACGAAACCAGCGAGAAAACTGCCCCCTAAACCATCGAACAATCACCCAAACAGCAGCCCCAAAACTAGGGGTGGCAATTTGGGTCATGATTCGTTTATTCGTTCGATTCGATTCGCTTTAAAGCGAATACAGATTTGAAAAAATGGATTCGTTTAATAAATGAGTCAATTCGATTCGATTCGTTTATTAAACGAATCGAATACGAATTTAAGCTCATTGATTCGTTTATTCGTTTAGGATTCGTTTTATTATTTTTATTTACTAATTATTGGTAATTTTCAATTAAGATTCGTGAAATTATAGCTAATTATCATAGAAAAAGTAATATTTTCGATATTTGGTGAGGTATTTTTAGTAAATATATTAATTACATATTTCATATGTATATATTTATGAAGAATTAATGTAAATCAAGTGTGGTAAATTATTTTATTAAATAATATTATTGACTAAACGAATAAACGAATATTCGTATTCGATTCGTTTAATAAACGAATCGAATACGAATCCTGATATTATGATTCGTTTAATAAACGAATCGAATACGAATCCATCACATTTTGATTCGATTCGTTTAGGATTCGATACGAATTCGATTCGTTGATTCGTTTTGCCACCCCTACCCAAAACAACCCTAAAACAATAGCCTTTATCACCAAAGATAACCCCGAAACAGTGACAGAAAACAGCAGCGAAAACAGTCCAAAACAGCGACGAAAAATAGTCCAAAAACAGTGAGTAAAACAACAGCGAAATCGAATCAGAAAACCAGAAAAGTGACGGAGCATTAACCTTCCGGTGACGTCTCAACGCACTCCCGAGAAGCGACTTAAAAGGTAAGACCTGAGGGCACTATTTGTTATATTTTATTTTGTCGTCCTGGAAACGGCATGCATGGTTGGACGTGAAATACGTCCAACCGGGCATGCGAAGTCCTACATTGAAAACGGCCAAATTCTTTGGTCACATATTTATTATTCCGCATTTATTTCGTATTATTAGTCTTTTATTATTTCGCATTTAATTTATGTTTATTGTTGTTTCATTGTTCCGCATTTATTTTGTGTTATTTATATTTCTTCATTGTTTCGCATGTTTGTCTCTTCGGTTATTTATGGTTATATGCATTATCATGTTTCATGTATGTCAATATTGGGTTATTGAGTGTTGCCTCTCGTGGTATATCGGATGGAAACTCATACGTAAATTCCGTAGTCGAATCCGAATGGACGGTAGTGCGGTCTGTACTTGGGATACAACTCCACGTACCGCTAGGGGAAACACTCATGCATGTGTTTATGTGATTATAGATGTCTTTTTTTGTGATCTCATTCGAAAGCGTTTCCGAACGCTACTCGAACGCATGCATTCAGTCTTACCCCGTTCGAACGCGTTTCCGAACGCTACTCGAACGCGCATGCATTCTGTCCTGTCATACATGATATCTCATCCCGTTCGAACGCGTTTATGAACGCTACTCGAACGCATACATTCGGCCTTATCCCATTCGAACGCGTGCATTCTGTTTACCGTTCGAACGCGTTTACGAACGCTACTCGAATGCCCACATACTGGACATATTCATTTATCATGTTTCATGCATATTTGCCTCTTTGGTTATTCCTTTCTGCATCATGTGCTTAATTGTCTGCCATTATTATTAGCGTTTCTATTGTCATTGCCGCACTTCTCTGATTAGCATGTTTTTAGAATTATGCATTTGTTTTCACATACATTTATGTTTATGGGTGTGCAAACTTGTATGTCATTTGAATTATTCTGCATGTGTTGCATGAGACTTGGTTATACTATTGCATAAATCTTTTCATTACAATTAACATAAGTAAGGGATCATTCCAAATCCAACGGTTTGGGGTCTTCCCTTGCGAGGGGTGAGTGCGGCCTTAAATCATTTCTCAGTTCACACTGGGTGGCGACTCCATTTTATTTCTCCGGTTTAGTCCCCGCGGGTTACACCGTGCTCCCGAACGGGCCGCGAGCCCGGACAGCGTCGCCCCAATCTCTGTTCACACAGGTATTGATATATCCACATAATTCTTGATCTTTATGTTCTATTAAGAGGGACCTCCCCTGTTTGATCTTTGACGACTAAGCAAATCTGTTACTTTTGTGGTGTTGAATTGGCAAAAATTAAAAGACAAAAAGAAACCTTAATATCCATATTATTTATGGGTCATTCGCATAAAAATAAATAAATAAATAAAGATAGAGCTCAAGCTCAAGCTGAAGCTTAACAAACAAAAAGATAATTACGATTCTTTAAATCACAATTTACCAGAAATCCTATAAATTTGGACACCATTAAACAAATTATCTTTCACCCATTTTTGGCTATCCAGCAGTATCCCTAGAGACCGTTAAATATTATTAATTGAAAATATAAATATTTTACTCAAGTTTATATATAAAAAAAAAAAAAAAAAATAGAAATTACTCATTTGAAAATACTCCAGACTTTTAAAATTAGCAGCGATCTTTGCCATTTTATAAATGTGATGGCATCATGTTAAATGATTAAATGGCCCTGCGAGATTATCAAAAGTTAACCGCTATTAAGAGAATAAAAAATTGATACATTTTACAAATATCTGATATTTTTGAACTTTCGTTTAAAATTGAATAATTTTTTTTTTTTTAAATTTCAAAAAAAAAAATAGATCTTCAACAGTACGTTACATAAGATTAGGGTAGCGCTGTAGGGGTGTCAATTTAGGTTATGATTCGTTTATTTGTTCGATTCGATTCATTTTAAAGCGAATATGAGTTTGAAAAAATGGATTCATTTAATAAATCGATTTGATTCGATTCGTTTATTAAACGAATCGAATAAGTATTTAAGCTCATTGATTCGTTTATGATTCATTTTATTATTTTCTTTTACTAGTTATTATTATTTTTCAATTAAGATTCGAGAAATTATGACTAATAACTATTGAAAAAATAATATTGTCGATATTTAGTGAGCTATTTTTAGTAAATATTAATTACATATTTCATATATGTATATTTATGAAAAATTAATGTAAATAAATTATAGTAGTTTGTGACTTTGTGTTATTGAATAATATTATGATTAAACGAATATTCGTATTCGATTCGTTTAATAAACAAATCAAATACGAATCCATCAAATTTTAATTCGTTTCGTTTATGATTCGATACAAATTTGATTCCTCAATTCGTATTGCTACCCCTACATAAGATTGGAAAGATTCCATAGGAGCCACCGAACTAGGGACCTATTTAATAAACTATATGCGTCATATTAATTTTTTTTGGACATTCATATTTTAACAAAATTATTTATTATTAAAATACCCATGACAATTTATGATAGATAAATATATTATATTTTTCTAAACACTTATAAGAAAACTTTCTTTTACATTCAAACTATCAAAAAAGAAAGTAAAAATAAGAAAATCCCAAGTAGAATAATATAATAAGAAGCTGACACATCTTAAACAAATCTTGCATCTCAAATAACATGAACTGAGTATTTTTCTTTTTGGTGCACTCAATATTTTAATGAGTGTGTAGAGAGAAAAATTAATTAATTTTTTAGTATATTAAAGAGTATATAAAATGAATATCAAAATTTTAAATTTACCATACGAGTATATATCAACCCTAAAGGGTGTGATTTAGTGACAAAGAATTTATGATTTAATTGTTAGGTTTTGAGTTCGAGTACATGAGATGTATTTATTATAAGAACTTAGGACAACCGAAGATTTTAACTGCTCTGCTTAAATTCGAGTCGGATAATTTGATGACGGAATTTCCAATATTCAAAAAAAAAAAAAATACAAAAAGACATTTTTATAGGGTACATCCTTAGTAAATTGACAAACTATATCCTTTATTGAGAAATTAATAAATAAAGGGAGTCAAATGTTATTACCCGAGTCAGTTATTTCCGTTCGGCTTTCACCGTCGTGGGTGCAACTAGATATTTTAAAAGAGATTGAGGGTGCTTATGTAATATAATCATAAAACGATAAGGTGGTGGAGGCCAGAGCCCTGTCATTCATTATTATAATATATATTATCGTTTCCAAGACAATCAGGAAAAAACTACCGAAGAAGAAGAAGGTGGTTAACACGACGACGTTTCTGCTTCCTTTCACTTATTTAGGGCTTTTATTCGCAGGTATATCCTCTCACTCTACGTGGGAGATCATTAGCTGAATTTTTTATTTTATTTTAATTTTCGTTTGATTCATTAATTTCTTTTAAGCATGTTAAGTAGTGAAATTTGAACTGAGACTGATGAATTTTATTTAGGCTTTGGTATGCAAAAAATTTATCAGCTAATGAAATCGATCTCTCCATATGAACATTTTTGGTTTTAAAGTTTCCAATTTGATGGGTTTGAAGCTTTATATGTCAGCATTTTTCATTGATTTGATAATATATTTGAATCCGCCATTATATCATGCTTAACCTAATATGATATGAATGTTGGTCTTTAATTTTAGCTAAGGCTCCTTGTTGTGAAAGTTTTTATTTTGATTGTTCTAATTTGCACATTACATATTTATCTGGTCTCTTTAGATTTGAGCTTGAAGAATATGAATAATTCTCTGTTATAATCAGTTGCAATAAGAAATTTTTTTAACCAGCTTTTTGATAGAATATATGCCTGTCCACATTTTTTGTACACCCATCAAGGACAATTATAACCAATTATGATTGTGATGATAATCAACGAGAGAGAGATTTTAGAAAATGCGACATGATTTTCTGGATGGTCTTTTTAGGACTGTCCTTTGTAAGTCTTTCTCCACCTTTGATATCATGCATTTTCTTCTGAATTGAGCATGTTGACTTGTTTGGAAGTTATCATAAATAATAAACAGATTTTTAAGAAGATGATTTTGATTGTGGTTTTGATTAAGGAATTGGTCAAGATGACACCTGTATGTCCTTTTGCCAAAGCACGTCCGGATGATGCATCTCCAAAAAAACCTGGTGAAAACTCTAATAAATACCCGGCAGAGTGTCCTTTCTCCAAAGCACGTCCTGATGATGCCTCTTCAAGGAAACCAGTTGAAAACTCAGCTAAACCCCAGGCAGAGAATGACGGTGACAAGTCTAAGAGTGATTCCACTGATTCTGCCAGCATTTCTCCAAAGTGTCCATTTGGATATGATGCTCAAACGTTTAAGATTGGTCCCCTGAGTTGCATGATTTGCCAAGCACTTCTCTTTGAAAGTAGCAAATGTGTGCCTTGCACACATGTATATTGCAAGTAAGCAAATAAGGGTAGATGTTTTTCTATTTACTCTATCTGATGTTTTTCCTGAAATTTTGAATTTTCTTTCTTTTGGTTCATTGACTTTGTTATATAAAATCAGATCATGTATTTCACGCTTCAAGGACTGTCCGTTGTGTGGGGCTGACATTGAGAAGATTGAAGCAGATGCAAGTCTTCAGGATGTTGTTGACCGCTTCATTGAAGGTCATGCTAGAATCAATCGATCTCAAGCTACTTCCGACAAAGAGGAAAATGAAGCTGGTGAAAATAAAAAAGTCATATATGAGGATGTCTCGATGGAGAGAGGTGCTTTCTTGGTTCAACAAGCCATGAGGGTGAGTTCGGCTTGTTTCTTTGCCATTGCTCTTGTTCTCAACCTTATATCTAAGAATTTGAGGGCTGGAACTTGATATTAGTAATGATATTATATTATTTAATATTTAGTCATAAAGTATATTTTATATTACTATTGTCTACCTTTCAAGGCTTTCATTGACTGTAGCCTATGATTTCAAAAGTTTATCAATTGGAAATATTAAATACTTCAAAATTTTAAAATGTGGGGTGTGTGTGTGTGTGTGATGCTCTCCATAAAGTTGGCTATATCGCCCACCAGATCATTCTTTACATATGTTTGAATATCATACACTGGAAGCTTCTCTGAAATGCCTTTTCCAAATAACTTTTGTTCCTCTAGCTGAATTAATCTTTTGAAAATTTTCAACCTGCTAGGTCCCTTATTTTCCTAATGAATTGCATCTGCTTAGCTATTTGATTTTCATGCGCAGGCATTCCGGGCCCAGAATGTAGAAAGTGCAAAATCAAGACTCAGTCTGTGTGCAGAAGATATCAGAGGACAGATAGAAAGAATGGGTAATACATCAGAGTTGTGTTCACAGCTAGGAGCGGTTCTGGGTATGCTCGGTGACTGCTGGTCTGTCCCCCCTCTCTCTCTTCCCCTTTCACTTCCATTACATTTTTTAACTCATTATATTTTGTGAGTTTAGTATCATTTTCCTTGTTATGCTTTTGCATAATAAATGTTTGTGGTGTTCAATGGGACTTATGTTTGCATATGAGAAATCGATTCATGTTGGAATGAGAATTAGGAGATGCTTTAAGGACAATGAATATGAGGTATTCACTAGATCGCTCAGCAATTAATATGGTTGCTGTTATCTGTTAGCTAAAAAATTTACCATATTTGGAAAAAGCTTGATAAAACATGAAAGAGAATCTCATATGACAGCAGAAGAATTGGATCCATACCAGTGTAGTGTTCTAAAAATCGGTCTAGGCGGCCCTAACCCGTCCCGAATATGGAGAAAATCGGTCATATAGGCTGTTTGTGGGTCTAACTGAATTGATCAGTTAAAATAATTTTTTTTTTTTTATAATTCTTTTCAATGACACTCTTTTGTTTTTGATCATGTATTGCTCACTTGTTTATGGGTAGTTTCAAGGTATAACGCTATTGTAAATTGCACAATATAAAAACTAAAAAAAGATGACATGAATACAATTTTTTTCAAATAAAGAAAGATGACATAAATATAATTTTTTTCAAATAATCCATTTCATAATTACAATTTTTTTGAATAAAGTAATAAAACCGCCTAGTCCGTCTGTATAGGCGCTGCGTAGAAGGCCTAGGCGCACCCTCACCGCCCGACTAGCGCCTAGCGTTTTTTAGAACATTGTACCAGCACCACTCTAGCACAAGGTTCTAGGAAAAAAGATTTGCTAGATCAGATGTAATGGAGCAGGGTTCGTCTTGAAGAGTTTTTTTGATAGAGGATTGAGTTTTTTTGATAGAGGAGGAGTTTCATAGTACGAAGGATTGTAGATTGTGGTAGATAAATTGATGTAACACCTTTTTGCTGATCCCCTTTGAGACTTTAACTAGAGTCATTCTTGCACTCCTATGCATTAACCCAGACACAGACTTCATTTCAGACTTCCATTTTAGCCATTTAGTTTTCGCAGGAACCGTTCACTGTCTTCAACTGTTCTTCATTTTGGCCCATTACTTGCTTGGTTTTAAACCCCTAAATTTTCATACTTTACACCAATATAATCTTTGAGGTTCTATAGATGATCGATCTATGTACCTTTTTAATTACTATGACCGTTAATTATGAGTCAAGGATACTCCTTTCTACTCCTGGAAGTCCAGCAGGTTGTTTCTTTTGATTTTAAACCAAACCCACCCTTGAACCTCAGCCAATTTACTTCCATATAGCCCTTCATTTAATCTGTTCAAATATAAACTCAAAGATATGAAATCGTAGTCTGCCTATATCTATATAGCTTATGGGCCCCTAATCATCAATTTGAAGCAGTGTTCTAAAAAACGGCCTAGGCGGCTGCCTAGACGCCGGCTAGGTACTAGGCGGTGCCTGGTTGTTCTGATTTGCAGGAAATCGGTGGGCTAGGCGGTAGCCACTCGGAAAAACGTAGATCTACGGCAAACAGTGGCTCATATTGACACGTGGATGCCATGGGTGTGTTGGCCGACCATTTCTGAGCAAGGCGAAGTGGCGCGTTCGTCGAATAATGTTTGCCGACGGCGGAGTGTGTTGCTCACGCGCCGGCGCAGCCGTCGGAGCTGCCATTGACGGCGGCCGGAAACTTCAAATCCTAACCCTAACATTGTCAATATGTCTAACTCTAAATATGCATTATATAATCTTTCCTTATAATGTATTTATGATTAAGGAAAGGGTAATTTCTTCGTTTATGGGTTTAATTGATTAACAGTATATTAATTAGGTATATATTGTTTCCATATTTAGGGAGATCTTGATTGATAAAAATTTGATGTAGGCTATATTTAAGTAAAAAGTTTTCTATTTAACTAATTGATTGCAATTTGTTAAGTCCTAACCCTAAATCTAATTAAACCCAAATTCCTAAACCCTAATCAAAATATGTTGATTAAAAATAAAAACGCCTAACGACGCCTAACCCATCCGTCTAGGTGCCGCCTAGAAGGCCTAGGTGCTAGGCATTCCCCCACCGTACGCCTAGCGTCTAGCGTTTTTTTAGAACCATGATTTGAAGCAATGTTCTAAAACTCGTTAGACGCTAGGCAGCCGCTTAGGCGGGGATTAGTTGGCAACTAGGAAATTCCTCGGCAGATTGTTAGATTTAATATAGTTGTATAATTTCGATTGTTTCTTTCCTCCTCCCTTTTTGATGCAGGATCTGCCGCTACAAGCCACAACAGTTCACACAGCTGCCCAACCCACCAATTTGGGACAAATCGTGGCTGCAGCGGCCACCTTTTTTATCACTGATTTGAAGTTTCGTCTTAGGGTTAATTATATTTTATCCCCAAATGTTTTGACTATCTTCAACCCACCCCAAAAAGATACAATAAATGATATAATTCTTCATCAAACATTTTTTGTCTTTTGATCGATCAATGATAGTAAGTTTATGTTTTCGATAGATTGGGGTGGGTTGAAGATAATCAAAACATCTAGGGTTAAAAAGAAATTAACCCATTGTTTACGCAATAATTTGTAGTAGTATTATTATCTGTTGTGATGCACAACTCTTTTTCCTTTTTTCCTGTATTTGGGAAACAAAAAGTGAAAAGTTAGGAAGTTTGAGAAAAAGAAAATTAAGTGGGGTATCTTATCCAAAATATAATTTTGCAACTGTGCAATTGATGCCTGATAAGTGAGCTTTTGTCGTCATCTTGAACTTAGAAATTGGAATCTCTCGAGTATAAACATCCATTTATTACTTTTGCCCTTCTTTTCCAAATATTGTTTCGGCCTTCATTATCATGTGCATGTCCAAAATACAGTATTATTACCCGCTGTATTTTATTTGAGTAAAACCTAATCCCTTACTTTTTTATGCAGTCGAACAATGGGAGATGCTGGTTCTGCAGTGGCTTATTTCCAAGAGAGTGTTGAATTCCTGATGAAATTACCGATGGATGATCTGGAGGTTATAGCATCAGTCTTTTCTACTTCATATTAGCACTTTATTTACTATTTTCCCCTAATTGTTTGGGACATCTTGGTCCACAGATTATACATACTCTTTCTGTTTCACTGAACAAAATTGGAGATCTGAAATATTATGATGGGGACCTACAAGCTGCCAGATCTTTCTATGTTCGTTCTCTGAATGTTCGCCGTGATGCCATCAAACATCATTCAAATGTTCCATCACAGGTCATCCATCTTTTATCAGATGCCATTTTCTTATGTTGCTATTATGTGTTTGTTCTGACTTCACTGTCTGAATTTCTGACATAATGGTTCATTGTATAATCATATTATTACTAAGTTTTATGGTGTGTTTATTTGAGGGCAATGGTAATGGAGGGATGAGAATAATTTCTATTAAAGTTGTTTACTTTCTAAAATTGAATAAAAATGGGAATGAGAGTGAGCTCACACATTTAAGAGCGGGGAATGGGAGTCTCATTCCCACCACCCCTATGGAATGAGATTCTCATTCCCATTATTGATGAAAAATTATAATATTGCCCCTAAGGTAATTAATTAATTTTAATTTATAAATAATAAATAAAATGTATTAATAATTAATTAATAATTAACAATATTTAATATTTTAATAAATTAATATTTAGTAATTTAATACATTAATAATTAATTAATAAAGTAATATTTAATTAATACTTAATTAAATTAAAAATAAAATGATATTTAACATTTTAATAAAATAATAATTTAATATTTAGTAATTTAATACATTAATAATTAATAATTAATTAATAATCAATAATTAATAATAAAATGATATTTAATATTTTAATAAAATAATAATTTAATATTTAGTAATTTAATGTATTAAAAATTAATAATAATTAATAAATAATAAATTAACATATAATTATAACTAATGATATTTTTGTAACTTGTTAACATTTTATTCCGATTACTAGACAAAGAAAACACATCAATGGTAATACTATTTCATTTCGATTCCAATTCTGATTCCTACAGTTAAGTAAACAATTTATTCTGATTTCGATTCCATTTCATTCCGATTACGAATACGCAAACGCACCGTTAGTCTTTTAATTCTTTCAATCAGTGAACTCTTCATCCTTTGTTTCATTAATCAATGAGGGATATATTTTGAAGATTTATGTACTCCTTTGTATTGTTCATGCTGGTCCTTATTTTTTAATTTATTTTGTTCCAGCAAAAGTTTTGTTGAGTTTTGGATTTTGGCATTTTTTTTTAATTCTTTTTACCTTACCAAGATCTGGTATCTAGGGTGATATATTTGATTTTGTTAACATTCTATGAAGTTTGTTGTGTTAGGCTTTGGGTTTATGGTCTTTTCTTACAGGTTTCGTGTGCTGTCCTATTATGCTCTCCTTTTCTTTCCTTTTATGGACTCTTGGATGTCTCTTTTCTAGTCTATTAGGATTCTTTCTCTTCCATCATTTTTCTTATTGCATTCTTCAAGAAACCGTCTACTATTTCAGTATTTCTAGAAATTGCCAAATTGGTTTGGGGATTTGGATTTGGTGGTCTTTTCGGGACTCTTCTGGTGACCCTCTGCTTCTGGTTTCAGTAAATACTTTTATTTGTTATTCATAATGGTAATGGCGATATGAGGTGTTAACATATGTATGAAAAAAAGTGAACAAAAACGGAATGCCTGGAAATATATAGATTTTATATTTTGATATGTAAAGTGTGATTGGGGAAAATAAAAATTATCAGAGGAACCTTTTTTGCACTAATGTTGCTCTTCGCATCATCTCCTCTCCTGACTAGAAGGGAAAATAATAAATTATTGATTGCTCTGGTTCCTTTTAAATTGACACGTCTTTCTCTATAGATATTTTTTTTCATATTTCACAAATTCGCCTTTAAAAGACATTGCAATGTTGGAAAATTAATAAGATTTCAAATAATTTATAGTTAAGAACAAGAAGTGTTAAACTTACTGAGTTATGAAATTTTGTCCTGTTTCTGTGACATCAGATTTTGGATGTAGCCGTTTCCCTTGCAAAAGTTGCGGATGTTGATAAGAGTATTGGTAATGAGGATGTGGCAATTGATGGATTTCAGGAAGCCATCAAACTGCTGGAATCTTTGACATTGAAACCTGAAGAAGCTGGTTTGGAGCAACGGGTTAGATAGCCATTCATACTTTCTTCTTACAAGTTGTTTGGATTTATGAAAATCTTGGCCTGACACTTTGTTTGTCATACAGCGTCTTTCGGTTCTGGAATTCCTTAGCAAGCAACTTCCAGAAAAACAACCTGAAGCAACTCCCGAAGTTTAGGTCACCTGGAAAATGCTAATCGATCTGGGGAAATAAAATAGACTCTCTCTGTATGTATATATGCAGGTAATAAGCTCAAGTTAGCCAAGACAGTTCTACATTATGCATGTTCAACGGTTACAAAAATCCGGTCGAGAGGTACAAAGTGATAGCAGCAGCTAGAGCCACACAACAGCTTCTTGCCTGGTGCAACTGTAACTTGGAAGAACACACCATTTTGTAGCTGTGGATCAACGACCTGTTTCCTTGTCCTTTCAAGTAATAGCTTGTAAGTTTTGTTTTCTGTGACTATTCATATGGTATTGTATGTTAATGGGTACACAAACTTATTTCTTCATGGTTTTACAAGTTTAACTATTATTGAGTGGTATACGAATAATGAAAATAAAATCTATAATTACCAGTTATAAATGCTTTTACTCGTGTACTCCATGGTTGTGGGATTATAAATTACTCATCGGATTAGGCATAACTAATGCATTTGCAGATACTTTTGAACTACGATGGTATATGCAGATTTATACCTAATGTTTTGGGATATATAAGGAACAAATCTCTACCACACATGATTTAATAATAAATAATAATAAACAATGTCCATCAAATATGTATTTATAATGAACTTGAAAAGATTGGAGATGGAAGGCTGAAAGAAACTATATACTGAACAATTGTAAGAAGAACTCAACTAAACTGATATCACGGAATTAATCACAGGTTAAAAAAAAAAAAAATTCACAAGCAGACTGTTCGCAGCAGAAGCAACAGACAGCTACTTCTAAAAGATAAAAAGAGTCAGGAGGACATGCTTAACTTTCACCTTCAAAGTAAAACTACAGGAAACAACTGCATATCTACAAAACTTTTCGGATAGAGAAACTGTGTTAGAATGGGGATGATGTTGTTCTCCGAAGCTGATACTTTGGCTGAGGCGGCGGAGCACTAAACATCTTTTCCAGCTCCTGCGAGTCAGACAAGAATCAATAGTTCAAAAATATATCACTTCCATTTTATACTCTTGATTGTCAGAATCAAAGACATTTTTCATTTCAAGCCATGATTATAGCGCATGAAACTAATGTCAAAACATGGTTGACCATGTAAGAGAGCATGGTATCAAATCAAAATATGCAATTGTTAAACCACAACATTTATTGCCATTTACGAAAGGAAGGCATGCATCATCGTTGGAACGAGGAGGAGCATCTGACAATAAACCCCTGCTTTCAGATTAGGCCCATGTTAATATTGGCTATTTGATTTATGTGAACAAAATTCTGTCGCAAGGGGTGAGGGGAAGTACAAAAGAATGAACTGACTATGACACAACACCGAAAAAGGATGGAATTCTAGTAAAGCACGTCAAATTCTCTCAAGCCTGAAGGAGCTGAAGGCATCCTAAATTTATCAATATGCAGTATTTACCAACTGGTATTCATGACAAACATTAATTCAAATGCAAATGTCGGACCATGCTAACAAGAAACAGCATATTTATGACCGGGTACAAAAACATCGCATCGCATAGTCCATTTAGAATTAGTTCAGATTGATAATAAATATGAGTGATGTTGCCAAGAGGTGGAGATGCAAAGAATAAGGCACTTCTGAAGTCTGAACTAACGTAACGGGCATAACCTAATGAATTTAAATGAGAGCTCTATGATCCTGAAGTTCCACAATACATCAATAATAGCAATTGAATAAGTTGGATACCAGAGAAGTTCCTCTCAATGAAACAGACTACTGACTCAAATATTACGAAAAAGAAAAGAGACAAAACAAACTTTTTGATGCAGTAAACTAAAGCTTTAGAGAATTCCTTTTGACAAAGAAATGGGTTAGATTTATACAAGGCATTTGAAAGTAGGGGTGGCAATTTGGGTTATGATTCGTTTATTCGTTCGATTCGATCCGATTCGATTCGTTTTGAAGCGAATATAGATTTGAAAAAAATGGATTCTTTAATAAATTGGTCAATTCGAATATTGAATGAATCGAATATGAATTTAAGCTCACTGATTCGTTTATTCGTTTAGTATTCGTTTTATTATTTTTCTTTATTACCTATTGTTATTTTTCAACTAAGATCCGATAAATCATTGCCAATGATCATAGAAAAATAATATTGTCTATATTTGATGAGCTATTTTTAGTTAATTTATTAATTCTATATTTCATATATATATATATATATATATATATATATATATGAAGAATTAATGTAAATAAATTACGTTAATTTATGTTATTAAATAATATCATGACTAAACGAATATTCGTATAACGAATCGAATACGAATTCATCACATTTTAATTCGGTTCGTTAAGGATTCGATACAAAATCGATTCGTCGGTTCGTTTTGCCACCTCTATGTGAAAGACAGCAACTTGAGGAAAGCCAGGATAGGACACCATGGAAATTCTAGTGAAGACATTATTGTTTACCTCCATCCCAAGCTGTTACATCCAAACCAATGAGCAAGAACTTAAATCCTAAGTTTGTCGAAGTTAAGTTCATTGGCTGTGACTCTCTCTCCCAGCTTTGTTTTCATTAGCTTCCATTTACAAACAATCATTAGACTTGATTAAGTTGCTGGCGGCCACATGTTAAGTTTTACTAAAGTGGAAATGTTATTTAGAGCATACTGCACATAAAAAGAACTCTGTGACACATTAATCATGAGACTATGTAGGCATTAGACACCAAAATCTGGTGGCTAATATAACCAATAGTGTCCAAAACAATGACTTGGCGCAGGCATTTTAACAAACACTGTTCAAAGAGCATGAAATAATAATTAATTTAATGCAATACTTAAAGTTCTATGATTGACTCAATTTGGTCCACCTGTCACCTGATGCACACTTAATTGTTGTATTTTTTTCCCTTCCTTTTTTCTAATTTTACTTAAAACCCTAATTCCAATTGTTCCTACCTAATTTTACCTAAAACCCTAGATCCAATTACTCACTTTAATTTGAAATTTGAGGATATATGATTGTTAACTAATTAAATGTTAGTAGTTGATAAAGTTAATTAGTTAATTAATTTGATCAATGTTTTATATTTTAGGGTTTATGGTAGTTAAATGATTATTTATTATTTGGTAATAATTAACTGTTAGTAGTAATTAATTACTTAATTAATTCATTTTTAGGACATGGCTTCTTCATCCGCGACCTTTAATTCGTAGTGTAGTCCCACTCTTAAACGGAATTCAAATGATGTTGGATAAGAGTATAAGACTTTAGTGAATCCGAATAACTTGGATAAAGTTAAATGCAAATTATGTTCGAAAACTTTTTCCGGAGGAGTTTACAGAATGAAAGAACATATTGAACATATATCAGGGAATGTTGCAAAATATCCAAAGTACAATAAAGAAGATCAGGAGAAGTGTAGACAAGTCATTTTAGAGGCAAGGAATAAAAAGAAAAAGAGAGAAGCATATGAGTGAGATAAGACAAGGAGTTAATATTGGGAGCGATGAAGAAGAATAAAATTCGTGAAGTAGAAGAATGGTCAGATTCAAGACCCCTACGGCATCGCGGCCTTTTGGATAGGTAGACAGTGGTAACCCCTCCTGATTTTTCAATGAGTGATGGTGAAACAATGCAACAACAAAATATTAATGAATCATTTATTTAAAGAAAAGAAACATAATGTGAAGCGATTTGTCGCTAAGTGGGTTTATGAATCTGGTATTTCTTTCAATGTCATTGACAATGATAGCTTCATAGCCATGACGGAGGCAATTGGTCAATTTGGATAGGGTTTCAGAGGTCCAAGCCAAAATGAATTGAGGGAGCCATTATTGAAAGAGGAGGTTGAAAGCTTTTCTACAACAACATGAATTGGAGTGGAAGGAGAACGAGTGTTCGATAGTGACAAATGCTTGAAGTGATAGGAAAATGAGAAGTATAATAAATTTGTGTGTTAATTGCTCAACAGGTACCATTCTCCTTTCTTCCAAGGAAAGTTTCGATGAGGCACATACTGCTGAGCATATTTTTGAGTATGTTATGAACGGTATTGAAGAAGCTGGGTCGGAAAATGTGGTTCAAGTGGTAACCGACAATGCTTCCAACAATATGGTAGCGGCAAAGTAGTTGAAGGCAAAGATGTCAAATATTTTTTAGAGTTCGTGTACTATTCACACCATAAACCTCATGCTTGAAAGTATTAGGAAATTGCCAAGGTACAAAAAATCATTAATAGTTCCAAGGCTTTCGCCATTTTTGTTTATGCCCATCACAAGACTCTGTCCATGATGAGGTCATTTACAAAACAAAGGGACATAGTGAGGCCAAGCGTAATTAGGTGTGCCTCAGCTTTCTTAACTTTACAAAGTTTAATGGAGAAAAAAACAAAGTTTGTGAACCATATTTGCTAATACAGAATGAGATGAGTGCACATGGTCAAAGCAAGCTAAAGGAAAATTGGCCTTTGCCACGGTTAGGGGTGTTCATAGGGTCGGGTCAACCTGCGACCTGATTCGACCCGCGCGGGTTTCAAACAAAAATAATGAGTTTTCGGGTTAACCCGACCCGAAACTATAATATTTTTATTATTTTTCTAAAAATTTTATTATTTTTTAAAAGTTTTTACTATTATTTTATTTATTTATTACTTTTGTTGTCTTGAAACTTTATATATATAATAATTTTCGGGACATAAAATAACTAATATTTATATTTCAAAATAATTAATTCATTAAAAAAAAAATCTAGACGACCCGATCCGGTTTCATCTCTCAAATTTCGGGTTCGGGTTTCACGATCCGCGTGACCCGAACAGATCGAGTCTCAAAATTTTCAAAAAAACCTGACCCGACCTGTGAACACCTCTAGCCACGGTGATGAGTGTTTCTTTTTGGAATGGTGTGACTCAATGTTTGAAGGTGTTTGCACATTTGGTGAAGGTGCTTCGATTTGACTAGTTGACGGGGATAGAAAGTCATCCATGAGCTTTGTATATGGAGAGCTAAAGAAGGCAAAATCAGTGTTCGAAAAAGCGCCGCCTAGGCGGCGCGTAGGCTCTCGTCGCGGCCCAGCCGCGGCGATTTTTCCATAATCGGTCGGCCTAGGCCCGTGAATACGTCGGCGGCGTGAAATCGGCGCCTAGGCGCCGATTTCGCCGGAAATCGGACGATTAGGCGCCGAGTCTGCGCGGTTAGGCGCCGAGACTCGGCGCCATTTTTTTTGTCGATCAGGCCCCCAAAACGACATCGTTTTGGGCGTCTTTGACTGGTTAATAACCCCCCAAAACGACGTCGTTTTGGGCAGGGTTTATAATTAAAAAAAAAATAAATTCTTTCACGTTTCTCTGTTTCTCACATAACCCTAATTTATGCCTCTGCTTTCTCTCATTCACGTTTCTCTGCTTTCTCTCATTCACGTTTCTCTATTATTCTGTGTAAAAGAACACAGTTGAGAAGAAAGAGTTTGAGCATCCACCTGGTAGCCCGACTACTTCCACTCGAACATTTGAGCAAGAAAAGGAGACCTAATCTTGCCCACGGCTGCGCCACCTTCATTTTCTTTCTCTCATTCACGTTCTTCATTTTCGTCTGCGCATAAGGAGACCTAATAATCACACTCCACCTTCTTCATTTTTTCCTCCTCTGCTTCATTCACGTCTGCACATAAGGTAAGAATTTTTTTTTTCCAACTTCATTTAATTAGTTAACTTCATTTAATTAGGGTTTTACTGATTTCTCTAATTCTCTCATCTGCTTCATTCACATCTTCTTCATTTTTTGGTTAGTTAATTACTGCTTTGAGTGCTTTCTTTCCTCCTCTGCTTCTTCATTTATTTATTTAGTTATTATATATATTTTTATATTTTAACGAAATCTCCATCTTATTAAGACTTAAGTTGACAGTGTTCTCATTAGAACCATGCTATATGTATAGATATTATTTAACCCTCATATGTGATAGCTCTATCTAATCTATCTTAATCCTATAATTTATATTAGTAATCTTTTTCTTGTTTCTTTCTTGATTCAAGATTTATATCTAATCAATAATATAGGATTGAGATTATATAAAAATTTTAATAAAACCAATTCAAGTGATACAACGTTAGTGTTGTATTGATCACTCTTGATTAAGTTTAAGTGTTTAACTCATGAGCTTGTAATTTATTAATAATGATTAATGCTTATTAAATTAATTGATTTATATAGGACATGGCTTCTTCCTCCGCGGCTTCTAATTCGGAGAGTAGTCCCGTTCTTAAACGGAATTCAAATGATGTTGGATGGGAATATGGGGCTTTAGTGGATCCAAATAACTTGGATAAAGTGAAATGCAAGTTGTGTTCAAAAAAATTTTCCGGTGGAGTTTACCGAATGAAAGAACATATTGGGCATATATCGGGGAATGTTGCAAAATGTCCAAAGTCTAGTAAAGAAGATCAAGAGAAGTGTAGACAAGCCATTTTAGAGGCAAGGAATAAGAAGAAAAGAAAAGAGAAGCATGTTAGTGAGATAAGATAAGGAGTTAATATTGGGGGCGAAGGCGATGAAGAAGAAGCTGAAATTCGTGAAATAGAAGAAGGGTTAGATTCAAGACCCCCTCGGCATCGCGGCCCTTTGGATAGGTGGACAGTGATAACCCCTCCTAATTCTTCAGCTAGTGATGGTAAAACAATGCGGCAACAAAATATTAATGAAGCGCTTTTTAAAGATAAAACGCATAATGTCAAGCGATTTGTTGCTAAGTGGGTGTATGAATCCGGAATTCCTTTCAATGCTATTGACAATGACAGTTGGATAGCGATGATGGAAGCAGTTGGTCAATTTGGACCGGGTTTCAGAGGTCCTAGCCAATATGAGTTGAGGGAGCCATTGTTGAAAGAGGAAGTCGCAAGTGTTAAAGATTTCCTGAAATTACATGAGAAGGAGTGGATGGAGAACGAGTGTTCTATCATGACAGATGCTTGGAGTGATAGGAAAATGAGAAGCATTATGAATTTGTGTATTAATTGCACAATAGGCACCACTTTTCTTTCTTCCAAGGAAAGTTCTGATGTGGCGCATACTGCGGAGCACATTTATGAGTATGTGATGACGGGCATTGAACAAGTGAGGGCGGAAAATGTGGTTCAAGTTGTAACAGACAATGCCTCGAACAATATGGACGCGGCAAAGTTGTTGAAGGCGAAGATGCCAAATTTTTTTGGAGTTCATGTGCTACTCACACCATCAACCTAATGCTTGAAAGTATGGGAAATTGCCGAGATACAAGAAAACCATTGATAGTGCCAAGGCTTTCACCATTTTCGTGTATGCCCATCACAAGACTTTGTCCATGATGAGATCGTTTACAAAACAGAGGGACATAGTCAAACCAGGAGTAACTAGGTTTGCTTCAGCTTTCTTATCCTTACAAAGTTTGATCGAGAAAAAAGAAAGTTTGCGAACCATGTTTGCTAGCGCGGAATGGGATGAGTGCATATGGTCGAAGCAAGCTAAAGGGAAAGCTGCATTTTCCACGGTGATGAGTATCTCTTTTTGGAATGGGGTGACCCAATGTTTGAAGGTGTGTTTGCACCTTTGGTGAGAGTGCTTAGATTAGTTGATGAGGATAGAAAGCCATCCATGGGGTTTGTTTATGGAGAGCTAAAGATTGCAAAAGAAGAGATCAAGGATGCATTGAACAATATTGAGAGTAATTATCGGCCAATCTTGGAGATTATTGATAGTAAAATTGAAGGGCGGCTTGATACTCCATTACATTGTGTTGCTTATCTTTTAAATCTTTACTATTACTATAAGGATTCAAGTATCGAGTACGATGTGAAAGTAATGGATGCAGTATTTACGGTTGTGGAGGCTTTCTTCCCCAATGACATCGACATGCAGAGTAAGGTGATAAATGAGGAGTTGGCTCATACAAGGCAAAAGAAGAAGCTTTTGGTAAAGAAGTGGGGGTAAAAGCATGTCGGGTATCGATTGATGTTTTTAATCCAGGTAAAAACAAAGTATTCATTTGAATTATTTTGCAAAATATATAAAAAATCTTATTTTCATTCAAACTATTTATGTTCATTTGTAGTTTCATGGTGGCGTACATATGGACATCATACAACGAACTTGGTAAAAATGGCAAAAAGAATATTGTCATTAACCACTAGTTCATCCGGGTGTGAACGAAATTGGAGCACTTTTGAGGGGGTGGGTAATATTTAACATTAGCTAAATTTTGATTATTTTATTTTGTAATTATTAATATTAATTGATTTATTTAATTATTTATGTAGATTCACACGAAGAAAAGGAATAGACTAGATGTGAATCGATTAAACAATCTTGTCTATGTTTCCTTTAATGCCAAGTTGAAGAACAAGCGCAAAATGGAGAAGGATTTGAAAGTTGATGTATTAGAAGCCAAAGATGCTACTAATGCACAATGATGGATCGTTGAGGGTGGTGACTCTCACTCTGGTGATGATGAAGAAGTAGAGCCCGGTTCAGGACTTACTTGGAGGATGGTTGGAGAAGCATCTGGGGCTGATGACATATTACAACCTCGAAAAAGTGCCAGAAATGTTGAATACAGAGAACTTGATGAAGATGATTTTGATTCTGATGAAGAACTTCAAGATGATGAGTTCGAATTAGATGAAGAATTAGATATTTAGTGTAGTTCAACTTTGTTATAGGATGATGAACATGAACTTAATTAAATGATATTTATATCATTATGTGGTTGATTGAGTTTGATTAATGGTTTTATGTTTATTACATTTTGTTTGAATTTATATGATTTGGATTATTTATGAATTATGATGTTGGAAAATATTATATTTTTAACTGTCTGCCGACTAATTGTCTAGGCCCCGCCTAGGCGCCCTAGGCGCTAGGCGCTGGGTCGCCGCCCGACTAGCGCCTAGCGCGTTTTAGAACACTGGGCAAAATAAGAGATAAATGAGACATTGAACAATATTGAGAATAATTATCGACCAATCTTGGAGATTATTGATAGCAAAATCGAAGGTCGGCTTGATACTCCATTGCATTGTGTCGCTTATCTATTAAATCTTTGCTACTATTATAAGGATACAAGCATTGAATATGATGTGAATGTAATGGACGGGGTATTGTTGTGGAAGCTTTCATTCTGAATGACATTGAAATGCAAAATAAGGTCATAAATGAGTTGGCTTCATATAAGACAAAAGATTATGCTTGTGGTAGGAAAGTGGCAGCAAAAGCATGTCGGGTATCTATTGATATTTTTAATCCAGGTAAAAACAAAGTATTCATTTTAATTATTTAGCATATTATATAAGATTTAGTATATTTCATTTAAAATATTTATGTTAATTTGTAATTTCATGATGGCATACATATGGACATCATACACTTAACTTGCTAAAAATGGAAAAAATGATACTTTCATTAACTACTAGTTCATTCGAGTGCGAACGAAATTGGAACACTTTTGAGGGGGTAAGTAGTTAAATATTTAATTTGTATTTTAATTATTAATATTAATTGATTTATTTAAATTATTTATGCAGATTCACACAAAGAAAATGAATAATCGATTAAACAAACTAGTTTTTGTTTCCTTTAATACCAGGTTGAAGAACAAGCACAAAAGGGAGAATGATATGAAATTGGATGTATTACTCGCAAAAGATACAAGTAATGCAAAAGGATGGATTGTTGAGGGTGGTGATGATGAAGAAGTAGAGCCCAATTCGGGGCTTACTTGGAGGATGGTTGGAGAAGCATCTAGGGCAAATGAAATGTTACAACCTCGGAAAAGCGCTAGGAATGCTGAATACAGAAAACTTGATGAAGAAGATTTTGATTCTGATGAAGAACCTAATGAGAATGATAATGAGTTTGAATTGGGTGAAGAACTAGAAGATGATTAGAAAAGATTTAATAACTTTAACCGTGTTTTATTGGTTTTTTTTTTTTTTTTTTATATTTTGAATTTGGCCTCTAATTCTAGACATAATTAGAGAATGTTTGATGGATTGACTTTGGATTTTGATGTTTGATATGATGGATTGAGTTTGAATTTTATATTTTTATTTTATTACATTTTAGTTGAATTTATATGATTTGGATTATTTATGATGTTGGAAAATATTAGGTTTTAACTGCTTCCCGACTAATTGTCTAGGCCCCGCCTAGGTGTTAGGGGCTGGGTTGCCGCCCAACTAGCCCCTAGTGCGTTTTAGAAATTAGAACACTGCCCACATCACAAGGTTTGCTTCCATAAAAAAATGATAATTGACACAATCATACAAATTAATCAAATAAATGAGATCATCTCTTGCACAGATGATAATCACAGTTCTCACTGTTCTATTTTAGTTAAAACCGTAAACCCCCAGATATGCAACAGGAATGCATGCAAATGCATATAAATGGTAATTGATTACCTGAAATACATCATCGACGGCTCAATTAAGTTTAAGGTTTAAGAAGTGAAAATAAGATATCTCTTATGTATTAATTTCATGAAATCAAGGAGAGGAGAAAGAATGCAATGAACCGGTTTCAAGATTAAAGATGTTTTCTAGAAAAGCAATAAACGAGTAATTAAAAAAAGAGAAAACCAACCTTCCGCTTCCTCAGCCTTTCATTTTCCTCTTCCAGACGTGAAACTTTGTTCTCCAGTTCATTTGTGTAAGCCTGATCAAAATAGTTTTGAGGCCAGTGTAGAATGAAAAGGCAAGAATGGGCGAACAGGTAAAATCAAAAATAAAAAATAAAACTGTGGAAAGCCTTGTATACTATTTCAATTGTATAAATTCATAGAATTAAGTTTAATCAATCCCTCAATTGTAGGGATTGAGTTAGTTTAATCAATTCCTCATTTTTCATACAGAAACTCACTAGATGTTTATCCACTAACCTTCCGTCCATAGTCCATACAAACTATCAAATTATTTTCACTAACCTTCTGTCCATACAGAAAGTCACTAGAGACATGAACTGTAATGTGATTTTATCCTTCCTGCTGTGAATTTTGAGGACCAGGATTCAGGGAAGAGGATTGGACTTGCTAAGGAGAAGGATGGACTATACTACTTTGAGGCTTCAACTATCAAGAACAACTTACCTTTGTCGTTTTTTTCTGAAAAATCTTCTAATAAAACTAAAATTTGGTTTCATCACCTTCATCTATGATACCCTTCATTTGGAACCTTGAAAGTCCCGTTTCCTTCTTTGTTCAAAGGTTTCATTTTGAAGATTTTCATTGTAACATTTGTGAACTTGTAATGCATAAATGTGTGCCTTTTCAAATTAGCAATAAAATAAGATCTGTTCCTTTTTACTTGGTTCATAGTGATGTCCGGGGTCCCTCTATCATTTCTAACGTGGTGCAAATGATTGCACTAGGGTCTCTTCGATATTTTTACTTGAACAGATATCTGATATATGCAGTGTGTTCCTAAAGTTCCATAACATGATTCAAAATCAATTTGGAAAGAAAATTAAGAGGTTTAGGTCAGATTTCAGGCAGATTAGGTTACTGATTTAAATTCCTACTTTTTTCTCCACAGTGGCTATATATATGACCATTGGTTTTTATCAATATAGTGAATTGAATTCTACCCTGATTTTCACAAAAAACATCATTCTGTATATGAAAACTGAAACAACTCAAAGCCAACCTGCTTCCTTGCTCGTGAACGGGCAGCAGATTCCCGGTTCTTTATCATCCTCTTCTGCCTCCTCTCAACAGTCTTCTCAATCATATCTTCTGGGAAGCCTCTTTTCCTTCCAAGTGTCTGTTGATCTGGCAATGTTCCCATTGAAGTTGAAGTTAACGCCACCTGATTCTCTGGGAATGAGACATCCATTAACGCACCAGTCACCATGTTCATTGGCTGTGGTATAGGCTGGCCGGGCATATAAACTCCCATCATACTTTGTTGTGAAAGCTGATATTGTGGATGTGGGTACTGCATCCATGGACCTTGTTGTGGAATCTGCAGTACAACATCTTGATCTACACCAACAGCAGGACCATCACTCTTTTTTTCTGAAGATGCCTCAGCAACAACTCCTGCTTTCACCAAGAAATCCTCCAAAGTCATCTCTCCAAGAGTAGGTTGCCTTTCACAGGTTTTTTTTACCCCATTATTTTTGCTTTGCTGAATATCTCTCCATACCTCATCAACTGTCTTCTTGCTTAGAGCACTGGTTAATGACAGGCTCGCCTGACGTTGTAAAGCAGTTTGATTGGCCAACGTTGTGCCCTCCGTTTCCACACACATAGACTGGTTAGCCTCAGCCGTCCAAACATTCTTTAAAAGCTCATCAAGGTTCATGCTGCTAAGTGGTTTCCCCAAGTCACCCAGCTGATATTGAACCTCATCAAGTGTAAGACTATACATAGAATTTTGTCGTGCCAATGGCTGAAACTGAGACTGTTTACCGTTACTACTACTATCACCTTGAGACCCCATCATCTGCATCCCCTTCAACAACATTCACCTAAAACACTCATTCCAAAATATCAAAACTCTAACCATCAAATTAACATCTATTGGACCAAAACTTGGCCCTAAATTCACCTAAACCAAATCTTCAAACTCACCCAAAAATCAGAACCTGAAATAACCAGTTCAAAGTGAGGCCATCGAAACATGCAATACATAATATCTATTTATTAAATTGCTTCAAACCCTAAAATCAGAATTCAAACAAAATACCCAAGGAAAATTAAATTAACAGAAGAACTTGAAACAAGCCCATCAAAAAGTACACATCTTAAATTACATTCAATGTAAATTTCTTTTTGAAAAAAAAAAGGATATTTTCTAGGCATGCCAATTGACAAAAGATACATCTTAACAAACAAATCAGACCCAGAAACAGAAATTCATAGAATCTAAACTACAGCCCAGGGAAAAAAATAATGAAGGAAATAATTAGCAATGAAAATAATGAAAACAAATTGTGAATACGAGCTAGAAGGTGCGTAATCTCTTGCATGCAAAAGCAAACGGTGAAAGTAGAGCCACCATTAATCAAAAGTCTCAAAACTCAACACCCAAAATACTAAAAGATCACACAAACACAACATTAAGATCAAAACTGAACTTTTGAATGAAACCAAATCAATGCTTAAAATGTAATCAAATGAAAAGTACCAGTAAATAATCCAAACCAAATGAAAATCAAAACCCAGAACAGATCAAATTAAAAACTTTCCCAAATGTAACTGATGAGTGATAAATATTTGAAAACAATAATACACAAAAAAAAAAAAAAAAAAATTAGAGCGCTATACAAATTGAGGGGAAAAAAAGTGAAACAATAATAAGAAACCAAAAAAAAAAATACTTACTTGGTGAGTTGAGAGAGATGAAACTGGAAAACAAAAAAATTAAAAGGTGAAATTTTTGGTTTTTGGGTTGAAAGAATATATAGAGAAGAAATTTGTCACCAATTTGTAAGTTTTTTTTTTTTTTTTTTTTTTTTTTTTGCCCTTTTTGGGTATTTGCAGAAGGACAGAAACAAAGAGAAGAGAGCAAGTCCCCAAAAACAGTGTGTCCAATTTTTTAATTTTATTTTATTATGTTAAGAAAGTGTTTGATTGGCCCATTTTTGTTTTCATTTTTAAATAATAGATTTTGATAGAATAAGAATGTGCTTATTTCATTTTCATACGCCCTATCGATTTCAAGCCCCACGTGATGTAATATCATTGGGGTCCCTTAATTTTAGTTATTTGACTAGACATGGATTCTTCTTAATAATAGATCAGTAACAGAGACCCAATTGTAAGTTTTTTAAAATTAAGAGATCTTAATGTTATTACTCCAATTTAAAAAAGAAAAACGTTTTTTGTTCCAACTTAAATTAAAACTCTTTTCTCAATAATTTAAGAATTTGTATATATCTAAGTCTAACAGATGTAAATGTTGTTTTAGAATTTAAAACGAGTTATGAAGTAATTTTTTGAAATATTTGAAAAACCTTTACAAAAAAAAATTCGAAAACTCTTTAATCTAAAAAAATAATTTAATTATTTTTTAAAAATATTAAATAATTGTTTTCTAAGACACTGGTGTAAGAATTATGTTTATTTAAACTATTTTGGTTTTAAAATATTCTTTAAAAAAATTACATGATGATAATTATAAGCGAGAGAAAGTAAATGTTCGAGTCCTTATAGGCATATGAGTGAATACTTAATATTATAAAAAATATAGAAAAAAAAAAAGCACTAATTTCCGAAAAAAAAAATGAGAGTTGGCTCCAATAGTTAACTATTTAAATTATATTATGAGCAAACACCATCACATCACACCACTATTTTAGCATTTCATTAGAAAACAAATTAAATAAATACGATTTTAGTAAGCTATAAAACAAAACATAATACCTTTAGTTAGACCCGGCCAAGGTTCCGGTTCGGAACCGAAACCGAACCGGTTGGAATCAGACGGTTTCGGTTCCAACCGATTCCGGTTCCGGTTTCGGAATCGAACCGGAACCTAACCGTTCGGTTAGGGTTCCTCCCCTAGCCGAACTGGTTGGAACCAATTTGAATTTATACAATAATATTTTTTTTTAATTTTTTAGATAAGAATTTTATTTGTAATTTAGTGTAATTATGTAATGTAATTTAACTTAATTTGTAATTTACATAATTTTATTTGTAATTATTTTCAAAAAAAAATAATTTAATGTAATTAATTATAATTTAACTTTTATTTTCAAAAAAGTAAAAAAAAAAAAAAAAAAAAAAACCGAATGGAACCGGAACCAGAACCAAACGGTTCGGTTCCGGTTCGGAACCGAACCGAACCGCCGGCCCGGTCTACCTTTAGTGATTGTTTGGGAGGCTTTCAGTGGAGATAAATAAAAATTTTAATCCCCAAAATTTTTTTAAATTTTTTTTTAGTGGTTTTAATTGTATACAAAGCAGAGTTTTTAGGAATAAAAAAATTATTTTACCTCTGTAAATAAAAACTCAAGATTTGGATTCGTAGGAGTAGAAATTGAAATTTTTTTTTAAAGACTTAAATTATCTATAATACTCTATTTTTTCATAACATTAATTCACTTCTTTCATAACACAACTTTAAAAAACTTTTCTATTTAACTAATTTTACAACACACACATATATTAATTATAATAAGTGAAGCTCTAAACTTATTTAAGTTGAATATCTCGCTAAAATATGGAGAAAACATAGATTTTAATGAAGTGTTTTTTTAAAGCATGTTGAAATGTGTGGTCCTCACTCCTAAAGGTGTGTGACTTGATGATGTATGATTTATGATCTCACCTTAAGGTCATGAGTTTGAATTCAGGGAATGTGTTTCTTATAAAAGTATGGGAAAGCCGTGAGTTTTATATGTTATGCTTAAGCCTGTAAGGGTTGGTTTGGTGACGAGGTTTCCAACAATTCAAACAATAATTGTTGAAATGTGTGTTTTTCTGTTTTTTAGTTTATTCCTTGACAGCATCTCCAACAAACCTCTGTATATTTTATCATAAAATTACATCACTTTTAATTTAGGGAATTATGTAGAAAGATATGTTCAAACAACCCTTTTACATACCTCCTATCTAATATAAATTATTGACTCGAACAATGGTTCGGTTCGGTTCCGAACCAGAATCGAACCGAACGGTTCCCGGTTTCATTATCTGATTCGGTTCCGGTTCCACACTTTTGTGGAACAGGGAATCGGAACCGAACCGAACGGTTTTCGGTTCGGTTCGGTTCCCTTCTGATTTTTTTATAAAAAAAAATTAATAATGATTTTTTTAAAAAAAAATAGATTAAAAAATTTATTTAAAATTATGAATTTAAATTGAATTTAGATTACACTAAATTAAATATAAAATTAAATAGCTTGAACTTATGTATCCTTTATGGGTGAGAGGAATCAAAGCTCACGTAATTCCATTATATTTTTAAGATAATTTTCCATTACAATTATTTACTCATCAATCAATCATCATCATTATCAGTATCTGTTGATCATTCAGCTCATGTTCCGCTTGCTCACTTATATTGTTGCTAGAGAGAAAATCATTTACACTTCTTACATATAAGATATCTATTTTTTGAGATACCTTAACTTAATAAATTAAAAGATGTCTCGTTAAAACGTAATTTTATATATATTGCGGACAAATTTAGATGAAACAATTTCAAACTCTTGATGTCAAACGCCCTTTGAATAAAACAACAACAATTTTGTTTTATTTTGTTTTTTTTTATAAAATGAAGAATTTACATTCCAGAAAGCAAAATTACAAAGAGTGTCGGATGTCCAAAAGAAAACTACTGCTCGAAATTGTTTGTTAAACTGGCGTCATCTTTTGCAAAATTTCTAATAATGCATTCAAAGAATCTGATTCAATAATCAATTGAACCCAAAAAAAACCCAACATCACAGGCTACACACAAAACCAAAACGGATGTCAAATTATTATTTTTATTAACAAAGTTTAACAATTCTATATCTATACACATAACTAATGATAATAAAAATAAAATAAATGGAAGGTGGTGTATTTTGTTCTTTTTATAATAGGACTAATCTATCATTTTCGGAAACGATCGTATTGAATCTTGTGATGGATTCCACTCAACAGCTCTCACTTAGACTCATCCTCCATTTTTGAGAACCCCATATTAAAGAATCTCGAACTCGTTCTCATTTTAAGAGCTTGAGAATAATAAGACTAGACCCGACTAAGTGTGTATATGGATAAAGTAATTGGGGGTAGATGGTGGAAAGCAGGCAGGCTGAGGAGAAGGCTTGGCATGAACCCAAATGGCGAAAACTCTAATCTTAACTGACGATTCTTTTGTCATTTTCTCTTTTGTTTGTATTTGTGATTTTGTCAAATGTCTTTTTGCATATTTTTCTCATTCTGTTGCTACCCGATTTATTTACATTTTTAAATAAGTTATCACTTTTCCCACTTCAGAATTTACAAAATTTTAAATTTGTTGGAATTTTTTTTCAAAATATTTGTTATTCTCGATTTTTCCTGACGCATCAAAGTTCGGATATGGAAATTTGTATCGGATAGACATTTGAACGAAATTTGTGATCGTTCAAACTAATAACATTTAAATGAGAATAGAACGTTTCATCTAGAAGTTTCCATAGACCTTCTGTAATACAAATATTATCAAATACAATGATTGGTAGTTACAATGAAATCCGAATTAGGCTTAATTTTCAGCCTGGTAGACCCTGAAATCAGACCCTCTCGGCAAACCCTGAAATCAGACCTACAGAGCAGACCCTCACGGCAGACCCTGAGAGCGGACCCTGACGGCAGAGGCTGAGAGCAGAGGCAGAGGCTGAGAGCAGAGGCTAACCCTGAGAGTAGAGGCTGAGAGCAGAGGCAGAGGCTGGCAAGCAGAGGCAGACCAGCAGAGGCAGAGGCTGGCGAGCAGAGGTAGAGGCTGATGAGCGGAGGTAGAGGCTGATGAGCGGACCCTCACGAGCGGACCCTGAAATCAGCCACAGAACCACTGAAGGAACCGAACTGAACCACTGCTTCTCTATCCGAGGCTTGTTGATGTCAACAATATCCTTAAAACAAATTTGTCCCCTACAGAGGGTGCAGTAGAACGCGAGACGATTGTTTCCCAGGATACAACGGAAAACGAACGAGTATGGGCACCACCAAAACCCGTTACCAACGAACCACAAAAGTGTTTGAACTCTTCTAAAAACAAAGAAAACCAGAGCAAAAGTACCAAGCGTTTGGTGTATTATTTTTCTTTCTCTTACTTAAAATGAAAACAATGCTCTCTATATATAGAGGGAAAATAAAATAGATAAGTATGTCATTTATTATGCCATTTATCATTCATTAATGAAACCTGTCGTTTGAAGTACCAAATTAATTAATGGAATTAATTAACTTTTAGGGAACTTCAAAAGGTTTTCCAACAATCCCCCACATGAATGAAATTGGCGAAACCCGTCAAATAACAAAAAAATATTTTAGAAATATTTTATTTTGACCTAGAAGAGTTCAACGGTTCAACACATGCATAGGATAGGTAGGCCTCAGCCTTTGAACCTTCCCTTGTGAAAATATATCTCATTTACAGGCTAACAGTGGATGCGATGTCATTGAACTGTACTGCCGTTCATGTAAATGGAAAACATATATCACACAGATGTTTTACCTAACAACATCTGAGTTCTCATGATTATGTTCATTTTGGCCATGAACATCTATCTGGTTCTGCAAGAGTTTCTAAGAATTGTGCCCTGTACAATTCCCTTTGAAGCGGCCCCACTTCGCTCTCACATAGATGATTTCTTATTTAAGAGTATCTCGTAATACTCCGCTGGGATTCCCGACGCATAAGAATCATTAAAAGCCTTTGCTTAACCTCGATCCATACGAGCATCACTGTTGCATGTCACCATAGGAATGGACTAGGGGGTAACCCCACAGTGAACCAATTATGTCAATGACGAGTGGGTTGACTTTACATAGTCAATTTGTTGCATGTCAATAAACATTTATCTAACGGGCTTTAGTCCTATTCCCCTCGATGATTTCTCAACTAACTCTCTGTTTAACCCTTTGGTTAGCGGATCCGCAATCTTATCCTTTGACTTTACATAGTCAATTGAAATAACTCCAGTAGAGAGTAATTGGCTAACGGTATTATGTCCACGACGAATATGTCTAGACTTACCATTATACATGTTGTTATGTGCCCTTCCAATTGCAAATTGACTATCGCAATGAATGCAAATTGCTGGCACTGGCTTAGGCCAACTTGGAATATCCTCTATAAAATTTCGAAGCCATTATGCTTCTTCAGCACACTTATCTAATGCAATGAATTCTGATTCCATTGTAGATCGGGCTATCACAGTCTGTTTGGAGGATTTCCATGATATAGCTGCACCTGCTAGTGTAAACACATAGCCACTGGTAGACTTTGAGTCTTTCATATCAGATATCCAATTAGCATCACTGTATCCTTCGACTACAGCTGTATATCTATGATAGTGCAACCCATAATTATGAGTAAAACGTAAGTACTGAAGTACTCTTACAATTGCTTTCCAGTGATCAACTCCATGGATTACTCGTATATCTGCTGAGCTTGTTTACTGTACATACTATATCAGGCCTGGTACAACTTTATAAGTACATCAAACTCCCGATCACTCTAGAGTATTCTACTTGAGATTAGGGGTGAACACGGTTTCGGGTCAAACCGCAAACCGCACCGAACCGCACCGAACCGCGCGGTTTGAAAAAATATTAAAAATGATTTCAAACCGCACCAAATCAAACCGCAAATTTCGGGTCGGCTCGCGATTTTGACCCACACCGAACCGCACCAAACCGCCCAAACCGCAAATTAGAATATTAAAGGCCTAACAGAAATTTACACACTGAAAATTTGTTACTGAAGAATTTGCATTTGACAGTTTTACAAAGGGTAAAGTTGTTGTACGAGAAGTTAAATCTCTCCATCGAATGAAGTTTTGCCAATAAAGATACAGGAATTTCCCCACTCAAATTGTTGTGCGACATATCAATGATTCCAAGATTTTTGGCACTTTGCATTGGAATTTGGCCAGTAATATGGTCCATGGAAAGACAACTTTCCATCTTGCCAATAAAGATACAGGAATGATTTTAGGAATTTACAGGCTACATCGAATGAAGTCTCCTAGCTTGATGAACAGATTCTTCCTTCAAACCGCCGACCCGAACCGCCCAAACCGCTAAACCGCCAACCCGAACCACTGCGGTTTTCCTTATCAAATTTGCGGTTTCGGTTTCTAATTTCCCAAACCGCCAACCCGCGCGGTTTGAAGGAAAAAACGAAAAAACCGACCCGAACCGCACCTCGAACACCCCTACTTGAGATATACTCTCTCCTCTATTCTTTGATAGGTATAGACGCACATCTAAAGGAGTTCTAGCCACAGCAGAATCATCATTGTTGAATTTACCAAGAATCTTGTCCACATAGTGCGACTGATCAAGAATAAGTCCATATGGACTTCTCGAGATCTTTATTCCCAGAATGACATCTGCGAGACCCATGTCTTTCATGTCAAACTTAGATTTCAGCATATTCTTGGTAGATTTCACCATTTTAACATTACTCCAGACAATCAATATGTCATCAACGTAGAGACATAGAATGACCTAGCCAACTTATGTCTCTCTGACATAAATGCATTTATCACATTCATTGATTTTGAAACCATTTGACAACATGGTGTCGTCAAACTTTTTATGCCATTGTTTCGGAGCTTGCTTCAATCCATACAAGGATTTTACTAACTTACAGACTTTCTCTTCTTGTCCTGGAGTTATAAAGCATTCAGGTTGTTCCATGTAGATTTCTTCATCTAAATCTTCATTTAGAAAGATTGTTTTCACATCCATCTGATGTACCTCAAGATTGCGCAAAGCTGCAATCGCTACAATCATCCTTATGGAATTTATTCTCGTTACGAGAGAATAAATATCAAAGTAATCAAGACCTTCACGTTGTCTGTAACCTTTAATTACAAGTCTTGCTTTGTACTTATCAATTGATCCATCTGCCTTCATTTTCTTTTTGAAAATCCACTTGGACCCTAAAGGTTTACATCCTGGAGGAAGATCCACTAACTCCCAGGTGTGGTTTTGTAAGATGGATTCAATTTCACTATTGATGGCATCTTTCCATAAAGCACCATCAGCTGACCTTACATCTTCGTTATAGCTTTGAGGATCATTTTCTAGCAAAAAGGTCAGAAAATCTGGACCAAATGATTTTTCCGTTCTAGCTCTTTTGCTACGTCTTGGTTCAAGTTCAACAACTTGTTGATCCTCTGGAACATTTATTTGTTTTTGGTCCTGACTATCTTCAATGATAGTCTCATGTGCCCGTTTGTGTACATTTACATTTACATTCGAATTTGTTTTACATGGAAAAACGTTCGAAAAAGGATGCATTCCTCGACTCCATTATCGTATTCTTGTGAATATCTGGTATATCAGACTCATGCACAAGAAATCGATAAGCATTACTGTGATGTGCATATCCTATGAAAACACAATCAACAGTTTTTGATCTTATCTTCACCTTCTTAGGTGGAGGAATGACGACTTTGGCAAGACACCCCCACATTCGGAGGAATTTATAGGAAGGTACTCTTCCTTTCCATATTTCATAAGGAGTTTTCCCTACTTCTTTCTGTGGTACCTTATTGAAAAGGTAATTAGCTGATAAAACAGCTTCTCCCCACATATTCTGAGGTAAGCCAGAGCTGATTAACATGGCGTTCATCATCTCTTTCAAGGTACGATTCTTCCATTCCGCAATCCCATTGGATTGAGGTGAATAAGGAGATGTGGTTTGATGTATGATTCCATTTTGTTCACAAAGTGATTCAAAAGGAAAAACATATTCTCCACCACAATTACTTCTTAAATCCTTAATTCTTTTATTCAGTTGGTTCTCAACTTCATTCTTATAGAGAACAAATTTCTCTATAGCTTCGTCCTTGCTTTTCATCAAATACACATAGCAAAATCTCGTGCAATCATCAATAAAGGTAATAAAATATTTATTACCGCCTCTCGATTGTATTGAAGTAAAATCACATACATCGGTATGAATTAGATCAAGTGGTTCAGAGTTTCTTTCAATACTATGAAAAGATGATCTAGTTAGTTTTGCCTCAACACAAGTATCACACTTATGTCTGTTATCAATTTTAAAATTGGGAATGTGATTCATGTTAATTAATTTTCGTAATGAATTAAAATTAACATGTCATAATATACCATGCCATAGATTAGAGTACTCAACAATATAAGCAGAAGAACTAGCTTTATTGATATTCTTGAGATTAACAACCATTACATTGAGCTTAAAAAGCCCATCAGTTACATACCCTTTTCCCACATACATCCCATTTTTAGTCAAAACTACTTTATCAGACTCGAACATCATCCGGAATCCGTGCTTGTTCAGAAGCGATCCAGACACAAGATTCTTCCGTATTTCTGGTACATACAGAACATTGTTCAGAGTCAACTCTTTCCCATAGGTCATTTTCAGAATCACCATTCCTTGACCTTCAATCTCAGATGTTGCTGAATTTCCCATGTATATTTTGTCCCCATTACCAGCAGGCTCAAATGAAGAAAACATGCTCTTGTCCGAGCACACATGTCGAGTGGCACCAGTATCAATCCACCACTCTCTTGGGTTAGAACCCACCAGATTCACTTCAGAAACCACAACAGAAAGGTTAATGTCTGAAACATCTTGAGTCATGTTTTCCAGCACATTAGCCTCTTGTTTCTTTTTCTTCTTTGGCAGTCTGCACTCAGAAGACTTGTGACCCATTTTGTCACAGTTGAAGCATTTTCCTTGAAATTTGGATTTCTTGGAAACTCCTCCTTTAGGGCCCATCTATGACCCTTTGTTCTTGAGGTTCTTGTTCTTATGGCCATGTTCAACAACATTTGCCTTGGCCTCATGAGATATTCCTCTCTTGTCAGATACTCGGTTATCTTCCTCAATTCTGAGCTTAAGAACCAACTCTTCAATGCTCATTTCTTTTCGCTTGTGCTTTAGATAATTCTTGAAATCTTTCCAACCAGGTGGTAGTTTCTCAATTATCGAGGCTACTTGGAAGGTTTCACTTAAACTCATCCCCTCAGCATGAATTTCTGCTAGAATAATCTGTAGTTCTTGTACTTGGCTTAGCACAGTTTTGGAATCCACCATTTTAAAATCTAAGAATCGGCCTACGATAAATTTCTTAGTACCGGCATCCTCAGTTTTATATTTCTGATCTAAAGATTCCCAAATCCCTTTTGCTGTTTTCATTCCGGCGTACACACTGTACAATGAATCACTTAGCTCATTCAGCACATAATTCCTACATAGGAATTCAGAATGTTTCCAAGCATCGATCGCACTGATCACTTGGATATCAATCTCACCCTCCGCGGGTGCAGAAGCATATTCCTTGAGGAACCTCACAAGGTTCAACGTGGTCAAGTAAAAGAACATCTTCTGTTGCCACCTTTTGAAATTCTGACCAGTGAATTTTTCAAGTTTTTCAGCAACAGGATTGACATGGCTCACATGTCCAACATATTGACTAGCCATAGAGGCCGCAACACCTTGGCCAGCCCCAGAGGCTGCCAGATTAAGCCCAGAGGCTGAAGCATGTTGGCCAGCCGAAGAGGCTGCCACAGCACTTTGGCCAGCCGAAGAGGCTGCCACAATCGGATCAACTATGTTTGGACTGATTTCCATATCCACAGACCGAATTTGTTTTAAGACTGTAATACAAATATTATCAAATACAATGATTGGTAGTTACAAGGAAATCCGAATTAGGCTTAATTTTCAGCCTGGCAGACCCTGAAATCAGACCCTCTCGGCAGACCCTGAAATCAGACCTACAGAGCAGACCCTCACGGAAGACCCTGAAATCAGACCTACAGAGCAGACCCTTACGGCAGACCCTGAGAGCGGACCCTGACGGCAGAGGCTGAGAGCAGAGGCAGAGGCTGAGAGCAGAGGCTGACCCTGAGAGTAGAAGCTGAGAGCAGAGGCAGAGGCTGGCAAGCAGAGGCAGACCAGCAGAGGCAGACCAGCAGAGGCAGAGGCTGGCGAGCAGAGGTAGAGGCTGATGAGCGGAGGTAGAGGCTGATGAGCGGACCCTCACGAGCGGACCCTGAAATCAGCCACAGAACCACTGAAGGAACAGAACTGAACCACTGCTTCTCTATTCCGAGGCTTGTTGATGTCAACAATATCCTTAAAACAAATTCGTCCCCTACCGAGGGTGCAGTAGAATGCGAGACAATTGTTTCCCAGGATACAACGGAAAACGAACGAGTATGGGCACCGCCAAAATCCGTTACCAACGAACCACAAAAGTGTTTGAACTCTTCTAAAAACAAAGAAAACCAGAGCAAAAGTACCAAGCGCTTGGTGTATTATTTTTCTTTCTCTTACTTAAAATGAAAACAATGCTCTCTATATATAGAGGGAAAATAAAAGAGATAAGTATGCCATTTATTATGCCATTTATCATTCATTAATGAAACCTGTCGTTTGAAGTATCAAATTAATTAATGGAATTAATTAACTTTTAGGGAACTTCAAAAGGTTTTCCAACACCTTCTTGTTTGAATATATTTTTGGAGTTGTTCAAACGAGAATCATCATGTATCTGAGTTCGACTTCCATAACTCACATTTTGAATTGAATAATTGTTTAAGTGAAAGGATATTTTCCAAGTAATAAGACACATATTTGCATGATGTCTTTTAGTCATTAGCATATAATTCAAATGAAAAGTTGTATCCATTGATTTTAAATGGTGACTGTTCAAAGCAATTCTCCATTTCTATATATAAACCTAAAGTGTTGTAAAGTTTCAATTATGATTCTTTTTTATGCTTTTTATCCTTTATATGCATCATATATTTTAGTCATAAGAGTGTTGTTGGTTGTTGTGATACAATCACATATCAACAACAACAAACTCCATTGTATCATGAAAGAAAATTTTCATATAAATCCATATGATTTCGCGATTTCTAATCAAATGTTGGAAATATTTCTTGAAACATAACATGCATTATGTCTTGGAAAATCATTTTTGTTCAAGTCTCCCTCACATTTGGCTCAACATAATCTGAATCAAAATTCGAAATTTTCTATTATCCTTTAATACAATCACACATTAGAACGCTAATAGATGTTATGATTTTTCGACACACTATTTCCATGTCAAAAACAATAACATACTATAAATTGTTATTTAGCACTTTTTTTTTTTTTTTTTTTTGTTGAAGATATATTGTCATATATTTTAAGCTTACATGATACATTCACACTGAGCCAGAAGGTAAAGAGAGCCTATCTAACTTCTTTTTAAGGCCAAAATAAATATTTATATTAAACTTTGGGGAAAAAAATTGTTACTGATATGCCATACATCTAATCTAATAGAATTTACTTATAAAATCACATTTCCCCCCTTAAATTATTCCCAGTACATATCTCAGTTCTCCATTAATTCTACTAATATCCTATGAATAGATTTAAGATATATGAAAACTCAATAATTTACATAGTATGATTTTTTTGAAAACGTTAGAAATCCCGCTATCAAATCATCTGATTCGGATTTAAGCGGAGAAAGTAAAACCACCGACTATCCTAAACTTTTATAAGAAAGACTAAAATACATGACCTGACAACCAAGATATGATATTTTACCAAAAGATAACATTGTAAGAACAAACATGACCAGCTGTAGCCCTATGATGATAGGACTCGAGTCAAGGGTGCTTGGAACCCTACAAAGTTACTTATTTAACCATTTTATCCTACAAAGTACAAAGTACAAACTATGAGCAAACAATTCCATTATGACCTCATAATGGGCCAGGAGGAAGCGGCCCAGTTAGAAAAAATATTCGGCCCAAATCCAAAGCCCAAGTCATCAGCGGCTCAGTGCCACCGTTTCCATGTGATTGACAAATGACTGACGACGAGACAGAGAGAAAGACAACCGTAAAACTAAAAGAAGATTCAAATCAAAGAAGCGCTCTCAAAACAAAAACGCCGTGTCGGTTAAATCACTCGGTTAGTTTTGGACCTTCAATCTTTTCTAAACAAATTTAACATTCCCTCACCAAAGCACTCATTTCCAATTGAATTTTTAGGGTTTCAAGATTCTTTTGAAAATGTCCGCTTCCGCGGCGGCCTCGATCACTGCCAACACCGCGGCTCGGAGGATGCCGGTGGTGGCCAACGATGAGAAATCCAATAAAAACATAATTTAGAGCTGCTTTCCGTCGCGGTGTGGGCAGCCGGCCGCCGCTCACAGCAGAGATCTGAGTCACATCTCCATTCGCGGCGAAGCGGTTGTGGATAAAGACTTGGTGCAAGTCAATAAGAGCGCGTTGGCAAATTATGTGGTGTTGCCTAGGCGGAGTCGGAAGGCCGCGCCGAAGCCGGAGTAGCCGCGGTGGCTGATTGTGGTGAGTATTTTACTAAGAATTTATTGCTTTTTGCAGTCGTGTTAGGGTTAGGTCAGAGGTAGTGTATTTGAATTCTGGGGATTCTGTTGGGGCAGGATTGGGGTTTTGGAATTTGAGAGGCGGATTTTGGAAGTTGAGGATTTTTTTTTAAAAGACTACTACGAAAATGATGCAGCTTCAAGTTGAGGTGGTTGATAGAAAAGTTGAGAGTGAAATTGGAGGATTGAGAGGGGGGATGAGTAAAAGTATTGAGGATACAAGTGCAATTTTGGAGCGCGAGTTGAAGAGATTGGAGGATAAAAGTGAAGGATTGGAGAGGACATTGAGTGAATTGAAAGCAGTGGATTGGTTGTCAAAAAAGGAATTTGATAAGTTATTTGAAGAGTTTTAAGAAAGTGAAGAGTGGGGAATTGAGTGAAAATTATCCAAATCTAGATGATATAAGGGTTTATGTGAGGGAGATTGTTGAGAAGATGATTGAGAAGCACGCGGCCAATGGGCTTGGAAGAGTGGACTATGCTTTGGCAAGCAGTGGGGCTTCTGTTATGAAGCATTCAGAACCCTATATGGCTGGGAAGGGGCCTAATTGGTTACAGCTCAGTAGTAAAAATGGAGTACAGAGTAATGCCGATAAGATGTTAAAACCAAGTTTTGGGAAGCCAGGTCAATGTTTTCCTTTGGAAGGAAGTAGTGGCTTTGTTCAGATTAAGCTTAGGACGGCTATCATGCCCGAGGCTATCACTTTGGAACATGTTGCAAAGGTGAAGTCATATTACCGAATGATCTATTTATCTGCGTGGCGAAGTTAGAATGTACTGTCTATTAGTTTGTGTTCTCCTTTTCTATGTGGTAGATAGTGTTCGTCTGATTATAACGATTGGTTTTATTAGATGACTCTGTTTAGTAATTTAATGACTTTAGATACTGAATTAGAAGTTTTCCTCTCGCCTATTTAACATATGGACTGTGTAAATGGTCTTTGACCTTAGTAGAGCCTAACTAAGATTTTCTGGCCATAGTTTTAGGTTTGTTCTCAATTACAGAGAATCTTTTTTAACATATTAAGCTGGGCCTAGATGATGTAGGGTTTACCCGCAAGTTAGTATAGTGTATTGGGCTTTTTAAGCTACTTTTAGTGTTTTTAAGGAAAAATAAGAGGTATTTATGCTAGTTAAGCAATGTTGTTAAATGCGAGAGGCGCACTAAGGCGACGAGAGCCTAAAAATCAAAGTACGAGTTGAGATGCACATGCCTCACAGACATAATAGGCATATTTATTAATAATAATTTATAATTATGATTTATGCATTGTGAAATTGGAATTATAAAATATAATAATAAATAATAAAATTTATGCTATATTTGTTTTATAATTAATGATAATGGTATTATTTGTCAAATAACAAAATATAATCCATTATCGAATTTTTCTAATAGTCGCCTCGCCTCCCCTCGCCACATCGATGTCGCCTGGCCTCAGCTTTCTTGAGCCGCATGGCCTCTCGCCTCATGCGTCTCTCGCCTCTTACCTCTAACAACACTGTTAAGGAATCTAGTTTCCAGGTTAATGTATATAATATTCTTCTTTCTAGGCTAGACTTGTCATTATGTGGCTTACTTTCATTTATTCCTTTGAATTTAAGATCCTCGAGTGGAAGAGTCTCTAAATGGATTGAGGTGTAGCTTGCCTTCTTTTTTCTTAATGCATGGGAGGAGGTTATCACTAGTTTAGACTTTGGATGAATGGTTTAACTCTGCCCTATAAGTCTATGTAAGCTTGAAGGAATTGAGTTATCAATCCATTTTCTCACAAATTGGATTCCCAATGTCATGAAGCCAGTCATAGGCTAAGAGCCAAAGTATAAAAGCCATTTTGAATTTTGTGCTGAGAAGAGAAAAAGGCTGGGGATTTAATATATGATCATTGTAAAAGATGCAATGGGTTTGCGCATCATATGTGTTCCAAACTTACGGTACTAATCTATGTAAGTCCAATACCCTAATTTGATACATTTGGTTATATGGATTCTCTAGAGTTAGAATGAGACATTTTAAATTTTCATCCTTTGGATTTGGACATTGTTTGCCAAACTTAACCTCATTGTTGATTCTCCATGTAATATTTCTTAACCTAGTTGCGTGAAAGAACTAATTATGGGATGTTGAATGCTTTAGGAAGTTGAAATAATAATTTATATATGGTGAAGATTGGTAGATATGGACCATAGGTCTTGTTACAAAGCACATATGTTTGTTTCTCTTGCTTTAGCTATGGACAATTTCTTAAAGTTTTAAGACAGATGATCAGGGAAATGAAATGATTATCTTGTTTGGGGGTATTATCATTATTATTTTTCAAAGACTATGGCTCCTACAGGAAAGAAATTTGGAGTGAATAGCTCAAGCAAGCAACTCTACTGAGGAATAAATAATTTACCATCCGTTTACAAATTCGATAGTTGGCTTTGATTTGCAGACATTTTCAATTTAGAGACTGCTTTATGATGCAGTTGCACTATATATATATTCTTCGCATTTTCCTGCCTCTCTTCTGCAATTTCTGGTGTTGGTTTCATTCATTTGTGGTAAAATAGTTGACAAAAAGTCAAAAAGAGTTTAGGGGTGAAATGGTGGATGCATTACTATGGATTATTCCAGTTTGAGTGCATTTTTAGATATTTGCAACTGCATCTGAGTTATGTTACTTATTGAAACCAATGCACTGACTCTCCCAGTTTTACATTGCACTAAAAGTTGTAGAACTAACTAAAGTTACTAAATCTTTTGTTTGTACTGTGAACAGAGTGTTGGTTACAACAGATCTAGTGCTCCCAAGAACTGCCGTGTGCAGGGACATGATTTGACAGAGTTTACTTATGATCTTAAGAAAAGCAACGCACAGAATGTGTTGGACTTGCCAGTCTCTGGCGTTGTTGACACTGTTAGGCTAGACTTTACATCCAATCATGGAAGGAAGTTCTTCCCATTTTTGCATTTATCGCTTGAGAGTGCACGGTCACGACTCACGAGCCTGATTCCGTGTCCATGTTTCCTATGCAGTCCTGACGAGCAGGTTCTTTCTCCATGTATCTACAATTCTCATGTAATTGTCATATCTGTATCTCTATTTCTCTGCTTGGATTCTACTCCAAACTTTCTGCTCGTTAAATGCAGATTTTTCACTTGTGTGTAGGTTTTGTACTCCCTGTTGTTAGTATTCGATGTATGATTTAGGGCCACGGGTACTATTGTATCAACTCTGAAACACCGAGGGAAGGCATGTATAAATATAATCACTCGTCTTAACAAATTGATCTGATCGTTGGAAATCTGCCTCGCAGTATGGGAAAAAGTTAAGAGCAGCTTTGATGCAGGCATTTTTGCATTTGAGTTTTGGTAGATGTAAATGAACTGTTGTGGCTTGAACATTCTGCTTTACATTTATCTTTATGTTAAGCGGGTTCGATGTCAATGTCAATCCGAGTTTGTACATATTTTGCTGTGGCAATACTCATTTCAGAATCAAATATCACAAGCAAATCCCCAGAAGTCCCTACTTGTATCTCTACTGAAAAGCAGCACTTTTAAACAAGTAGAAGCACTTAAAACAACAGACCATTGCTTGCTTGACAATTTTTTAATCATAGCATTTTGGAAATACAAAACTCAAAAGAGAAGTGTGGGGTTTTGAAGCACAAAAATAGAAATTCCAAACATGCTGTCTGTGAGAGACCAAATGTTTTGTTTTGTGAATCCCTTTTTTAGCATTTGAAAAAAAAACAGCCAGTCTTCCAAATTTTAAGGGATTATGCAGTTTCCAAGTAAAAGGATGGACCATGCATTTTTGGTAATATTGATAATACAAAGACTTAGGAAGACTGTGGTCCTTCAATTTTGCTTGCTCCTTTCTGCAAAGCAATCAATGGCCATGATCCTTTTTGAGTACTTGATTTCTTGCTTATTACCAGGGATTTCAAGGCTCTTTCTAGTCTTTAAGATTTAGTTTTAATAATGGTTTCAAAACTACATGAATGAATTTGTTAAAACTACATAAATAGGGTTTAAAATTTAGTATATAAAGCAATATTAAAAGGGTTTAAAAGGCAAAAAAAAGAAGAAGATATTTATGGGTTATCAAAACATTAAATTAATGGATTAGTTTTGAGTAAAGGAAACTGCCACACTGTCAGGAAACCACAATAAACAAGTACTAGTTTCCATGATCTTGGTTTCAGCTTTCGCAGGCCAAACCCACACGTGGGCCTCCACTTTCTCATTCAAACTTCTTTTCCCAATACAAATTCTTTTATAAATTATATTTTAAATACAAAAAAAAAAACCAAAAAGAAACTGACAAAACCCAAGAGGCACGATTCCCAATATCATGTAAAACACAACAAAGGCAAACAGTTTGATAAGACATTTGAGATTTTATACCCACTTTTGACCCTTCTTTAATCAATAATTCTTGTTATATTTTAATGATATTTTTATTTTAAATAATTATATATTATAGTTTCTTTTTAAAATGTATAACTATTTGAAATATAAATGTCATTAAAATATTATTAAAAAAATCCCGTAGAAATGTCTTTTAATTTCTGGAGAAAAAATTTCAACTTAAAAAAAAAAACCCATTTAATTACTCTTTGCACGTAAAATTTATTCTTTTTATTATTGGCTAAATTCATTCATTGTTTCTGGGTATTAGAAAAAAATACAAATAAAGCTTTTGGTATGTCCAATAACTGTGAACATAAGCACTTCAGTTTCTTGGAAAAGCAAAGTTTTTGTGACCACTCACAGTTTCTTCAATTCTATCACTTGGAATATTCATTGCTCGGGTATTTTTTTTAAATGATAAAAAAAAAATGAATTTTTTTTATATCAATTGTTGTATGGTTGACTTTCTCGAGAAAATACCCATGTGGGTTTGCGATTGTATCATGGCTTGCCACTTCTATTTATGTTATTAGATCTTCTTCTTCATGAATGTGGGATTCTTTTTCTTTTTGGTAATTGCATTTATATTTTTTTTCCCTTTTTTGGTCAAAATTGTTGTTCTTCTTAATAATATTACTATGTATGTTTATGTTGATTGCCATTTTGATTGAATCTTTATTCAATTTGAAGGAAAAAAAAAGAGGGGTTTTTTTTTTCCTTTGTGTAATTAATGAATTTGATTTATGTTTCTGAATTCTGAAGGTCAGTTATTGATGGTCAACACCACCATTGATGAAATTGCTCTGATATCAGAAATGACATTAAGTAGTGGTAGTAATCAAGACAGAAAGAAAAAGGTTCAATCAATAAACTTGTGGAAAGTTTTGATTTTTAATTTTATTAAAGTGATCTAATTATTACTTTTTTCTATTCAAATTGCTGTGATTGCAGTCCATATTCCAGAAAATATTCTCAATGGGGGAGAAAAATGGAAGCAAAATTGATAGAAAAGGTACATTTGATGAAATCTCTGGTGAGTGATTAGATTCTGTGCTTGATAAAATTTTGCTTGTGAAATCTCAACAATTTTTTTTTTTTTTTGCTTTCCTGACAAGTGAAAAAAGAATCTCTGTTTGAGAGGAGATTAGTATGGATATTATTTTTCATCTTGTTGTGAAGATTCTATTCTTTTGGCTTGTTGATTGGAAGAGTAGTGCTTTCTATTTTTTGTTTTTTTTACTTTCTTTGGTTAGTTGAAAGATAATAAGTTTTAAAAAAGCTTTGATTGGGGATTAAAAAAAAAGGTGAAAGATAATGACAAGGGGAAAAGGGGTTGAGCATAACTGCAACTTGTTATTGAAAATTGAGAATATATTCATGTTGTAACTTTTATGTACTCAGAGAAGAAGCAAGAATGGTATAACTTATCTTTCCTTTCTCGTTTGAATGCGAGTATAAATTCTTGATATCAATGGAAACTAGATGGTTGAGTTGAGAAGTGTTAGAAGTTTTCACTGGCATGGACAAGCAGTCTTTAAATTTTAAAATTTTCTGTTCTTATTAGAAGTTTTCCTGTTTTCTTTTTCCTACTTGCAGAAGAAGCTCCTGATTCAGCACTTGAGTCTCTGTTTTTTGGCAGTGAACCTATGGCAAGTGGTTTCAATGTCCAGTCCTTCAGGTAAACATAGCAGTTCTATTTTCTCCTCGGTTTGGACCATTCAATTACATTTTTTTAATGTATTTCTTTCAGAATATGAACTGATCTTGTTGCTTGTTTCCCTGTTAGAGCTTTTGTAGCAACATGGAATGTCGGAGGGAAACCTCCTCACAGTGGCCTCAATTTAGACGATTTTCTTCAGGTTAACAATCAGTCAGATATATATGTTTTAGGGTATGCTCTCTCTCTCTCTCTCGTTATTTCATCAAAATGATATTCTTTCATTTTCGCCTTTGTACGCTGATGTTTTCCTCTTCACTTTGAGACGGTTCTATCATTATAAAAAACAAGTTCTAAAGAAGTTGAATTTCTGATTCAAATGCTTTCTATTGTTGAATTCTCATGTTCATATTTGTATTCTAAACCATGATGTGGAATATGCATCATATTATGATGAAAGTATTGCAATTACAGTTCCAATCCATAACTTGGGGCTTAACATGGTTCTTTGATCATGTCAGTTATATACAAGAAAAAAAGATTTCGATTTCTTTCTCAAGCAGGGAAACTCTGCTTCAAAATCCCCATCATATATTGCATATTTTCATTTTATCTTGTTAGTTATGCAATTTTGATATGCAGACAGATTTCTTCCCCATTTTAATTGTTGTTTGGGTTTATCAGTTTTCAGGAAATTGTCCCATTGAATGCTGGTAATGTGCTAGTTATAGAGGATAATGAACCTGCTGCGAGATGGTTAACGTTAATTAACCAGTCACTGAACAAATCACACAGTGTGTCTTCCGGAGGAATAAAATCTACTCCTTTCAGTAGCTCGCTCTTCTTTCAAAAACCTTCTCTTAAAAAGATCAGTAAGACTTTCAGGACTGAGAGCAAAAGGAGGCTGAAGATGTGCAACTGTACTCCTGAACTTGAAAGGAAGTACAGTAAGGAATTTTGTTTCCCATGCCAACAATCTAATAATATAAGTGAAGATGATTTTTCTTCTGAAGAGGATGAAGATGGGCCTAGCAATTTAGAAATGACAGAAATCTCCACCCCCTTCAGTACCAGCCAGATGAATTATAGCCTTGTTGCAAGTAAGCAAATGGTGGGAATATTTGTCACGGTTTGGATGAGGAAAGAGTTAGTGCAGCATGTAGGTCACTTGAGGATCTCTTGTATCAGTCGTGGAATCATGGGCTGTCTTGGAAACAAGGTAGCTTTGTAATCTCATTGGTATAATCATACATTATTTTATGTTTAGGTTCAGATGCATCGAATTTTAAGAAACAGAAATAAGAAAATATCAATCAAGTCATTGCTGTTTGTTCTGTGATTGCAGGGGTGTATTTCTGTTAGCATGTCATTCCATCGGACAAGCTTTTGTTTTGTATGCAGTCATTTAGCATCTGGAGAAAAAGAGGGTGATGAGCTTAGGAGAAATTTAGATGTCATAGAGATACTTAAAAACACACAATTTGCAAAGATCTGCAGAATACCTGGCAGTAGGTTGCCTGAGAAAATTCTTGAACATGAGTGAGGATTTTATAACCCTACTTTGCAGATCTGTGAAAATTCTTTTTTCAGGAATATATCAATAGATTCTTTATTGATTTCAATGCATTATTTTCTTATGTTAAAATGGACCCAGTCGGGTCATATGGTTGGGGGATTTGAACTACCGGATAGCATTGAGCTACTCTGACACCCGAAAGCTACTGGAGGAGAATGCCTGGGATGCATTGTTTGACAAAGATCAGGTGTGGTTTCTTCGTATTCTCATAGAATAAGATAAATATGTTGTTGATTATTTGAGTTTGATGTGGCATCCTTGTTTCATTTTATCTGTTTCTCATAGATATGGTGCCAGCTATAGCTTGAAAACATCTTATGTTCTTTTTCCTTATAAAAGCATTTTATTGGCCTTTCTAACTCTGATTTTGCCTTATGCATTTTGTTATATATTCATATGGAGTAATCTGCTTCTTGATTGACAGCTCAAGATTGAAAAGGATGCTGGCCGAGTATTCAAGGGATGGCATGAGGGAAAAATTTACTTTGCGCCTACATACAAATACTCCTATAATTCAGATACTTATGCTGGGGACACTATAAAAACCAAAAACAAAAGGAGAACTCCAGCTTGGTATGTATATAACTTCAAACCTGGTAAACGTTTCTTAACCGACAAGTTAGAATGAAGCTTTTAACTGTTAATGATTACAGGTGTGATAGAATACTGTGGCATGGAACTGGAATTCGGCAGCTTTCTTACATACGCGGGGAGTCCCGTTTCTCAGACCACCGGCCTGTGTGCGCAACATTTTGTGTGGATGTAGAGGTCACCGAGGGTGGCTCAAGAAGGAGATTATCTGGTGCTAACATGAAAGTTGGAATTGAAGAGCTCTTACCGCTTACGAGTAGATAAATTGTTTAGTTCATTAACTAATGTCTTGTTGTCTCTCATTTTTACTGCACCAGTACTGCACTTTGTTAGGTACCAATTGATATACAGGGGATTCTGCAAGTGTACAAGTTGTAAAAAGTATCGTATGTTTCGCGGAATGTTACATAATCTACAGTCGAGGAACCGGGATATCGATGAAGAAGACAGAGTTTTGGCAAGGGTAGTCGGCTGAAGGATGACTCAATAACAAGGTGTTTAGGCTAACTTTCATTTGTTACTGATGGTAGATGGAAAAGAAAGATTGTTTTCAAACTTGTGTAAATAGAGAATGTACTTTGCTTGGCAAAGAAGATTCACCCAAAAAGTGTTGAGAGGGTGCATTGGAATTTTTGATAAGGCAACTGTTTAAAAAGTTTGTATTTCAAGCAATGTGATATCAATTATTTTTTGTCATATACTAAGTAATGATTTAACTTTTTATCTGGTCATTAATGGTTAATTATTAACACTAATCATTGAAAATTACATGCTTTGTATTTGGATAGTTTAATAATAAAAATTGACAGTAACTTGCCCTAGCAGCAATTTGCGATTAATCAGAAAATAATTGAAAATTATAAAATAAATATTTTTTTTATTATAATATAAGTTTACAGATATACAATCTGAGATTTACTGAGATACTGAATACAAAGTTACAAATATTTATAACACACTCAGAATTTTACATCTATTAGAGACGAAATATCTACTCTCACTCAAATATGAGGAGAAATCTACTTTCACTCAAATATGCAGAGAAATCTACTTCCAAAATTGGGAGAATTGAGTCTCTGTGCCTGCAGGGATTCGAACTCAAGCTCTTCCACTTAAGGAGAACATGAGTTCACCACTGGACCAAGAGCATGAGCAAAATAGATGTTTAACATGATTGAGAATAAAAAAAAATATTCAAAATTCATCTTTGAAGATCCTTCAAAAATCAATAAAAATTATTGGTTTAGGATGAAAAATATTAAATAATCTAAGAGTGTTTAATCGAGTTAATATAAATACTTAAATAGTGATTGTTTTGATATAAATAGAAAAATTTATTCTTATTTAAGAAAAAGTTTTAAATTAAGGATACAAGTGTTATTATTCCTGTAATATTTAGTTTGAATCGAAACATATTCTCACCTTGTTTCGTTATTTCTAATGGAATTCTTCTATTTTTTTTAATAAAATGGTCAATCAAAACCTTTTTTTTATATATAAAATAGATTAAAAATTAAAATCAGATAATTTTTTGGAAATCGAAAATTGATTGATTGAATAATTAATTAAAAATATCAAAATTTCAGTATCGATTTAAAGTAGTAAAAATTGATCGGATCAAATCACATGGATAACGATATGCGATTAAGCGCGAACATAACTTTATATACCAACTTTTTAAACATATCATTACTCATTTGCCTTTTCAATTTTCCACAACCTATCGATATCTGACTTATTAAATAAAGGAGTCTTGGACTAAACTGGATCGGGTTTCGAAAATCACAATTAAAATTTAAGTGTTTTTTTTATTTAAATTGAGATTTGAAAAATATAAATATAATTGTTTGCACGATTTTCAGTCAATATGCGTGTAAGGTCCAAACCTCCCGAAACAAAGTCCCAGAAAGAGGTGTTTGATTCCACGAAAATACCTCCAATGGGCACAAACAAACAAATTACAATTCTACAGATTACAAAGCTAGGAAATTAAAATAATTGATCATTATGAGTATTCATTTTTTTTTCTCTTTTCTTCTCTGCACTTGGGCCTTTTATACCCCACGAAATATTAGCACAGTTTTGTTGTCTTCCTCATGAGCCTCCACGTTCTCTGTGCATATGCATCTGTGGATCATGCGAGCAACTGCTGGATCATGCAAACAACTGCTGGATCGTGTGTGTAACCGTTGGGTAACTGGCTAAATTGTGGTGGTTGGTTGCTACCAGTATGACACGTCGTGTATATCTCGTAACTAACCAGCTGTTTTGGAAGTACCCACTACTTCATGATTAGTTGCATATTCCTGGGATCGTCCTGAGCTAGGCCTTTTCTAGGCCGAACCTATATTCGTCTTGACGCCATCTTCTTAGTCCTTAGATATGCCAAATTGGTTTCGTCCTTCCCTTAGCCCATTCGTTCTAGGGAGGTTTATTTGTCAACAATTATCCCCTAAATTCGTCTCGATTGGTTGAAGTTCGAGAGATGAAATCGAGGCGGAATTTTCAATCGGGCAAAGTTGGGATGATACCATCGGCCGTTTTATTAATTTGGCATGTTGATTTTCGTCCTACCTTTTGCTATCATTTGCGCGTATTAAGGACCGTCATTTATATTCCCTATGTGAATCTATTACTTCCCTAATAAATGCGTGACTTTCCCAACACGTCTCGTCGAAGGCCATCATGGCACCAATTAATATGCTGTCTTTCGTGTCATTTCTAAGTCACATCGTGTCTAACACCACCCTTTCCTTTTCCCGCTCTTTCCAGTTTCCTCTTCCTTCGAATTAGGTTGCAACACTTGTCTAGGGCGACCATTCATCTCGGCTATATAAGCTCATGACTTTTCTTTTTGCTATTTTACTTTCCTTCTTCTTTCATTGTTGCAAATCTTAATTTCCTTGCTATGGCGTCTTCTTCTGCTCCTACGAAAAAGGCTTCTTCGACTTTCAGTGGTTATCAAGCTGCTTTGGGTGATCCTTCTGTTGGCGTCTTTGGGGTTCAGACCCTTGACGAAAACTACGGATTGCGTTCTTTGGGTCCGATTTTCGTTAGTGATACAGTTATTGCCACAGCTCCCCTGGCTCAATTGTTTCCTTCTTTTTTCAACCTTCCCTTTTCGGAACCTCTGAATATTTCTCATCTTGCCCAGTCCAATCCCATCCGTACTTGGCCCAAACCCGACTCCGTGTTTGAGACCTGGTTCCAGCATATGAGATTGCATGCAGAGACTTGTACTTTTCTTGAAGACAATGGTACGCTCTCTCTCATAGAGCTTTCTTTGGCATTGCCTCCTTTTGGTCCTCTGATTACATCACTGCTCAGTTTTTGGACCTTACACGTATATTGACTAAAAATATTGATTCAAAATTTAAGAAATTAGACATTTTTAATATTAGCCTCTTTATTTCTGCTCAAGGTGTGCCACACAAGCGGTCGTCGTCATACAATTATTTTTGCTCAAGCAAGTACTTAATTTGATCACATTAAAGTTAAGTCTCTTTATTTCTTGTGATTATGGATTTTCCACTTTATCACAAGATAGATAGTCTAGGCTCGCTGCTCAGCTCACAGAAATGCGATAGTTATCGGCTGGATTCCGATAGGTTGCTTTTCCCTTTCTCTAATTTGTTTTTTTTTTCTTACGAGATTAATGTCTTTTTTTTTTTTTTGATAATCGAGATGTATGAGTCAGCTTACGCGCATCTCAATTAATTATCATGATTTGTTCATCGTGCTCTCAGAAGTTTTCCAACACAGATGATGGTAAGTCGCTCACTTTTTTACATCAGAGAGCATGACACCAAGGAAATACGCATAGTTTGATTCAAAACTTTAACGTGAGAGGGAACAAACCACTCAAACCCAAGATTTTTATTATTGAGACAACCCCTTGAGGTTAATTAGAAAATGTCTTTTCCAAATTAAAAGAATATCGAAAAAGCTTCTTCCCTATTTTCCAATGGTTACCGATCCAATACGTTGGAGAGACTTCCAATTATGAATATTAGTTGGAGTAAGTTAGATCTCGGTAGAATAAATCAAGAAAATCTTTTTTTAAATTTAATTATATCTCTATAAAGTTGTTTAACTCCTTTTTATCTCAAAATTTTTCTTGAGTTGATTGATTATGATTTTTTTTCTTGTTTATTCTTTCTATCATTAATTAGGAAGTACGTAGAAGAAGAATGGATCACGAACATAGTAAATTAATTTATCTAGAATTTTGCGTTCTAGTTAATCTAATGTACATACAAAAAGACATATTCGGGGTTTAAATTATCTGATTTTGTTTCTTAATCTGTTCAATTTTTTTTAGATGATATGTAATGTAATTATCTGATGATTGTTTTCATTTTGTTTAGGGAGGCTATTGGATTGGAAAGCTTAGGATGGGATATTAAAAGGTTTGAGAGAAATTTGAATCCAGTGTTGAATTATTTTATGATTTAATTATTTTGAAATTCTTATCTAATAATTATCTATCATAATTTAAAATTCTATGGTGCCACTCTATCTCAGCCAAACCCAAAGCCGAAAATTGCTTCTTTCTTGTAGTGAATATTTAATTTTCAAAATATACAAACTGCATGGTTTCGATAGAGTACACGAACAGTCATTTGATCCGCATCAAAATCTTCATTAAATCCCTTTCAAATTAATGGATGTAAACAAATAACGCCTTATACGAAGTTTTTTTTAGATGTTTTTCCGGAAATTTCTTTATCATTTCGTCTAAGAGAAATAATTCCTCTAATTCTATGTATTTTTCTAGAATAATCTTTTCCTAATTATCGTTAGAAAAAAAGTCTCGGGTTTACTAGTAATATTCCACCAATTAGTAACCTAGGATTCCATACTTTTATCGTAGTTTAAATATTGATTTAATAGGGTAAAATTTGAGTTTTAAAAAAAAAATAGTGATAGATATTCTTTATTTAACGGAACCAATCAAAATTATCTCATTAATAAATTAAATTTTTAATTAATTTATAAAACACATTTTAATAAATTTTCGAATTGAACGAGGGTAACTTGCCGATGCTGAGAAACAATACCTTTTAAGATTTGGGTGCTGAGAGAATTGGAGGCTCTGAGAGAACCAACTAGGTAATATTCGGTTTTCATTGCTATAAGATACAAATATTATTAAAAGATCACCACATGTACGTCTTCATTTTTTATGAGTGAAGAATTCCAAATTATCAAATTTAATAAATTAGTAAATATAAATATATATATTACATATTAGAGGTGGAAAGTAATAAACAAAAACAAATTTCTCCAAAATGAAGAAAGTAATAATAATAAAGCCAAATAAAAAAACAAGGAAATTTCCCTCAACAACACAAATAATTGTTCATCAAAGTCCAGATTTGTAGGCAACACCAGCATCCGGTATCCACAGATCCCCTTGAAGAAAAGCCTTCACTGTAAATTTAGTAGCTTCTTTAAAGCTAATATTTCTCAATCCCTTCCACTTAACCCTCTTCTTCGTCGACGATCCCGCCCCATAATTCTCAAACTCAGAGTAAAATATGGTGTTCGGTGCCGAGTTGCCAACCCACGGAAGCCACCCATTTGGGTGAATGAAACTCCCCATCATCGACCGCATAAAAATAGTCGTCGAGTAATTTTTCCAGGGCCTCCCCAGATAAGTCTCGACGCCAGTCAAGTCTCCGAACGGCAAAACGGTGCAGTTTTGTATAGCAATGCCTGTGTTTTCATTCGGGTCCTTTTTCCCCTGTGCTGTGATGGTGTTTTTTTGTCCGGGCATTGGCTTTCTCGGCAGTATGTTGCAGTATTGGAACACGACTGCTGAGTTTCCGAAGATGAAATCGACTGTGCCGTAAATGTTGCATTCGCTGTAGAATTGGCGATTCGAATGTGCGTAGAGGGTGTCCTGATACGCGTCGAATTGGCAACGGTAGAAGACTGAGTGATCGGCGGTTGACATTAGGGCTACTGCTTGGTGCTTGCTTGCTCCGGCGGTGTTGCGGAATCCCATTTCTCGTGCAATAAAACCTTGGCCAAATACAGCTGCAATAATATATGCAAATATTGGTCGTATGTTCACTTGTTTTCAAATAACTTTATTAATATATATATATCACTTATAAGAATAAATCTTTAACGTACGAGACCATCGAAATATTAACCCTAATGGCCTCAAATCACATAGATGAATTAAAGAAGAATATCACTTTCCACCTATAGATTTTTAATTTTACCACTTATTCTACTACTATTTCATAAAATTTATGAAAACTTAGAGGTATAAGTAGAAGTGTCTCGAGGACAATTCAAATAGGCAGATAGAAGACTCGTTGTATCTTAAAATTTAGTATAAAATTATGATCAATTTTTTTAAAAAAAATAATTAATTTTTAAATATATAATACCATTTTTATATAATTTTTTAATGAAAAAAGTAGAGACATAAATGGTAAATTAACTAGAATCCTGGAAAGTTTCAATCTGCCATGAAATAGAAAGAACTTACCAAATGTTGCAGTTGAAAAAGTGGGAGTACCGTCGGCGAAGTTCAGGCGACCGGAAACAATGGTTTCATTCATACCATCACCAATGATCATAACATTCCACTTGGGCTTCTCAACCCTAACAGTTTCTAAATAAACACCTTTCTTAACGTAGATGATGAACCTCTTGTTGCTTTTATCCGGCACAGCTTTTAGGGCATCATTAATAGTCTTGTACTTAGCAGACCTATCTTTCCCCACAACAGCATCTGCCTTCTTCTTCAAATCCTCCGGACTCTTCTGCAGCAGCAGCAGCCTCCGTTCCTCCGGCAGCACTTCATCTCCCATCAAACGCCTCGGCTTCAGAGAGTTTTCCGCTTTCGTAATCCAAGTAACAATGGCGAGAGCATTGCTTGTCATTTCACTACAATTCCTTAAATACTCTGAAACCTTAGCCTTGGTACCTTGTTTCGCTTCTTCCAAGCCATCAATGCATGTACCTTGATAAGTACTCGCTGAACTCAGCAATGTCTTCAGATCATCCACAGCTTCAAGCATCGGTTTCCCTATCGATAACGAGCTATCGAGACTTTCCAACGCCATTGACAAAAGCTCACGGCAATCAGCCAATGCAGCAAGGAACATTTTATCACTAGTCCCTCCTAAAACTCTTAAAATAGATGATGTTGCATTTTCTAAGAAATATTTATCAGATGCTTTCGAAAGCTCGTTAGATGCCACTTTGATCGCCAACTTAAACAACTCCTCAGGTTTCATTTGGCTTGAATTAATAGCCCCGTTACTTAGACTATCGTAACAGGTATTCTTATAGATTGTGATATCACACACCGCTTTGATAGACGCAGCAACAATACGTCCCTTGTTTCCGTCTTTAGAGTTATTATTATTGAGAGTGATTCCTACAACAGTGGCAACAACAACAGCAACAAGGAGGATTGAAGAGAGGACAATGATGGCAATTCGACGCCTCGTTCTCCGGCGAGCGTCGAGCCTCGCCTGCTCCGCCTCGTTGACCTTGCTGTATGGTGATAAGGATGATGACATGTTTAACATTTTTTTATTTTTTTGAAATTGTTTCTTCTTCTTCTTCTTCTTCTTTGTTGTGATGATTTTTGGTGCATGTTGTGAGTTTGATTTTATATGGAAAGCATATTATTCTTAACGGGGAGTTACGTGCAAGGCACTAAGCTTTTGAAATAACAAAGGAATAAGTGATTTTCAAAGACTTAACAAAAATTCATTGAAGTGCTTCTCATGTTTATAGGAGAAATTTCTAAGAGTATATATAATATGTTTGAAAATATGTTTGACATATTAAAATGTTATTATAATTAAATGTGAATTAATCCAATCTTTTGGCTTATTAATTTTGTACCATATTCAATTAGAACATTAGACTTTGGCTTATATATATATACACTAGATTTTGCCTGTATTTATCGCACAATCTACCATTACTATTTTCAGAGAGATTTTAGAATTATGTCATTTAATTTATTTGGTAATTTACAATTAATATTTTCAGAGAGATTTTATAATGAAAATGATTTTGTGATTTGATTTGATTTGTTAAACTATAATTACCAATTTTATGGAGATTTTATAATAAAATGATTCTTTATCAGTCATTAGATTATAATGAAATGATTTGAGCCGTCAATTAAAGCCACATAAAGATAGTCTTTAAATATATTATCTCTCTTAATCCTAACCGTTGGTTGTCTTCTCTTTCCCCCACACCATTATGATTTATAATATAGATATATTCTCCCACCCTCCTATAGGTACTGAGGTAACTCTAGAGTCATTTTGTCGGTTTCAGGGAAAAAAAAAACTATAACCTTAATATGTAAACGATTAGAGGTGATAACAATGAAGTGAAGATCATACGACTCAATATCTTAAATTCCATTAATATTTTCATTCCATAATGATAACTATTTTGTCATCTTTTATTTCATAATGAATATCATACTTGCCATTAATTATAATGGTCTTGATTTCGACCATAAATGTTTTATTGAAAAAGATCTTCATGTGATTTTGATCATAATCTTTAGGTTCTATACTAATTATGTAATCTTTCATTTCATTCAATATACAAATAATTTCAAATTACTATGAATTATGAACAAATCCGTATTTTCTGAAATACGAATTTTTGTGCTTTATTTGTGCCCTTAAGTGGGCCCTTGAACAAAAAAATAATAATAAAATTTTAAAAATCTCTTGTTTTTAAACTAGATTAAAGTAATTGATAATAGATAATACTATCTAAAATGAGAACTAAAAAACAAGTAATGCTCCAAAAATTAATAAAGAAACGAGTAAAATGAGTGGTGTGCATCACCAACATTTTAAATTGCAAAGTGTGATAATGCAATGTACTTGGATTACCAAATCCAACCGATTTATTTATTTATTTATTTTTAATTTAAAGGACATACAATGATGAAGTCAACGGCCTAATCGTTGAATTTCTCAATGTCAAATTAAATTATTGAGAGCAATAAGTGTTATATATCGATCTCTATTATTTCCGGCTTTTAGCTTTGAAATCTTTTTTGCAAGAAATTGACAATGTGGTTTGATCCAATTATAATCGGTTTTTTTAATAGGCTTTGAAATCATAACTTAATTGCTCTATCGTAAGGCATTGAACCTCAAATATACAAGCAAGCAGGTAGAGGTGTATGAAAATCGGGTCAGACAAATGACCCCGACCCGGAATGGTCAGGTTTAACTCACTCGATCCACGTTAGGGTCAGTTCTCAGTTTTGATGTAAAGTGATCTATCCCAATATTTATGCCATGTAATTTTAGGGTTTCTAATTTCATTCCGATCGCACCGATTTTCTCTGCTTTTCTAGTTTTCTTTCTTCTTTCTTTCTTGTTTGATAAATTGTTTGTATAGTAGAATTGTACAAACAATAAAATTAAAAGGAAAATATAGAAATTGGTAAAAAATTACCTTGATATTGCTCAAATATCAAACGAACAATCAATTGTTCTAGAGTTTCTTCCGCTATTTAATGTTTCATTACAATGAAAATAAATTGACAGCGGTTACATTTCGTTCACGTTTTCCACTAACTGGCCCACTCTCTAAAATCTCGAAACTTTCATACTCTAGATGATTATCCGGCTTAAAGAAACGAAAAGTAATTAATTGGTCATCTGATTTCTTGTTTAGAAGATTCGTGTCATCAATGAGCTGATATCTCGAGCTTAATCCTTGCATGATTATTTTGTTTTCTTTTCGAAGGAGGGTATGAAGCGGAGACTCTATCAAGGGGTCCTGAATCCAGGTTCTGAACGGAGATCCTGGCTTTGTAGACGCTGATTTTCACCGAGGCCTACAATTGAGATTTCGTGAGGATGGGGCACCGGCGATCCTGCAAAACAAAGATGTATAGTGAGCGGGAGTTCTGCCCACCGGTGTGGTGGGTGCCGGGGGCACTCCGACGCCCAAGTCAGTATATGAACTAAGGAAGTAGTAGATGGAAGGTCAAAGTTAGATGCTACCTTGAACTCCGTTGAATGCCGTGAGGGCGGTAAGTGGGAGGTGCTGAGTGCTATAGAGAGAGATTATTCTCAGGCTATGTGTCTGAGAGCTTGAATGTCTTTTTTCGATCCCCTTGTTGGTGTTTTTCTTTCTTCTTTTATAGGTCTTGGTCTCCTCCGTTTATCTGCCCGTTGGAGTTTTTATTAATGAAGCTTTTATTCGGATGTTCCATACTCGGTAACTGATGATCTTGTCTTCTCCCTGAAACCGTCGTCTTCATGGTAGGATTTATGGATGCAGATTCTTTCTTCAATTTTGTAACTGGCGCCCGTTGATCTTCTTTATGTTCAACAGGCCTGGTCTTTTGCATAATCTCTTCATATGTGGGCCCAGTTTGCAGATGGGCTTCTAGTCTTGTGGTGTAATGTCGTTTTTGCCCTTAGAGTCAATTTTGGCCCAAACAGTTTGTCCCCTACTCTCTAAGCCTGGAAGTCTCTAGGTTTGGAGAGTACTTTTATATGTTCCAAAAAACAAGTCTTCCTTGCTTGTAAGGGTGTATCCTATGCTGATTGAGCCGGATTGCTTTTAGAAAGAATCTCACTCGGCATGTCACATGGACCCAATGGGTGGTTCCGGATGTTTGAACCGAGTCTCATAGTGCGATTTGATCCTTATCAAGCGTGATGAGCAGATAGTGAAAGTCCATGTATAGCCATTTACATGTCGTATAAATTGGGGATACTCTATGTCTTGACATGGCCCGTAGGAAGTTTGGACGAACTAACTCGACACTGTCGTATGAGAACAGCGAATGTCTTTGCTCCCATTTGACTCGACGTGTCATCCATGGATGTCCCCTGTTGATTGAACCTTGAGTTGGTTCAGGAATGATTTCATTCGACTTTGTCGTATGGGATGGGTAATTTCCGTAACTCAGATCTGACTCGACGTGAGTCATCCAGGGATGTCCCCTGTTGATTGAACCTTGAGCTGGTTCAGGAATGATTTCATTCGACTTTGTCGTATGGGATGAGTAATTTCCGTGACTCAGATCTGACTCGACATGAGTCACTTGGGGAATGTCCCCTGTCGACTGAACCTTGACGTGGTTCAGGAAAGATTTCACTCGACACTGTCGTGACGAACGAGTGAATACCATAACTCAGATATAACTCGGCATGAGTCTTCTGGGGGATGTCCCCTGTCGACTGAACCTTGACGTGGTTCAGGAAGGATTTCACTCGACACTGTCGTGACGGACGAGTGAATACCATAACTCAGATATAATTCGACATGAGTCTCCTGGGGGATGTCCCCTGTCGACTGAACCTTGACGTGGTTCAGGAAGGATTTCACTCGACACTGTCGTGACGGACGAGTGAATACCATAACTCAGATATAACTCGACATGAGTCACCTGGGGGATGTCCCCTGTCGACTGAACCTTGACGTGGTTCAGGAAGGATTTCACTCGACACTGTCGTGACGGACGAGTGAATACCATAACTCAGATATAACTCGGCATGAGTCTTCTGGGGGATGTCCCCTGTCGACTGAACCTTGACGTGGTTCAGGAAGGATTTCACTCGACACTGTCGTGACGGACGAGTGAATACCATAACTCAGATATAATTCGACATGAGTCTCCTGGGGGATGTCCCCTGTCGACTGAACCTTGACGTGGTTCAGGAAGGATTTCACTCGACACTGTCGTGACGGACGAGTGAATACCATAACTCAGATATAACTCGACATGAGTTACCTGGGGGATGTCCCCTGTCGACTGAACCTTGACGTGGTTCAGGAAGGATTTCACTCGACACTGTCGTGACGGACGAGTGAATACCATAACTCAGATATAACTCGGCATGAGTCTTCTGGGGGATGTCCCCTGTCGACTGAACCTTGACGTGGTTCAGGAAGGATTTCACTCGACACTGTCGTGACGGACGAGTGAATACCATAACTCAGATATAACTCTACATGAGTCACCTGGGGGATGTCCCCTGTCGACTGAACCTTGGCGTGGTTCAGGAAGGATTTCACTCGACACTGTCGTGACGGACGAGTGAATACCATAACTCAGATATAACTCGACATGAGTCTTCTGGGGGATGTCCCCTGTCGACTGAACCTTGACGTGGTTCAGGAATGATTTCACTCGACACTGTCGTGACAGACGAGTGAATACCATAACTCAGATATAACTCGACATGAGTCACCTGGGGGATGTCCCCTGTCGACTGAACCTTGGCGTGGTTCAGGAAGGATTTCACTCGACACTGTCGTGACGGACGAGTGAATACCATAACTCAGATATAATTCGACATGAGTCACCTGGGGGATGTCCCCTGTCGACTGAACATTGACGTGGTTCAGGAAGGATTTCACTCGACACTGTCGTGACGGACGAGTGAATACCATAACTCTGATATAACTCGACATGAGTCTTCTGGGGGATGTCCCCTGTCGACTGAACCTTGACGTGGTTCAGGAATGATTTCACTCGACAGAGTCGTAAGAGACGAGTGAATTGTATAACCCAAATCTGACTCGACATGAGTCATCTGGGGGATATCCCCTAGTTCGACGTTTTCCACGCCGTAATACTTTGACCCAGTTTAACTGTTGTTAATGCAAACCCTATCGCGAATTTCGATGAGTTTTTGGCGGGAATATTGGCGCCAAATTGAGTATGGGTGTATAAAAAGGGTATGGGCGTTTCACTTCTCCTCATTTGGGAAGTCGAGTAAGGAGAGCTCTCAAGTGTTTCTCAAGGTATTCTTCATTAACTTCCTCTTGTTCTTCAATTCTTTCAAGCGTTCATTGCAATATTCAAGCTGTTCTTAGGGTACTCTGGCTGTTTGATCTTTGGGTTAGTGTGTTTTGCTTAAGAATCGTGTTTGTGGTTTTTGATCTTCAATGGGTAGATTACTAGAGAGTTTAATTGTTTATATGCTTGTTGTTTGGAAAATGTCGAGTGGAGAGTCTCTAGGCAGCTTGGGAGCCAAAATAGATAGTTATGTCGAATCATCGAGTGAAACTGAGGAGGAGGTAACGTACAAAGACTGGTCGTACGACAAACTGATTGAGAAAGGTGTAGTTACCCTGGCCATGTCTCCTCGGGAGACACCTACTGAGGCAATACTCTAAGATCAATTCCTGCAATTGAGGAGCCGAGTGACTTTCCTTGTACCAGTGAGCCTACCAACTTATTATCCAGGAATCCTGCTAGTCGTATGACTGGGAAAATGCTGATGGAACTCAGTTGTATGTATAGATTTCCTGAGTCTCTAGAACTCCGAGTACCTTCGTCGTCTGAGAGAATCGATTACAAGGTTCCGGGGTGGATAGGTTTCTACGTTCGTCCGTTTAAAGTAGGATTGAGGTTTCCAATCCCCAGACTAGTCTGGGAAGTGTTGAATCATTTTGAAATTGCTCCTTCTCAATTGATGCCAAACGCATGGAGGATTCTATTGTCGATTGAGTGCTTAGCCTTCGAGTTGGGTGTACTTTTCGAGGTAAATGATGTTCTAGAGACATATTACATAAAGGAGCATCTGAAAGAGAAAGGGAGATATACAATGATCCTTCGACAAAGAAAGAAGCCTCTAGTTATTGGGTTGCCGACTAATGATAGGGGAAACTGGCAGTCCTACTACTTCTTCGCAAGGGGTGAGGGTATATTTGGTTTGACTGGGGCTGGTCGAATCCCAGAGTTTTGGTGTTTGTCGAGTGAGTGATGTTCTTTTCTAAATTATAGGTTATAATTGTGGTTTGTGTCTTTGAATAACAAGGGTTTGTCGTTGCAGATCCTCTTCGAACAAATCGTTCCTCTCAACTGTTCGCTCCACCTCAAACGTCGAAGCGATTCTATCTTTGCAAGACGACGTAAGGAACTGCAAGGCCGTCCTAGAGGAGAAGAGATTAAGGGCGACTCCATTGTGGAAAGAAATCTATCAGCGCGAAGGTAAAGTTCTGGCCCTCTCTAACGACGTTTTGGCCGTGATAAACTGTAGGTGGTCGATTCAAAATTGTATGGGGTGAATAAAAAATATCGAGAGCCCTTAAAAATTGAGGAATTTTCATGCGCAGAGGAGATGATGTCTGGACCAGTCACAGTAGCTTCACTCGACGAAATGAAGAGCAGAAAAAGGTCGAGGAAACTGAAGAAGAGAGAATTAGAGGTCGAAAGAGAAACTGGCACCCAACATCAAGAGATGATTTCGAGTGGGGGTGTCGTAGAAAAAGGGAAGTCGAAAGACATTATATCTTCTGAGAAGAAAAGGAAGTCTGTCGCAGAGGTGGAAACTGAAGAGGACTCTGATACCCTTATATTGAAAGTTCCAAAGGAGTCGACGGCAATCTCAGACCCTTCAAGCATCGACTCATTCGTTGAGGGTCTTCTACTCCAAGGGGATGAAGTAAGATTGGCACAGATTGGGCCGGCGGAGGCCATGAAAAAAGCCATCGCTCTAAACTATCAAGTGAGTACCGTTATTCCTTTTTTTTTTGTCGAATGGCGCTCTGATTTGAATGTCGTAGGCCCTGGAATGTAGCTTGTTCTTGCGGAAAAATGCTGAATCCAACCAAACTGTAGACGCTGATTTTCACCGAGGCCTACAATTGAGATTTCGTGAGGACGGGGCACCGGCGATCCTGCAAAACAAAGATGTAGAGTGAGCGGGAGTTCTGCCCACCGGTGTGGTGGGTGCCGGGGGCACTCCGACGCCCAAGTCAGTATATGAACTAAGGAAGTAGTAGATGGAAGGTCAAGGTTAGATGCTACCTTGAACTCCGTTGAATGCCGTGAGGGCGGTAAGTGGGAGGTGCTGAGTGCTATGGAGAGAGATTATTCTCAGGCTATGTGTCTGAGAGCTTGAATGTCTTTTTTCGATCCCCTTGTTGGTGTTTTTCTTTCTTCTTTTATAGGTCTTGGTCTCCTCCGTTTATCTGCCCGTTGGAGTTTTTATTAATGAAGCTTTTATTCGGATGTTCCATACTCGGTAACTGATGATCTTGTCTTCTCCCTGAAAACCGTCGTCTTCATGGTAGGATTTATGGATGCAGATTCTTTCTTCAATTTTGTAACTGGCGCCCGTTGATCTTCTTTATGTTCAACAGGCCTGGTCTTTTGCATAATCTCTTCATATGTGGGCCCAGTTTGCAGATGGGCTTCTAGTCTTGTGGTGTAATGTCGTTTTTGCCCTTATAGTCAATTTTGGCCCAAACAGGCTTCAAATCCTGAAAGAAGCTTCTGAACTATACCCTAGAGACGGGTCTTCAGAACTTGTCAGAACTTGAATTCACACCTGATATTTTAGATGGATAAAAAACTATATATGGATTGGATCGTTGTATCAATTCTTGCATAATATTATTTACAAGGAGTTTAATCCTTAGATTTTAGTGAATTTTTTTACTTTTAAAATTCAACAAAAGTGTATTAGAGCATTTTTCAGGATGTTATAGGAGCATTTTTAATAATGCTCCCTATATCACTCTCAATATATATATATCTAAAAATTATATCATTTTTAATTTAGAGAATCATGTGGGAAGATTTATTCCAACAATCATCATACATACATTCTATATAATATAAAATATTTTGTTACGTAAATAGCGCAATGTCAATTGGTTGGTGTTTATGGTGGTTTGGTTTTATATATGTGTGTGATTTTTTTCTTATCCACTTAAATCTAAGGAATGTGGTCACCGAAAATTTAAGTAGGGTAGAGATAAAATGTATTGTTAGAGACTAAAATCTTATCTCATTTCATAAATAACATTGTATTGAAATTTGTATTATTTTTGTCTTTTATTTTGGTCATTAACTTAGTAAGTTAAATGATCTCTCATTGGAATTTCACTATATATTATACCTGATGGGATATTTCGACCCTAATTTTTGATATAATGTCGATTTTCGATTTCTATCTTTTTTTCGATTTACAGAAAGACTCATTTTCTTCACTTTACCTCATTTTTCTTTTTCTTCTTTAGATATTTTAATCATCACTATGAGTTTTATGTTTGGGTAATTTTTTCTTAGAATGAATGATTTTTAGAAGATATTGAGAAATGAGCTTTTCAATATTTTTACCTGAAATATGCAAAATATCAATTTTACCATTCCCGATTAATTTCCAATTAATCTCTTAGAGCAATTTATTGTTGATTTTCGATTAAACGACTCACTTAGACATCCACATATAACCATTAATTTAAGATAATCTAATGGTAAATACTCAAAGTCAACATCATTAATGTTATTTTGACTTTGAGTATATATCATGAAATTGTTTTAAATCAATAATAAGACTTTAGTGTTTAGATTTGTGTCAAAATTTTGTATTGAAATATCTCCTCCATATATAATTTCAAAATAATTGATAAATCAAACATAAAATTAATTATTTTTCATTTATCTTTTGTTTAAAAAAATAAGTATTAAATTTTTAATGAATTTATTTCATGGATAGGGTTGTAATTGAAAACTTTTCACAAGAAAATTGTGAATTTGTACAATTTATAGGTTGATATTTTTGGAATTCTATTTATGGATAAATATATTTCTCAAAATCAGAATAAAATATATTGTTTCCCTTATTCTCAAAATCTGATGCAGGATTGCAGATTTTACTAAAAGTGAGTTTAATTTTTTTTTTCCAACCAAATACTTAAATTAACTTTTAACTGTATTTTTAGTAACGGTCAAAATTGGTCAAAGGAGCTCAGTGAGAAATTCTCAAACTTTAAGGACTTAGTTGATATGTTTGCAAACGTCTGGCCTATTTTGCTAATTTTCCAAACAGTAGGTATTTCAAGATATATCCACTCAATGAGGGCTACTACTCCCACCTCCCCAAAATTCCCACATCCTCTCTCTCTTACTTAAAATGTCAAAATTACCCATATCTTTTATAAAAATCCATTCCCCCAATATATATACACTTTTTTAACACTACTTTTATATATATATATATATATATATATATATATATTAATTTCACACAACTTATATTTTTTTATTTATTAATTAATTTTTTTTAATTTTGTTTATTTTTTAAAATTTATATTTTTTTGTTCTTTATATATCTAATCTTTTTTATTTGTTTAATAAATATTACAAATTTCATATTTATTATTAATTATTTTGTGTTCATTTATTCATTTAATTTTTGTAATTTTTTTTAATTTATTCAACACTACTTATGTATTATAAAAATATTCTCATGTATATCAGAGAAATATATATTTAAAAAAGAGTACAAATAACAATATAAAAAAAATACACTTAAAATAATGGATACTGACTTACGAAATTAAATAAGACAACCAACTTTTAATAAAGAAAATATAAAATCAGAATCAGAATCTACACTACTCTTAATAAAGTAAACTTTTTTTAATAAAGTAAAAGTAGATATGGATACTGATTCACGAAATTAAATAAGACAAATAATTTTTAATAGAGTAAAAATATAATCAGATTCAAATAGACTATGTCAAAATTTATTTTATATTGTTAATTAAATTAAAAAATAATCAAAAATTAAATTAATAATAGTAAAAATTGTAATATTTATTAAAACAATAAAAAATAAAAAAAATACAAATTTGAAATTTAAATCCCAAAGAAAACTGACATAGTTTTGCGCCCTAGCAACTATGTCATAGTTTTGCTAGGGCTCAAAACTAGGAAGGAAATTTTTCATTTAGCTGGGGGCAAATTTGAAATTTTCGGGGAGACAAGAGGAGTGGCGCATGTAGAGGGGGTGTGAGTAGTAGTTTTTCCCACTATATCCAGTCACTCGTGTTGTCCCTTTGGAAATAAAAACGACGTGCTAGGCCATCATCACGACAGTGTGGGGCCCACCTTTTGTTGACGTGTCGAGTTATGAGTGGATTATTATAGTGACACGGGGTAATCGTCAAATGCGGCGGCTGTAGACTTTCTCGACTTTTTGTCTTTTTATTATTGTTATTATTATTATCCTTGACCAGTTGACCCCCCGTTAAATACGCTTTTGTAATTCTACATTGAATTGCTCCTGAATTTACATAATTGACCCTCCTACGTTTTTGTTTTTATTATTTTTTTGGTTCTTGAGCCTGTTAATTGATTTGAATTTTTATTTGAATGAAGATGATATTTTAAGATTCTCGAGGGACAGGCCACTGGGCTCTTGGCCCAGTGGTGGACAAGTTCGACTCCCTATAGTGGCAGGGAGTCAAAAATAATTTCTCTTAATTTGAGAGTAGTAGAATTATCTCCATATTTAAGTGGGAGTTGATGTTTCGTCTCTAGTAGACGTAGAATTCTTGATGTACTTCAATGTTTGTATTCAATATTCCAGTAGATTTCAGATTATATATCTGTAGATTTGTATTGTAATAAAAAAAAAAAAAGATTATCGAGGGACAGTTTATATTATTTCCAAATGATAGTTTCTAATAATTTCTATTTTTATGTTAAACTTTATAGGAAATGTTCAAAATATGGTTATATATAAGAATTTATATATAGGAAATGAAAGGATGTAATCATTTAGTGAATAGATTAAACTCTTGTAATTAAAGGGAATGGTATGTCATTTGAATGTAAAAGACATAATCCTTAGGAATTACGGCATAAAGGTACATTTTCAATAGTAACCTTCTATGTCTATAAATAAGGCATTGCATTCCCATTTCAATTCACTGAAAAATTATCATATATATTCTCTTAGAGTTTTGCATATTAGGAGGTGTTGAGTGTAATTTCATAGTCAAGAGAGTTCACACCATTTTAACTTTGTTCGAGTTCTTGTGAAAAGAGTTTCTATTTTCCAAGAAGAATCCAAGTAATATTGGGAGAACGTTAGCCACAAAACATTCTGTATAGTACTGAGGCGGGGCTAATAAGTTTTTAATGACATAGACAACTCGACTTGGAGCAAGTTTTCATCATCTACTACACTTTTCGGGTTTTTCTAAATTTTAGGGTTTATGTTTAATTTTGAATGTTAGTGCACAATTGATTGTTTGTTGTATTTTAATTTCATTTGATAACACATATATATAACAACACAACATTCTATTGGTAAAACAAGTAAAAATCAAATTACTATTACATTTAACAATGTGATAAAATTTCACAACCATTAGGTGATAAGAGAGACATAATTATGAGAGGACTGCCAGAGTTATAAAAAAATTTATAAAAATTTGACATTTTTTTTAAATTTCATAAAAGTTTGTCAAAAATCTATTCTCATATTCCCCGGGTTTAAAAAAAATTAAATAGCTACGCCACCTCTGATAACGACTCATTTTTTTTTTTTTATTGGAGATGAAGGTTTGAGTCTCATATTGATACCATAAAAGGGACCATTTCCTCTTAAATTAATTTACATGCGGATGTAATGTGTTTTTTTAAAATTTAGTGGTGATTTTATTTATTTTTGTAAGAAAAACATGCAAAAAGGTTCCATCAACATTCAAAAAATAAATAAATAAAATTCAAATGCAAAAGGACAGAACAATTTAGTTTAAAAAAGAAAATATAATTTATCCCCCATTCTTATCTCGTCTTTCAAATGTAAGTGTACAAATAACAAATTTAAGAAAAGGAAAGATCGAAAGCCGTATGAAAGTGATGCGATGTATATCCATTCATAAGTATACTGTTGGAGAAAAATCTCCTTGGATAAAAATGAATGAACTTAAAATTTAAATATTTTATAATTTTTAATTCTGAAATGATATATATATTTTTAAAAATATCTAAATAATTAATGATGAATGATCTCAATTTTTTATTATGATATTCTACTAGGTTAGGGGCCTCATAATATTAAAAAAAAATATATTTGGCCTCGAGAATATCAAGACCGGCCGTGTATATCGATTTAATTTTCAGAACCACACTCATGCGCGAGTGGTTTGCACTACCTATCCACAATATATGAACCAAACAAAAAACCAAATTAGACGTGAGTGGAAGTATTGGAGAAAATCTCTCACATCACCTGGAAAAAGCGAATGAACTTAAAATATAATCATTTAACAACCTTAAACTCTTAATCTAACTTCTAAATTAAGTTAGTCTCATAAATATAACAAATGATAAACTAGACTATTATAAGGAGTGGACCTATGTTATGGCTTGTGTGCTTGGCCCTTAATTGAAAAACAAATTAGGACATATAAGTTTCATAATTGAAATTTAGCCAATTGCTTTGAAAATTTTATGTTTTGGCCCCTTTATTTATAGTTATTTTTTTTTTTTTTTTTTAATGGCCTCGTTAAGTTTGCAATTTCAAACTTAATAAAAAATGATGTATGTTTTTTTTATTATTTATTTTATACAAAAATTATTTTATTATTTAATTGTATTAAAGTATTTTTATAAAGCATCTATTGGATTCCTATATGTCGGTTAGACATAATGATACCGATTTATTTTTTGTTTTATATATTGAAAACGAAAAATAACACATGTAGTAATAATTTATTCACAAAATAAGATAAGCAAAATTAAAGTTATTCTCCACAGAAATTGTTAATTAATTAATAATCTAAAATGATGTATGTTTTTTTTTTTCAATTTGCTACGTATTGGTGCTTGTCCTTGTCATCTAAAAGAAATTCACTGGACAGGTAAAAAATATTGACGAATTTCTTATCCCCACGTGCGTCAAATCATCCTAAAAAGTTATAGGTCAAAAAATTGAAGGCCTAAATTCTCTTGTCAATTTACATGCCCCACCACCATACCGTTAGGTTCATTAATTATAAATAAAGTAATGTGGATGTGATTAAAGAACCTTTGATTAATAAAAAATTATCTATTCAAAACCCATTATTAGATTAATTTCTAATTAATAAGATCTTGTTATCTCAAGAAATAAACATAACCAAATCAAACAATTTCTTTTTTATTATGTGGTTCGATTACATAATTTTTTTGACGTCATTATATTATATTCAAAATTATTATCTCATTAAACTTTATAAAAGATGAATCTCTTTATGTTTTTTTTTGACGTCATTATATTATATTCAAAATCATTATCTCATTAAACTTTATAAAAGATGAATCTCTTTATGTTTAAAAAAAAAATCTTGATGATATATTAATGTCTAATGATCAAGACACTTATCAAACGATTGTCAAAAAACCGACTGATAGTTAATAAAAATAAACATGGAAAATAAATAAACCAATTTAGGTTGCACTTGATTAATAATCACATGTATTATAATATCATTCAATCTTGAGGTAAATTTAAGTCTAAAATTAGATCACGTCTCCCGTGTTGCTACAGTTTTTATCTTTAAAAAAAAAACAAAGGATGATATAAAGGCCTACAATATTTATCTGCACACATTATTTTTAACTCTTTAGAATAATTAAGTAGTCATGACCAAAATTGATTTAGGCCTCCAAGACCATTATCCCACTAAATGAAATCGTCTATCAACATAAAAGTGTGATATTATATTACATATACCGTGTATTATCAATATTTTTGTAACACATCGTAAGTTTTAACGTAACTACCTAGGTCCTACAAGTTATGCATGTGATGATTCATGCACATAGAGGATCTTTCAGTGTAGACTGACCCGTACAAACCAAGTTCATTCATCATGTAGAGAGTTAGAAAGTTTCAGTGTTTTTGTGTTAGTGTCGCGTTCGTATTGGCGTTCGAACGCTTTCAACATTTATGTTTGTGGTTTGTTCGTCAACATGTTCTAACGAAATCGTTCAGTGTGTTTTCGTTCGTTATTCGTGCGTTAGTCGTTCGAACGCGGGCAAACAAAATACTCTCGTGCGTGTGGTTGTAGACGAGGTACAGAGGCACGACGACGCTGTCCGGGCTCGCGGCCCGGTCGGGAGTACGGAGTAGCCCGCGGGGGACTAAACCAGAGAAATAAAATGGAGTTGCCACCCAGTGTGAACTGGGAAATGATTTAAGGTCGCACTCACCTCTCGCAATGGAAGATATCAAACCGTTGGGTTCGGAATGGTCCCTTACTTATGCCAATTGTAATGAAAAGATTTATGCAATAGTATAACCATGTCTTATGCTAAACATGCAAGATAATGTAATCAACACACATCTCACACCCATCAACGTAAATAAATAAACAAAAGGAAGACAAATGCATAATTCCATAGACATATTAAACAATGAAGCGCAATAACGTAACTAATAACAGCTATAAAAGCATTAATAATAAAAGCGGATAATTAGATATGTAATGCAAACGAGATTACCAAAGAAGCAAACATGCATGAAATATGATGAAAGGAGGTATGTTCACTGTATGTGCGTTCGTCCAGCGTTCGGAAATGCGTTCGAACGGTAAACAGAATGTTCATGTTCGTATAGCGTTTGAAAACGCGTTCGAACGGGATAAGGTTTAATGCATGGCAAAACAGAATGCATGTGCGTCCGGGTAGCGTTCTGAAACGCGTTCGAACAGAAATGAGACAGAATATTCGCGTTCGTATAGCATTCAGAAACGCGTTCGAACGAGATAAGACCTGATGCATGATAAAACATAATACATCCACGTTCGAGTAGCGTTCTGAAATACGTTCGAACGGGCTGGGGCAGAATGTATACGTTCAAGTAGCGTTCGAAAACGCGTTCGAACGAGATTACCAAAATGGTATCTAAAATGACACAAACACATGCGCGAATGCTTCTCAAACAGTACTTGGAGTTGTATCCCAAGTACAGACCGCACTACCGTCCATTCAGATTCGGCTACAAAATTTATGTCTGGGTTTCCATCTGATATACCGCAAAAGGCAACACTCAAGCACTAACGCAACATGATTGTAAAGTGAAGAATGAAAACATAACAACCAAAAAGGGGGTAAATGACAAGATCAACAGAAGATGGGCGCGGTAAAACTATGGTAAAGGTAGTCTTTGGGCGTTTCCCTCAAATAGAGGACCTTTAATCCAATATGATTAGCCCGTGCATCAATGCGTGAATAAACAAATAAATAATATGGGACCTCGTATGCCCGATTGAACACATTCACATTCAATCGAGTGTACTTCGTCCGGCGCGGCAAAACATGTGGTAAAGGTAGCCTTTTGGCTTTTCCCTCAAATGAATGACCTTTGATCCAACGTGATTAGCCCATGCACACTAGATTAACAACGCATAAATAAAGAAACAACACATAGAAAATAAATACCGGATCAATAAACACAAAAATTCCTAAGACATGATAAAGAAACCTGTCCAGAATGCCCGCGTTCATGTAGCATTCAAAAACACGTTCGAACGGGGGTGAGGCAGAATACATGCGTTCGAGTAGCGTTCGGGAACGCGTTCGAACGAGATGATGAAAGTGGCATCTATAATGCAATAAACACATGCATGGATGCTTCCCCAAGCGGTACGTAAAGTTGTATCCCAAGTATAGACCGCACTATCGTCCATTTAGATTCGGCTACGGAATTTATGTATGGGTTTCCATCTGATATACCACGAGAGGTAACACTCAAGCGTTAACACAATACAATCATGAAAATAGACTTGAAGTATGATAATGCATATAACAACACATAAACGAAGAGACAAACATGCGAAATGATAAAAAGCTAATAATATGAAATAAATGTGCGATAAATAAATAACGGAACGTTAAAGAAAGATGTGACCAAGAGTTTGGTCGTCTTTGATATAGAACCTCGCACACCCGGTTGGGCATATTTCATGTCCAATCGAGCGTGCCGTATCCAAACTACAAAATAAAAAAGTAATAAAGGGTGCCCTCAGGTCTTACCTTTTTAAGTTACTCATCAGAAGTACGTTATGTCATCGCCGGAAGGGTTAATGCTCCGTAACTTTTATGGTTCACTGGTTCAATATTTTCCTTCGCTGTTTCGCTGCTTTCACTGCTATTTTCTCTGTCTTTGCTGCTATTTTTCTGTGGTTTTTACTGATGTTTGGTGAGTGAATTTCGGTGATATATGAGACTGGTTTTGGGTGATTTTGGCTCACGGTTTTGGTGAATTTAGGTTGTTGTTTTAGGGTTATTTTGGGACTAGTTTCGGGTGTAGGGCTGCAGCTTAAGGGGGCTGTTTTTGGTGGTGTAAGGCTGCGGTTTAGGCGGCTATTTTCAGTGGTGTAGGGATGAAGTTTAGGGCGCTGTTTTCGGTGGTGTAAGGCTGCGATTTAGGCGGCTATTTTCAGTGGTGTAGGGCTGAAGTTTAGGGGGCTGTTTTCGGTGGTTGATGGATTAATGGTTGTTGTTCCTGTGATGTATGTTTGTTTGGCTTATTATTTGCCGAGAGAGAGAGTGTGTGTGTGTCGTGTGTTCTAGGGTGTTTTTTTGTGTGGAGCTCAGGAGGATTAGGGTTGGTTTAGGTCTATTTTTATAATGGTGAGCTATGGTTTCTAGGTAAGGAATGAAATCATGCAAATATGGGATGTGTTTAATTAAATTATTTAGAGAAGTAAATTTGTGTAATTTTGGTGGGGAATATCTTTAATTTGGAAGGTGGTTGGATTTGATTGGATTTAAATCTTTGGTAATTAGGAAGGTGATTTATTTAGATAAGGAATGAAATCATGCAAATATGAGATGTGTTTAATTAAATTATTTAGAGAAGTAAATTTGTGTAATTTTGGTGGGGAATATCTTTAATTTGGAAGGTGGTTGGATTTGATTGGATTTAAATCTTTGGTAATTAGGAAGGTGATTTATTTAATTTAGGAATGAGAATTGATTTGATTTGTGACATGTGTTTTAAATATTTTGGATTGGGCTTGGGTATGTGGGCCTTGTGATATGGGCGTGTGGCTTGGCTAAATGGGCTTGGCTATGTGGCTTATGGGGATTTTGGGTCGAGGCTAACATTAAAATGGAGACATAAATGATCGTTCGAACGCGTTTCCAAACGCTACACGAACGCATGCAATCTGTTTACCGTCCGAACGCTGGACGAACGCACATGTAGTGAACACATGAACTAAATCTGATGACGTACTTATTTTTGAATTTTCCCTTCCGATGTCTGTTTCCCGCAACTTCCGCAACTTATCGGGTAGTGCCTCCAAACGAGGCTCATCATCGGGCTTTCATACAAAAATGCAAGTGTCTACAGTCACCCCCACTTTGATGGGCTTGTGCATTGTGTGACAGTGACAATCCTATCAAAGTCATGCATGCATTTTTACTTTCCTGGATCGCCAGCTGTTACCTGACGTACCTGTTGTTCTGAGATGCTTCAAACTGTGTTGATGTGGTGGTGAGGTGCTTCGACCCATGGTCCATTCCCGAACCGTGCTTGAGAGGTGGTCCATTCCCGAACCGTGCTTCATTCCTGAAGCGCCATTCCCGGCTTGCTAACCCCCATTCCTGAGGTGTCGCTGATGTGATGGTTCATTCCCGAACCGTGCTCCATTCCCAGAGCGCCATTCCCGGCTTGCTAATCCTTATTCCCGAGGTGTCGCTGATGTGATGGTTCATTCCCGAATCGTGCTCCATTCCCGGAGTGCCATTCCCAGCTTGCTAATCCTCATTCCCGAGGTGTCGCTGATGTTATGGTTCATTCCCGAACCGTGCTCCATTCCCGGAGCGCCATTGCCGGCTTGCTAATCCTCATTCCCGAGGTATTGCTGGTATGATGGTTCATTCCTGAACCGTGCTCCATTCCCGGAGCGTCATTCCCGGCTTGATAATCCTCATTCCCGAGGTATTGCTGATGTGATGGTTCATTCCCGAACTGTTACTGCATGAGAAAGGGTAGACTGTTCGCCCCAAGACTTGGTTTATCTTTTTGTTCTTCGTTGCTTGCACTCGGCCAAAGTAGATCATTTGATGCGGTGTTCCGTACTATCATACCATATTACTTTTTTATGAGATAGTCTCAATAGTTATATATATTATTGCCCTCAAAGGATGCTCAGTGTCGAAACCAAAGAGCCTTCAAAGTACTCGATGCAACTCAAATCCAACCGTTTGGATAAATGATCCGAACCAGACTCAAAGTGTGTGTGTGTGTCAAGGTTCTTTTACAGCTTGATCCTTAAGCAAGCCAACTCGATAATTTTGTTTCAAAGAATGGGATCAATGAGTCAAACCAACCTAGATGTCTTGATCATGCTCTGCAATTACTTCTCTGTACTCAATGTGATATGGTTTTCTTTTTCTTTTCTTTCGTCTTTTTTTTTCAACACACCTACCCTTTAAGGTAGCATTTCACCTCTTGGTGGTCCTAATACTCGCTCATGGGTAGCTTTACGCTTATCGGTTATAGGTGGTTTATATTTTTTACTTTAGAGACTTTTCTTTTGTACCCAACCATACCACATATCGTAACACAAGTAAGTCATGATAGACATCTAAGCGAACGGTCATTCATCGATCCGCAATCTCTTCAACTAGTCACCGTGTCGGCTACTCAGGCTTTCACTGCTAAGATCCTATAATTAAGTGCTCGCGAGTCTAACCGAGATCAACTACTCAAAATATCGGATGAGAGTACCTCTCGCACTTATCGTTTCTAAGGTTTCGTCCTAAAGCAAATAATTTCATCATCGGACTTATGCCTAACCATTAAGAACTTCTCTTTTTTTTTTTTTCAACTCCACTGGAATTATTCCTTTCAACTGTCGATAGTGTGGGCCTCGACCCTGGGATTCATTCCAGAAAACTGCTGGTAATGTGGGCCTTAACCCTGTGATTCATTCCCGAAAACTTCTGGTAATGTGGGCTTCAACCCTGGGATTCATTCCCGAAAACTGCTGGTAATGTGGGCCTCAACCCCGGGATTCATTCCCGAAACTGATGATAGTGCATTGATGCTCCCGGCTTGCTTATATTTGCCATTTTTTCCTTCTTTTCTTCGAAACCTGCGAACACAAAACAAAACAAAACAAGAAAATGCAAGTACGTTACGTGTATGCATGCATGCATGGATGGATGTGTTTTCTGCTCCGCTGGGTTAGGCTTTCCACCGGTTCTCCCGGTGATTGCTCAGTCTCATCTTCCTCAGGCAAAATATTGCTTCAACTTGTCCACGTTGATTGGCTCGGTGAACTCGTTTCCTTCTAAATCTGACAGTCTCACTGCCCCGTTTCCCATCACTTTCTTGACTATGTAGGGTCCTTCCCAGTTGGGTCTGAACTTTCCTCTCGGGTCCATCATCAACGACTTTGACTGCTTGAGTACCAGATCACCTTATCTAATCTTGGTAGGGCGTACCCTCTTGTTGAATGCTCGGGCCAATCTCTTCTGATACAACTGCATATGGTGTAAGGACTTCATTCTCTTCTCATCTAATAATGCTAACTGTTCGAATCTATGTGATGCCCATTTGATGAGTGGTAAATCTATCACTATTTCCCACTCATTTAACCTAATATTTTGTATAGTTTCTTGAGTTTTGTGAATATTTTGATGTGTTTTGTGTTATTTTGTAGATAAATAAAGTTTCAGGATATTCTGGAGGTGATTTGGAGCAAAACAGTGAAAATTGGAAAAAAATGGCATTTGACTTTGCTAACGTGCCTCGCGCCACGTGTCAGAATCTGAGAAAATTTGACTTTGCTAACGTGCCCCGCGCCACGTGTCACCATCACAGCCGATCTGCTAACTTGCGTCGTGCCACGTGTCATCATCCTACGGTGCCGACAGTTGCCATCGCCACGTGCCACTCCACGTCATTGCCACGTCATCATCCACATCACCTGTTGACCAAGTCAAAGTGCCACGTGTCTGCCATGTCATCATCAACCAATCACAGTGTGCCACGTGTCGTAATTCTATGGTGCCGACAGTCACTTTGCCACATATCGCCACGTCAGCATCAATTATTGTCTCACTTATCCATATCTGACACGTGGCGGATAAGAATCTTAATCAGCCAATCAGAAGCCGCCACGTGTCATAATAATTGAGCTCTAACCACCTTGCCACGTGTCGTCTTATCACCTTATCCAGAATCTGAAGCCGACGAACCAGAAGCTGCCACGTCGACCAAATGGGCGTCGCGACGCGAGCTGGGCATCGCGACGCGCGACCCTTACTGACGCCTATAAATAGAGCTCAGTTTTCTGATTTCAGATGTACCATTCTCTTTGAATTCTCTCATTTAAATATGGAGTTTTCTATCTAATTTCTTTTAAATTTTAGTTTTGTAATTAATTTTAATTACTTTTTGTAATAATAGTGTTTTACTTTCTTTACTTTTTACAGTTTTACTATTTACCATGAGGAGGTAACTTCCCCCTGCTAGGGTGAAAGGTAATTCTTTTACTATTGCTATTTAGATTAATCTCCCTTAAATATAATATATTCACTATTTCAAATTTGACTTAAAAATGATACTGCTATATTGGTCGGTTGGTAATTCATTTTAATCTGGTTTAAACCTGACTAATCAAGGATACCGCCAGATTGGTCGGTTGGTAATTAAACTTTCTTACCGCCTTTATGGCAGGTTCATGGACAAATCTTTTTACTGCCTTAATGGCTGGTTGGACTTAATTTGACTTAATCAGGTTACCGCCTATATGGCTGGTTGGTAATGTTATCACAAGTTTATATATTATATTATGGGAGATATCTAAATTAGTAGTAGTAAAAAATAATTCCTTTTACCTTAGCATTTTATTTTATTATAATTTACTTTTCAGCTTTTACTTTACCGCAATTACTTTTCAGCATTTTTACTTTATGTCTTTTACTTTTAAGTTTTTATTAGCCCTAGTTTTGTGTCGTAACTAAGTTAGATATCTGGGGTTGTGATGAATTTCAATATCACCGGTTTATAAGGGGTTAAATTATAGTTTGGGTAATATAAAGATTTATTTATTAAGTTTTAATCTTAATGTTTTTTCATTATCTGGCCATTAATAAAATTGAACTGTTAAACTTAAAATGAACTTGGAAAATGGATTTTAGGTTTAAGACCTTAGACTCAATAGCCCACGATCTTCCTTGAGGATAGATAACCCTTTAATAGATTTCCTTACAGGATAGAAATATACCTGTCGGGCGGGGTAGCCATAATTGGAACTTAATCTTTATGAATCCAGGTAATTTGGTTGACATAAACATATGGTTCAATTGGGTTATACTGGATATTTGTAGTTGACCATCGGAAGAGGCTTTTACATAATTTAGTGTTCCAGGTTAATAAATCAATATTTTACCCAACTATAAGATAACCATTTCATCTTTAAATAATATTGGAAAAATTCACAACCCTAGATAGTTTTTAATATTGAATTTTCTTAAACCTACTTTCAAGCAATTTTATTTTCTTTTTTTTTTTAAATTCAAAATCTTCACCATTTCAAATCAATCAATCAATCTGTTAGATACTAGTAATCATTTGACCTCATAAAATTAATAGATTAGGTATTAAGTCATCGTGGGATCGATACTTTTTATACTACTTGAACGATACGTGCGCTTGCGTTATATGCCTGTGTTTACGCCGGTCACCATTCTTGTTCAGGTAACTCTGCCTCTGCTAGTACCTGAATTGACTGTATCTCAACTTCTACCGGTAATACTGCTTCCATTCCATAAACCAACGAATATGGCGTGGCTCCTGTTTCCGTTCTCACAGAAGTTCTGTAACCCCACAGGGCGTACGACAGTTTGTCCGCAAAATCTTTGTAACTTTCCGTCATCTTGGCTAGTATCTTCTTTATCGTCTTATTGGCTGCCTCGACTGCCCCATTTGCTTGTGGTCTGTAAGGTGACAACTTGTGATGTCATATTCCATACTTTTGTAGCATCGCCTTCGTTTCTCCTTGAACTGGACTCCGTTGTCTGTTACTACGTGATGC